>CM048930.1:35541490-36056787 GCA_026686955.1 Epinephelus cyanopodus
AACACTGCTCTCCCTGGGGAAAGTCTGTGTTTGTTGGAGCCTTCTGTCTGCACTCTGCATTTACTTCGGCGGGATTTGTGAATGTTTTCTCAAAGCTCATGGATACGGACAAAATGGAGCAGTGTCACCAGAGATCATGGAGACAGTGCGGTGTAGTTCAAGCGAGACACAGCTGTAGGAGATGATAAAGAAAGTTTAATAATGGCAGAACAGAACAAATCTGTAAGACAGTGAAAATAACGTCCGGTCCACCCACATCTACAGCCCTGCCTTTGTTTAAAGGTACAAATTACAACCTCCTCCACCATCATTTGTTGTGTTAAACTTTTGGCTCCTCCTTTTAGTGCCACCTATTGGCTGTATCTCTGCCAGTGTAAAGGACACACGAGGTATGAGGGCAGTGACATTTACAATGTTTAAAACTGACTTATTTTTGTACATAAAGGGAACAAAAATGAGCCTTAACTACTCTGACTTACTCACCTGCTCCCTGTTTCCCTCTTTAGTCCTGCAGTATGTATACTGGTCCATCTCCACTCTGTCTGCCTGTCTGATCCTGTTACATTTCATTCACCCCTTATTAGCTATTGTGAAATATACTGTGGCATGTTAATTCTCAGCAAGTATTTTCAGGCTTTTGACCACATTTCTTTCCAAGTAGACACTCAGACTGTCTCCTGTCAGAAGCTTCCAGACTGCATCTCCTCCAACTTACAATTCATACCTAATGTAATGGCGCACATGAGCGTAACACATTCAGCAAGCAATCAGCCCCAAATGTGCGGAGATGGTTTTTGCATCTGATGTGGACTCGAGTGGAATGCACTGCAGCGACATCAGACAGCAGACAATGGCATTCACACAAACTTTTCGGGCTAACGGCTTCAGATCTGGAAAAAAACACCATCTAATCAGCTCAGAGTAAAGACACCCTTAAACCTCTTTCACTCCACCTGCCTTGGCTTTGGTGAGTTTAATGCATCCCTCTCCAGAGGAAGCCTGAGTGTATGTAAGGAGAAGTTCTGTCGAGGATTTTCTTTGTCAGACAAAAACAAAAAATACTTCACTGTCTCCACTGTAGCCAGAGCATGTCCAGTCCTCCTCAAGTGGATTTTTTTTTATGAACAGTTGTGTTCAAACCTAAATATAACTGGACAGAATAACATAACAACACACTTGACCTAAGCTTTATAAGATTGTATTGGTGCGGAGTATTTTCATGGTTAAGTGTTCCAAGTTTCATTTGAAATTCTCATCACTGCTTGTCATCAAGCACAGGAGATGCTGTGTGTGTGTTTGTGTGTGTGTGTGTGTGTGTTTGTGTGTGTTCTTGCAAGCACAAAGAGAAAAAATGCTACTTGCTTTGACAAATAATGAAGCATATATGTTTGTGCGTGTTGGCATTAGCTTTGTTGATGTTGGTACACTGAATAACACTTATACTTTCATGCAGCAAACATCAAACAATTTCAGCTGCGAATTAAAGTTTGTTCCAGGGAAAACCTTGTGTCAGGACCCCCTGAGAGGCCGCAAGAAAACTCTGAGGGGATCACAGAGGGTGATGGGATGAGATCGAAATAAAAATCTTTTGCTTTTTTGTTGTGAAATAATGGATCCTGCTCCCCTTCATGTCTGTAAAACTCTTTAAATAGTATCTGTTACAGACTCTGGTTGAACTGTTTACAGCTCATGACCAGAAAAGAGTAAAATCGTTGGGTAATACTATCCTGGGTTCAAACCAGGAACCATGTTTCTTTCCCTAAATCTTACCTCAATGCACAGTTACATAATAATGTAAAGTTAGGTTAGGTTTAGGCATGTAAAGCCATGAAGGACGTAACACCTTTCACAAGGCGCAAATTTGTTAGCCTGGTATTGTCAGACCCAATTCGCAAAATTCTCGAGGGGCAGCATCAACGGCTGTCACTCAAAGTGCCCCTTCACGCAATTGGAAATACGGAAAACCAATCAGAGTATCACGAAACGTGTGACATAGGCTAGCACAACGCCACTGTAAACAGACCAGCAAGCTGCAGCAGAGATGAGCGGTGATGATGTCTGGGAAAGAGTGTTGCCGTCTTTGCGGATTTCCTCCTCGCTGTGGACTCCGAGTTGCACGGCTGTGATCACCAGCTTGGTCTGTTCCCTGACCTGCTCCTCCATGAGAGCAACTAGCCGAGAAACAACAATAGCCACTGGGTTTTCACTGAGTCCCATCTTTTTCCCGATCAGACCCCGTAGGAAAGACGGCGAACACATCCTGTTTTTCAATAAAAGCTTTCAGTGCAGCCGTTTGCTCTGCTTTTAAAGAAAACGTACATTCCAGTTCGTTCAACACATTTACCATCGCAGTTTCAAAATCAGCAGCCAAAATCAGCAAATATGAGCTTGCGAGATCAGGATGGTTTCACCAGGCTACAAATTCATAGAATACCATAAGAACCAAATAAGAATACATTGATCTTATCGACAATGTTACATGCTAAGAGAGTGTCAATATGGTTTCTGAGTTGAATACTGCTTTAGGTGGTGCTGCTCCTCGCCTCCGTCTGCACCAGACTCAATAATGAAACCAGTTAAGGTTGGCATGGACGCCACTGCGAGGCAGCTTCCTCTCAGTGGTTCCCACCAGGATACTTGTTATTTCCACTGCTGGCCTATTTCTAAAAGACGTGCAGCTGGTGAACTGCCATGCCACGACCAACTGTGAAACAAGTCAATCTTTGTGATACAGGAAGGAGCCATGCTGTCTCGAAAACAGCGTGTTTGATTTCCGGAGGAAATGAAATTGCACTGAATACGGTTCAGATATTAAAGATTTAAAGATTTTAAAAGACAGGATGACTGTGATTGTGACGTCTTTCAGTGGGAAGTGGGGGCGACTGAGGGGAACTGGCACTGTGCGCCCTGTGTAAAACAACAGTCAAACAAGTGTGAGGACAGACACAGAGGGGACAGTGTTATTGATGGGATGGCAGGAGTCAGAGATGGAGAAGGACAAAAAACGGATCCCTCACAAAGGCTGAATCAGCACTGATGGAAATGGCACAGGTGCTGGAGCATCCTCTGAAGCACAAACACTTAAAAAGGAAATTTTACAATGAGTTATTCACCTCTGAACATGGCAAAAACAATGAAATCCATCTTCCTATTGTACAGTGAGCAGGTAAAGCAGTCAGGTGGGGTCAGGTAAAGCACTGACTGAAAGAATAAATCTCTTCCAGACGAGGTGGAAGTCTCAGGGTCTCTGTTAACATGCAGTAAAATATATATCTCAACAAGAATAATTTACTTTGGCTTAAGCGACCCTGCATCAATATTTCAGCCAGAGAAGAATGAAAACACTACATCCAATCTCACCGAAACTTCAAAGTCGGAGCAATTTTCTTACACACATTAATGGTTAATCCAATTCAACAGTCTCACTGCTTTTCACTCGGGCGGGTGGAAAATACAAAAGCAGCTTGCATGGAAATGTCATCACTATCTCGGAGGCTGTCACAAGATAAGACAGACTTGTTTTTAGTCACTTTACATTTTAATAAGTGATTTAAGGGTGGCATCATTAAATCCAAATAGTGCCAGAGACATCGGAAAAAAAGGGCTTTTCCTTTTATGAGATATTCAAAACAAAAGACGTGGAGGATGCGGGGACCCATTCCAATGAAACTAATGCAGTAGATTGGCAGAGGGAGTGGGAGGGCACTGTGGTGGAAAGCCAGAATAGATGTGTGACTGCCAGCATTGCTGCATTGAGCTCAGACAGTTTTTATTTCTGCACATAACGTGCAAATGTTAGTTGCTAGGCAATTTGAATGAAGGTATCATATGGACCTAACACCCAGCTGGAAACCAATATCTCACAGCACTCTTTGATTGAGAGCTTGAGGTCTCCATAGAACATTGCAGGGTTGAGGTGTTTTTGGTTTGCTCATTTTAACTTTGCCTTCTCTCGACAACGATTTTTCTATTAGATTTTGGATTATTGCAGAAAATGAGCCCTGTTGCAAACATCTACACACCACCTGGGGCGGCTGAGACTCAGAGGTAGAGCGGTTAGTCCGCTAATCAGAAGATCGGTGGTACGACCTTCGGCTCTGCCAGCTCGCATATCAAAGTATCCTTGGGCAAGATACTAAACCCCAAACTGCCCCTGATGGCTGTTTCCTCAGTGTGTGAGCATGTTAAAAGGTAACATAAGGCTATAGCTGAACTGCACCACGGTCACATGACCTCAACGCCACTACCGCAACAAGGCTGTAAAGCCACGTTCGCCATCATGACGTTCTGTCCGTTCATTTAGCCACGTAAAGGCATAAAAATGTACAAGTTGGATATTTAACATACTGTACACTCGCTGTATTTTGGACATCACCATATTATGGACACTTTTAAATTATGCAATTAAATACTCCCAGGTCACAAATCAAATATATATGTGTCATTTTCCCCTCCTTTTTATTTTCTCAGCATCCAAGACGCATCTGCTTCATTCATCTGAGAGAAATCAGGGTGAGTTTTCAATGTGTGAAGGATTTTGTGACAGGAAGGAGGAGCCTGTCCAGATCCTGAAAAAAGCTTCAAATGTCTTAAATTCTATTTTAGAAATATTTGACCTTAAATGTCATTAAAAAGTCTTAAATTTGAATTTGAGATCTTAATTGCAACAAACATTTCATCTGATTTCATTTATTCTTTTCACGTATTTTTGTGAAGTTATTCCACGTGAAAGTCCACACTGTCATTTACGTTATACTGTTGGCAATTGTAGATTAAGCTAACTCACTTAAATAACTATATTCCTACATGAAACCTTCCTCTGCACAGGAATACATATTCCACTAACCTTTATACTCACTTGCAATGTCTTGAATAAGAAAAAGATGATTTGCCAAAATATGGTGTTGATTTCTTTTTGGGTTAAAAATAATTTTGAAAGGGTCTTAAATATTAAATCACTATAGTTCTATAGTTCGGACACTATGTCTCTAGGAACATGTTTCATGATTTGTCTCGAATGACTAGTCTCACAGGTGCCAGTCAAACTTGTTTTGACTCGTAAGACTCGCCCACTAGAGACGAGGCGAGCAATCAAGCTTGTGTTTGCATGTGGTAAGGAAGCAAAATGAATATACCACAGAAAGTGTCCCAAATATGGTCAGTCTACGTTACCTGTCTATTTTCTGTTGTAGAGCAATACCTGAAAGTTTGTGTGGCAGGCATGTCTCCAAAAGAACCCATTCAAAAACCCATTAACCTTGAGATGCTGATTCATTTCTGGGTATTAGGGCTAATTTCTGCTCTACTGCGGCTGTAACCACGCCCAGCAGTGATGCCACAGCGTCCCGGAGTCCATCTGTAAATCACTGCAACAAGGTGAAAACTTAAACCACTCAATGTCAGCAAAAATAAATATTTTAGAGGGCTGGTAAATTGCTTTTTTAATAATAGCATTACTACAGGGCTAAAACTCATGAATGGATGCCAGTTGCCGACAGTGCTGTTCGTCTGGTCCAAACATTTTCATTTTCTTTTCATAACGCACACAAAAAAAAAGGTGAAGGTTAAACAGTTGCCATACATAATATACCTATTTTTAAAATGAAGGTTATGTTCTCCAAAGCCACAGTTGTTTGCTGAAGCACGATTTGTGTGAAATGTAAAATAAGCAGGCAACTTTAGCTACCTGCGGTGAGTAAGCAATTGACTCACCTTTATTTTACCCTGTCATCTCCCGAGCCCGCTCCTCTGTAGCTCCTCCTGAGTTTGATTCAGAGGTTTCATCAGCTTTACCTAACATTTGAATCAAACCCAAGGAGACTGCAGAGGAGTAGATTCAGGAGATGACAGCTTAAAATATGACTCAGAGGCCTGCTGTGTTATTATAATGGAAACGGGTTGGGGAGGGAGGAAGCTTTGAGAGAGAAAATAGTGTACACAACCACAACAGCAAGCAACCCAATTAAAGATGGCCAAAGCATCCTGCAGCAGTGAGGGCTAATTACTCCGCAACTGTCCTGAGATACTGTATTTCAATAACTCCTGGCTCCTGTCGTCTCTGGTGCATTGACTCCCGAGTGTGACTGAAAGACCTGATTTATTGTTGTGATGGCAAACAGTGTGGGAGAAGGGGGATGCTTTTGAGACAACAAGTCAACCATGGCAGCAATCAATGCAAGCAAGGTTTTGAAGTGTCCTGTTTCAGGGCTTAAAGTAGTAATTGAGCATTTTGGGAAATGGACTTATTCCTCTTCTTGCTGCAAGTTAGATGATAGGATTGATACCACTCTCATGTCTGTATGCTGAATTTGAAGCCAGAGCCAGCAGGCAGTGAGCTAAGCTTAGCATAAAGACTGGAAGCTGGTAGAGACAGTTGGCATAGCTACCAGCACCTCTAAAGCTAATTTACTGACACATTACGCAGCATCTCATTTGTTTAATCGGCACGCAATGACAAGTCGTGCTTTCAAAGTTCCTCCAGCACATATCGTGACTTAAGGCACAGTTGTGTGCAAAGTTAATATGAAGGAGGTGGAATTGATGCAGTGGAGGAGGTTCCCATATCATTTGCTGATGTGAGTTCATCCTTGTCTATATTCAGTGCGTATGATGGGTGCAACAGAACAGAAAAGAGTCACGATGCCAATATTGACTCGTGCATATCCACAATTTTATCTCTCTTTGTTTTTGTCCCCTAGGAGACCTGACGGCAAGAGTAAGAATGATGGAGAAGAGAGGGAGAATGAGAGAGAATCAGTCAGTGAACACTGCCTGCTCTCCTCAGGGGGAAAGAGGACGTTCAGTACCACAAACATTGAGGCAGATCAATTTGACGAGGAGACTGGAAAACAGCGGAGAGGCACGTATCCACAGAAAAATCACACACAACATCCACCATGTACAGTACATACACACAAACACACTGACACGAAGCGAATGCACGAGCCTTCTTCTACCCACTCACTCTCCCATTGCAGATTAACAAGCACACCGAGACATAAACAAAACTGAACTTTTCAAGTTAGAACAAGAATAGTTGTGTTTCTACCAACATAATGAGGGCGGAATCGTGTCTGTGTGCGTGTGTGCAAGCAGATATGCATTGGAATCTACAGTGCGTGTGCACAAGCAGCATATATTTGATAAAGACACTCACAGGAACACGGTCCATTTCAGTATCTGAAAGGAAACAGCACGTTACCAAGGTTCTTTTTTATTCTTTTTCAATGCTGTGCCATATTGTCAGCCCATGCTCACTCCCAACTTGTCAAACACCCCCACTTTGTCAGTGATCTTGGTGGCAGACACCAACACACAGAGGCACCTCTCATGGCAGTATGATACACACCACACAGTGGCAGCTGACGCAGCCGACAACAGCCCAGCTCGTCAAATACCTGCTCTTTGTTGGTGGACGTCACCCTTCACAGCAGTATGAAATACACTTTGAAGCACAGCTGGCAACTACTGTAGCGTAGAGACCGAGAAAGTTCAACTGGGAGGTGATCAGGTCAAACAAACTCAGGACTTTCACCTGGGTGTCCACTGTCTCCAATGTGAAAGCAAAAATCAGTAGAGTTATTTCAATAACAACATAGTATGCAAGTATGTGTAGCATGCAATGCTAGTGACACACATGACATGACATTACATGATGTCAGTGAGAACCATACTTATTTTAAGCTGAGCCATGACGTTTTTTTTTTCTAAACCTACTGCGGTATTTATACTTCTGCTTCGTATCAATGCCACACCTACCGCGTAGGCTCTGCATCAACATAAATGCTACGCCACACTCTTTGGTGTAGCCTGACATGCACCTCCCCAGAACTGTAACTACACATCATGGCGACGCGCACCTCTGGCCTAAAGCTAAAGCCACTTCCCTCCGTGGAAAGGACGCCTTTATTTACTCTATTTCACAGATAAGAAACAATAAATTGTGAAGACAATAAAGCCAACATTACCTTTGTTAAATGTTGCTGTTGTCCCTGGCTTCATATGGGGGTTGGAAAACTCCTCTAGCATCTAGGCTAATTTACACAATGTAAAATGCCATAGGCTTGTGCTAATAACATTAGCATGTTGTATTTGTGGGGAAAATGTGTCCAGATGGAGACAAGTGTTTGTCTGTGAATGCTGTGCGTTACAGTGAAGCCGCTTTGTGTATCTGTGTTTGAAATTATTGCTATTCAGCCATGTTTAATGTGTGTTTAATGTGTGTTTTGAATCAACTAAACTTTATAGTGCTTCACAGACACACAAGTATAAATGCTCACAGCACTGTGGGCTCTGCATAGAGCTGATGCACAAGTATAAATCCCACTGAAGGAAATGAACCTAAAGACAAAGTGTTTTTACATTGTAACTTTATTTCTAAAAAAGACTGTATTCATGTAATAAGCAGAAACTGTACATTTCCTGTGAAACAGAAGTGTGTTTGAAAAAGATACACGCATTTAACAGCAGTGGTTCGCATTGTCACCTCACAGCAAGAGGGTTCCTGGTTCAAATCCAGGGTGGAGGAGCCCCTCTGTGCAGAGTCTGCATGTTCTCCCTGTGTCAGCGTGGCTTTCCTCCAGGTGCTCCAGCTTCCTCCCACAGTCCAAAGACATGCAGGTTATTTGGTGACTCTAAATTGGTGTGTAAAAAGGTGTGAATGTGAGTGTGAATGGTTGTCTGTCTCTGTGTGTCAGCCCTGTGATAGTCTGGTGACCTGTCCAGGGTGTCCCACTGTCAGCTGGGATAGACTCCAGCCCCCTGCAGAAAATGAATGAATGAACATACAGTCAGCAAGCAGGTTCACTGACAAAGCAGCTGTATTTGAATTGAGATGAGAACGTGTTGGTTTTGTTGAGAACGAGACAGAAATGGAACAGCAAAATATAAAACACTTATTAGTATTCTGTTCTAAAGAAAATGTGATAATGAACCTATAAGGAATTTGTTGCATGTATATGAAGTTATGCAAATCTCCCATTCTGGCTCCCTGCATTTCTCCTATCACACACACAAACACATACACTTCTTCGCCATATGTCATCCTTTCTTCACCTCTTAAACACCTACGTTTTTATTTCAAATGTATGTCTCAAAGACCCAAAATGCCAGATGCTGATCCTGTATGTGTAAATAAGCCTCGGCCCAGAGGTAAAAATTAAAGCAGCCTCTCTCACACTTGTCTGAATGTGGTGAAGAGACACTTCTTTTCACAAATTCACCCCGCTGCACCAACCTCCTCTTCTCTCTGTCACTGCAATCTATCAATTAACGTCAAAGTATCCTTCAAAAGGAAGTATGTGGCAGACACGACCCGTCAGTCCTACTGAGCGTCCGCTGGAATTGAATTCACTTTCATTCAATTGTATCACATAATGGTGTAAAACTTCCACTGAATTAATTCCCTAGAATTTATTAATTCAGACCTCCATGACCTTTTCTTTGGACAATCCTCTTGTCTGTCTACCTTCCATTCCCTGGCTCTTTACCTTTGGAGTCATTGCACAGAATACTAAACATATATGCTTTTAAATATAAGATATGACAATTAAAGTCTATCTTTGCGCTCTAATAATCTTTCCCACCAGTCTTGTCCATTTTCCCCCCAATATTAGTTCTTTCTTCCATCCTCCATTTGTCTCCCTATCTGTCCAACACCTGTCTTGTTCTGCAGCGTGTTGTTCCTCTCAGCATTCACCTCGTGCTCTACCTGTGACTGACGGCTGACTGGCAGTCCACAACCTCTTCCTGGAGTTACCAATTTAGCAAACATGCTCCAACACATTGAGATGCAAACATGCCAAACCAAATGCACACAGGTGTACGTGCACAACACACACATGCACACACAGGTGCAGTGACACAGGTGACATTGTAAATGCGCACTTGAGACCTGAATGCAAAGTATGCAGATGAAAATACACCTACGAATAAATGAAACAATGTCACCATGCAGACAAGTCAATATGTTACCCATTATTGTCAGCTGAGTGGTAAATATACAGTCAGGTGAATGTAATAACATAGAATCATCTCTGTGTGACATTCAACAAGTCAAACAAACAGCTTCTAATATTGTATCATGTTTGATAGTTATGTAGAGAAGACAATATTTTAGCTTCAAGCAAAATAATTCTGATGGCTTCTGGTTATTTTTAATTCTGTAGCCTATGTAACTAATCAGATGACCTGCTGATGTTCAAACTGAACGTCAGAATGGGAAAGAAAGGTGATTTAAGCGACATGGTTGTTGGTGCTTGATGGGCTGGTCCGAATATTTACTGGGATTTTCACACACAGCCATCTCTCGGGTTTACAGAGGATGGTCCCAAAAAGAGAAAATATCCAGTGAGCCAAAATGCCTTGTTGATGCCAGAGGTCAGAGGAGAATGGCCAGACTGGTTCAAGGTGATAGAAAGGCAACAGGAAGTCAAATAAGCACTGGTTACAACCAAGGTCTGCAGAAGACCATCTCTGAAGCAACAACACCTTGTCCAACCTTGAAGCAGATGGGCTACAGCAGCAGAAGACCACACCAGGTGCCACTGCTGTCAGCTAACAACAGCAAACTGAGGCTACAATTCAAAACTGGACAATAGAAGATTGGAAACACCACATTCAGATGGAAGCAAGGATCCATCCTGCCTTGTATCAAGGCTTCAGGCTGCTGCTGGTGGTGTAATGGTGTGGGGGAGATTTTCTTAGTACCAGCTGAGCCTGGTTTAAACACCACAGCCTACCTGAGTATTGTTGCTGAGCGTGTCCATCCCTTTATGACCACAGTGTACCATCTTCTGATGGCTACTTCCAGCAGGATAACGCACCATGTCACAAAGCTCACATCATCTCGAACATGACAATGAGTTCACTGTACTCCAATGGCCTCCACAGTCACCAGATCTCAGTCCAATAGAGCAGCTTTGGGATGTGCTGGAACGGGAGATTCTCATCATGGATCAACTGTGTGATGTCATCATGTCAATATGGACCATAATCTGTGAGGAATGTTTCCAGCACCTTGTTGAATCTGTGACACCAAGAATTAAGGCAGTTCTGAAGGCAAAAGGGGTCCAAGCCCGTCCTAGCAAGGTGTACCTAATAAAGTGGCCGGTGAGTGCACACAGCAGTTTTGCAAGTCGGCATGGTTTATTCATGTTATTTCACCGGCTGAGTTTCTGAACATCACTGAAATGAGATGTGATTTTGCAATGTTTTCTCCAGTCACGTACGAGACAACCAGGCTGGTCTGGTGTCAGTGCTGAGAACCAAATATCCAATGATGTAATGAGAAAGCAGTTATACAGTGATTGGCCTAGGCCGTTGCACACCTGCCTCCATGTTTGGATTTGAATCCCATCCAGTGAATACACTGAAAATTAAATTCTCTGTGTCACTCAGTTCACTCACTGCAGCAGCCACTAAATGGAAATACACATTGAAGGTTTGACAGGACAGAGAAATGTTAGAAAGAGGCTGTAACAATGGCTTGGCCTTTTAAAGTCAGTCATGGTGCCTCATGTCAGTTTATGGCACCAGCTGCCTGTAGACGTGTGACCTTTGACTGCTCTGCCATCCAGCATGACATAATTCTTCAGGGATGAGATTGGCCCCCTGGTCTTTGGAGCTGACATGTCAAGAAGCCCTGTAACTAATGGAACTGTTTCAGAGGGTTTGGTCCTGTAGTGCTTGTCTGTCATCACGTCCCGGCTCGCTCAGCTAACAGGCGACATCTGTAAAAGTCTCTCTCTCGTGGGTTCAAGTTTTGCATCAACTGCAATAGGTTTCAGTTGAGCCCCAAACAGTCAGGGCTCGGGAAAGCTTCTCCTGAGGACACAACTGTCAATACAGTAATACACCACAGACTGAGCACTGAGCCTGAAATCCATCCCATTGAAAGGTTAAATGTCTCTTAGTTAAATGCCACAAGTGTTGGGCTTGTTACTCTCAAAATGTGATATATTTCTCATTACTCATTACTCTTTTAAAACGTAATAATGTTGCTTTACTTATTACTCCCCGCCAACAGTAATTCATTACGCCACTCGTTATATTACTTTTCTGCTAAACCCCGTAAAACTGATTATTGCATATCCCCCAAAATTCAGATGTGTCTCTGTGAATGTCAGGGTGAATGTAGCTAAGGCTAGATAGCGTGCAAATGGTTTCTGTTGTGTGTTTGTTTGCTTGAAAGACAGAGTTCCCAGTTTCATTACCTCTTCCATTACCTCTCTCAAGTAAAATCCAGTTTTGGTTGTATAACCAGTGTAAGGCTACAGCCAACCGCTGCGGCCAAGGAGGGCTCACCTTTGGTGGGGTGTATTTCCTGGAGCTTCCCGTGGTTATGCTGTCAGTTGTGGGTGTTTCAGATCGGCGGTTTGAGGACGTGTTCTTCACAGTGGAAAGCATTTAAGTCTGACTACTTGCAGCAACAGTGTTCTTCTTCTTTCCTCCCAGCAAAATCAAAGTCACAGGAGTATTTCCAGCAGCTAAGGTAAGCGTTTCCATCTTCATAATTAGCTTGCTGCTTTATGACGTGTCTGCGCAGTGCGACGATTACGAAAATGGATCCATTGATGTGATATTGATTCCAAGTCAGCAATGATGGCATAACACAAGTAACATTGTAATGAGATTTGCTCATTTTTCTATAATATTATTACTGATTTTTTTTTTTTTTAACTCTTTCCCCCACGACATTGACTCTCTTTTCACTTTCAAATCCCATCTGAAAACACACCTTTTTACGCTGGCATATTCAGTCTGCTTCAATGGTGACACACATATTGAACTTATTCATAATTCTGATCTCCGCCTAGTCATTTTATTGTACAGAACTGATTGGTTTTATGATCTGTGGGTACATTGCTGCATGTCTTTTTAACTGTATCTTGTAAGGTGTTCTTGAGTGCTTGAAAGGAGCCTGGAAATAAAATGCATCATTAAAAAAATATATTTGTAGTAACTACTCGTTACTGGGAAACATTATTACTGTAACATGTTACTGCCCTGCATTGACAGTAACGCACCACAATTTGAATATAACCCATGTAACCACAAATCAGTAATTCACGCGATACACATATAATTGGGAAGACTGCAATCAAGTGACCAAGAAGGAAGTAGCACATAGCCTGACAGTCCCTGTGATGAGGCAGGTTGGAGTGGATGGGTTAAACACGTTCCTTTAGGAGACCGGTGTTTGGAAGCACGTTAAACAAATTGAACTTTTAGTTATTTCAGTTTACGTCATTACCGCTTCTTTTCCTTAGCCTAACCCTAACCAATGTAACTCTACATTAACTACCTAACATCATCCATGGGGCGCTAATTTGTGAGAACAATTGTATGTGCATTTTTGTAAGATATCATATCATACAAACCATTCACATTATCACTTTAACTTTGTCTGATTGCCCAGAATTTACTTTCATTACGTCTGTTTTGTAAACACAGCATCTATTGGATGTTGGTCAGCTGTGGAAGAGGTAATTCCTTCTATTGCTCTTCCTCAGTTTCTTTTCTACCTGTATGAAATTTTGGGGGAGTTTCTTCCTTCTTTGATGCAGGATTTAAGGACACACGGTGCTGTATACTGTCCAGATTTAAAGCTGCTTGAGAAGAACTTAACATGGATAAAGTATCTTTTTGACAATGACTTCAGTGGAAATATATCTGTGAAAGCTCATTGCATCTTGAAACATGTAAGAGTATCTTTTGGCATCCTGTCATAGATGCTGTTTCCTGTCTTTCCTGAAAGGGTTTGTTTCCTTTTGTGCACCACTCTGATCCGCTTTTGCTTCTCCCTGACCTTTTTTACTTTCCCAGCTGTCAGATGAAGAGTGAAAACACTTTGAGGAACAACATTTTAGACCAGAGAATCATTTTACAGTCAATCCCCATCATTTGGAGTCTTGAATAGGTCATTCGTCATCTGGAAGTAGACACAACATCAAGGGTTAGAATTCAAAATCACGTCACGCATGTGTCTACATTAAATATTTATATATATACCTGTTTATGTATTCCTGATTGTGTTCAAATGTGGATTTTGTGGATTTTCCATTTGCTTTGACTCCTGCACTGAGCACTCCTCCTGTCCTCCTTTGTGTTTCAATGAAAAATCCTAAAGTACATCCACTGCTAGCCTCTCTTTTAAAAGTCGGATGGGATATTATCAGGTATTAGAGGTTTTTAAAGGACAGGTAGACTGTCATCTGCCTGTGCTGTGGGAGGATTTGTGGATAACCTCTACCCTCAAGACTTCCAAATGCACTGATATCACCGTTAAAGAAATAGGGACATGCTTTATCTGGCCCGAAGCTACACTCACACTCCTCAGACATTTCATTTTTTTCAATCACAGCTTATGTGAGAATGGATTCAAAGCATGCCCCTGACCCGAAAGAACAGGTTTGCGCTGTTGACGTCAGTGTGAGCATTAGAGAGACAGCGAGAGAGAGGGAGCCTTTTGAAATACCCCTCTGGCTTTCCCCCAGACTTGTTATGTTTAAATCAAAAAGAGGCAGGAGTGGGTGCTCTGTCTCAACAATACAAATGAGTTCAAGGTGGCATGCCATCAAAGCAAACAATGAAGAGCTTTACATTTGATTAAAATATCATTGCTAATGCATTTTGGCCGCAGGGCTTCCTCAGAGCATAAATGGTGTTAACGGTCCTCTGGTGATACCACACTGCAGAATGTCTGAAAGAGGAGATTTATGTGGATTGTTGGCATATACAAAGTGTGCTGGTTTGAAACCAGTTTAGAGCAATTCTAAACAAGGACAGAAAATTTAACTGCTGGTGGTGGGTGACAGGGCCCCACAGGGCGACAGCTCCTTGTTATTTACAGTGTCAAGCCCCCCCCCCCTCGGTCTAGCTCCAGGGGGGTCCCCATACTGGGCGAGCTGCTCGAAGTCCGAATATTCTGTTCCATCAAGGTCTTCTTGCCGCTGCTCCTTCGTGTCGAAAGGGGTCAGTTGAGGTGGTTCAGGCATCTGATCAGGATGCCTCCTGAGTGCGTCCTGTTGGAAGTGTTTTGGGCACGTTCCACTGGTAGGAGGCCCCGGGGCAGACCCAGAACACGCTGGAGGGATTGCATATCTTATCTGGCCTGGGAACGCCTCGGGGTCCCCCAGGAGGAGCTGGAAAGCCTTGTTGGGGAGAGGGATGTCTGGGGTGCTTTGCTTGGCCTGCTGCCCCCGTGATTCGGCCCCAGATAAGTGGATGAAAATGGATGGATATCAATATTGTGTTGGGGTGAGATGTGAGAGCATCTCAAATGAGATCGACCACAAACAGTATTCCTGCATAATCTAGTATGTAGCATTTCATTAACTCACTGTTAAATAGTTGGAGAATATTGCTCTTACAACTTTGTCTTCCTGTTATTTCCTCATTTGCTTGAGAAACTCTCAAGCCTCTCAACAGTCCTCCTCATGACTCCCGTTAAGGACTAAGACACTTTGTGAATAACTTTTATCTTCACCAAGATCTAGTCTAAGCTCTAAGCGGAAATTCTCAGAAAATGTAATAATTTCCACAGAACTTTGTCACTTGGAGCAACTCTTTGTACAAGGAAGCTTTGTAAATGTGACCCCTGATCTCAACCACAGAAGTTGAAGAACACACCATAACTCATGGTCTCTCTTAAGGAACAGACACTCCAAACTGACATCAAAGAAGTAGTTTCAACGAAGGCTGACTGTTGCGTTACCTCAGGTGTCCTGTGTCTCTGGCAAAAAATTGAAAATGGATGCACTGCAAAGAGTACAGCAAACTACTAACTAGATATGCTCTGCACATGCCTGAGTGGAAATAACTCTACCTGCCTACCAGCAGGAGGCAGTAGTCTGTTCGTCACTGAAAAGGGAAACTGGAGGACAAACAGAATGAATTTGAGTTAGTTAGCCACCACAACCCAGTGTTGAAAGAACAAAGGACATATTTTCCGTGTGCCAGCGAACAGTAACACGAGTTATGAACCCTTTCTGCAAAAGAGCTCAGTCATCCAAAACTATTTTTTTCTTCACATAATCAGCTTGTTTCACTTTATTCGTGCACTGAGCTCAACTGCCAATCACAGTGATTTCACCTACGAATTGTCTCCGCCATCTTTGATGCTGATTCAACGTGATGAAATTACAAAAATAGCTATCAAGCGCCGACTAGTGCCAAGAGTGTGGGACAACTAACTACTGTAGAGTGCTCAGATTTTCACCATCGACCCGACATTAACCAACAGCCAACCATCTGCTTTATGTGTAGGGACTAATTCTAAAAGGTCAATCTGGTGTTTGAGGTCTAAAAATTGATTGGCAAGACCTGTCCAATCACACAAACACATCTCCAACATACAAGCAACGCTCTCTAGAATCAAAATGACCAGCGAGCGTTGCTTCCACCGGTGCCTGAAGGCTACGTGCAGCCAAATCACATGTGGTTTGTCCCACAATTATCCACCTGACCCCCATGTCTACACATATTGCATATGCATCTGGGTGCAGAGTGCTTGGCAAATAAAGAGCTGTCTTTTAATTTCATTATGACTACATAATTGTGTAGTGATGTCGAAAAATACCAAGTGTCTGTAAATAAAAAGGTCTCGGGCTTGTATGGCTGTGAATTGGATCTTTGTCTCCGTTACCCAAATCTGATGTACATAAACTAATAAAGACCCATTCTCAAAGTGACCCAGGGCTAATTACATCCTATTCAACCTGAGCCAAAGGACAGTAGAGCAATTAGGTCTGACCCAATTACACCAAACTGTTGTGAATAAGAGAGATAAATGATGAAGCTGTAAGAAGATATAAAGATGATATAAAGCTTGACCTGCTGCTGGGCAACCTACACCGCCTGTCATCAGTAAATGATTACTTACTGTACTGTGATGAGTGAATCATATTATCAATTAAGCCATTAGTTTAATAACATAATAGGAAATTGAATTAGGTAATCTTCACTGTTAAAATATTCTTAGTAAAGACCGCAGCTTATTTCAACATACATCATTTGATTTTCATGTCATCAAAACACAACTTTGGTATATTATCTGCAAGACTTGAAAAACCACTGAGTGTGAAGTGACCTCCTCATCACATGCTCCGGCAGGTGTTGCAGAAGGGCATGTGTGCTTGTTTGTATGAATGTTCAAGTGTGCTGCCTATCTCCATTTCAGTCAGACTGCAGGATGTAGATTTAGACCCTGAGGGCCAAAGCTTCCTCAGGTGGGAAGTCCACAGTTGTGTTGCAGCATACAAACATCAGCCATCAGCAAACATCAAGCTTACCCAGCTGAATAAAACGGGTGGGTGTTGTAGGAATTGACTTTAGCTTATAACTTCTGAACCATGGATGTATAAGCATTACTTGATTTAAGAGAAGTGAGTGTGTTACACCAATTTCTGCCTCAGTGTTGTTTGACATTTTGATGTGTAAGCCAGCTTTTTTTTTATCCTCACGTAAGCCCCAGAATATTAGTAAACTTGTTTTCACGTTAATTTTTACTCAAGCCGTCTTGACATCATGGTGGTGCTGAAAGGTTTTTAACATGTGAATGTGATGCCGCTGCATGCTCTTTAAATTTGTGGTGCCATATACTTACTGTCAGTCTGAACAACCCGTATTATGAGCAAATACCAAACAATTTGTATTTGTCTACTGATTTTCAGATCTGGTCAAATTCAAAGTGATACATAATTTACTTCTGGGTCTGTAAAACTAAGGAGAGTGTGTGTATTTCAGTGTGTGGGGCTGCATGATGAGTTGACACAAAGCACAAATATAAATCAGTTTTAAAAACTATAGCAAAAAGATATGTTTGGCAGATATATAGATGGGGAAAGGATGTGTTAGGGAAGTGCATGTTTATTTTGTAACACTGGGTTGTACTTGGACTGTAAATAAACTGGGCTTATTACTTATTTATTTACTTGGGTGGTAAATAGACTGGAGATAGTTGTATATACATGAATTTGGGAATTTGTTGAAATGATACATGACTTAAAAGAAGGCAGGGACATATAAGTTTTACTTCTACCTACTTATTTTTAGACTCTGTTACCTTTGTCTCACTTGTTTTTTCATTATGTTTTTTTTTTTTTTTTGGTGCGAAGTCATTCATCCATTCATTCATTCATATTTCTGCTTGGTCAGTGCCGTTCCGGGACAGCGTGTCTACTCTGTCCACTGCAAGTGCGTGACTCTGCATGGAGTAACAGATAGATAAACACTTGCTTTGGCATTGAAAAGTTGAATAAAGACTCAGACGTAGAAGTAAGTTGAGGCTGTTAGTGTTTGTCTTTGTCAGTTTCTTTACAAGCCAGAAACTGTTTCTTGTGAAGCTGAAAAATAAATACAGAAAAATGTTTTTACAGTATATACATAAACGGGTGTTATACAATATACTGTTAGCTTACAACATAGAACTAGATAAGTGGCTATGCTACATACAACAAAAATAGGACTTTAGCATTAGCTTCTAAACATTAAGAAATATGAAATAAACAATCATAATAACAAACTATGAACTGTATAAATTTAATATAAGATATAACTCACAAACAAAGCTTCTCCAGGGCTCAACAGTGGTGGATGCAACAGATTAAAAGAGGGATGCTCTGGAGCACATTTCCATGTACAATAACAAACAAGATGGCCGGTCTGACCTGTGACCCTACCCATGTGACTTTAACAACCAAAAGGACTTTAAAAATAAAAGAGCGCCTTTCAAAATACAGCTAGGGGGCACCGCTGTGCCACATCCCGGTGTCAATTTATGTTGTGCAACAAAAGCATGTGGTTTGGTTTGGGAAAATAAAACACATAATGGTTTGGTACAACATTCAAATGGGAAGCAAACACTGGCCCTCCAGCTGAAAGTCCTAGGTTTGTTGGATCCGCCCACCCTTAAGGGGCTTTCCAGCTCCTTATATTATGTTGCTACCAGCAGCATTTCAAACTCTCACCGTCCAGCAGCGTATCATACGCCACAACAGGTGCCGTCCAGCCTTGTTATTAACCAACACCACCGGTCTGCATGTCATACTTCCATGATAGGTACCGTCTAGCCGACTGGCAACAAATGGTTCCATATGTCTGCGTTACAGCCTGATGCTGCCTGGTGGTGTATTATATTGTTGGGAAAGGCGTCAGTGTCTTACGCTGAAATCACAAATGGGACAAGTGATCTCACCATTTCACTAAGTATTTCTCACCGCTGCACATGCAAGATATACAGGAAGTCCTCATCAACAGTGATCGTGAATGTACATTAAAAACTGTAGTTTACCACAGCACGACTATGAAAACTAGTAAAACTACATCTTAACAATTCTCAAAAAATGATTATTCAAATCACAATTTGTCATATTAAAGTTACATGTAGTTTCAAAAAGTAGTTAAACTACATCCACACTACAGTATGGTAAAATATTATAATCTAAGTCTGGATCTTATATTCTTACACTGAGGTGCAGTCGAGCTGACATTCAGCTAAGTGTAGGTGTGTTTGGTTTAGGGACTGTGGCAGGCCAGTCCTCACCTAGACAGCCCGAGGATGTGTTTTAAGGAGACGATAGGGAGCTGGTTTTTGGGGTGGAATCAGGAAAATGCTAAACTTCTAGTGAATTTCGTAGCATTCCTTGCAAACGAAGGAGATTTAGGTCAAATAGCAGGTGTGGCCAATGAGCTGTGGCACTGTGCCACAACATAAAGTGCATGAGAACACTATGAAGGTGTAATTTGTAATTAACCACATCATCTACATGCCCTAAAGTAGTTAACTACTGCAAATTGTAATTGAACTACCATTCCCCAACACTGCTCACCAATCCTTAAAATCAAATTGTGAGAGTTGGTGGAATTCTCAGCAGGTATCAAGACAGGAAAATGCCAGCTCATGACAGACAACAGGCTCGCTATTATCACCCTGAGGCATGAAAGACTGTCTCAGCGATGTTGCCCAAAAACTCAAATTACCTTCTGAGCGCTGTGGCTTACACTATCAGAAGGCATCTAAATACTGAGGAGTAGTGTGACTGAGAAAACGTCTAGGCAGACCTAGACTGACAACGAAATCAGACAAGGTTGTCTCGTGGAACAGAAAGCTGACTGCATCACACAGCAATGTTGAATAAGTCGACAAAACACAGGAAGAATAAAAGTGTCTCTTTAGAAGTATAGGAAAGGTATCAGAGCTGCTGTGAGATGTTCCAGCTCAGAAAACTCTATTAAAATGTCAAAACAGAGTTGAGATCCGAAGGCCAATAAATGCAATAGAAGAACTAGACAGCAGAGGCCTTATAGGATCATGTGTCCGTAATTCAGACAAGTTCGTCACAGAGTTAGTATTTGTTCAAACATAACATACTCCTTACTTAAGAATCAATTTTTAGCTGCATTTTACCAGCTGAAGGCACCTTTTTGTAATTGTTTTTAATAAGAACAAAGCTTTTTGCTCGTGGCTTTGTGCTGCGACGTGCCTCGCATTTCTGTGCTCTTGGCACCTGGCGTTTTTGCCAGAGCGCTCTGAACTCCTGGAGTTGAAAAAACTTCAAAGCTGAAAAAGGCCCAGCATCATCTCTTTTAATCGTCATCTTTTTTCCTTTTGTCCAGTCGGATGATTTGAGAGGCGACGAGCCTTCTGTGGTGGTCAGGACATCAAGTGTACAGTTGGTAAACAACAGAGGAGAAACTGGTGATAGCAGTTGCTGGATACCCAGAGCTATACAGCCTGATGATGGACAGCAGGTTGTCAAACTGCCCCACATTATCCTAAAATATGCCTGTAAACGTGATGATGGAGGAGAAGCTCCTGGACCAGCTGGTGGTTCTTGATCCAGCCTCTTTTTTAGGGTCTCATGTACCCACACATGCCTCTCACCCTCAACCAGAGCTACAGACAGACCCTCTGCCTCAACATGGCAGCAGCTACACACTGATCACTGTGAAATAAATAAAATAAATAAATGGTAGATTGATTACACGGAAAGCTCAGGATAAAGAGGTGAGTCTGTGCACCCTTCTGTGTGCTCGGGGCCTTAGGAGTTCTGTAGGTTATAAATGTTCATGTATATTATGCACTTTCTTTTCTTAAATCTAGACAACGTGTTCATAAGCACATTTTAAAACACAATTTGCTCCATGTCTCGGCCCCTGTTTTCAAGCTTTGGAAAGCTTATCAGTATGTTCTGTTTCACATCTGCAACATTTCTGATGAATTGTACATGTAGTTTTTTCTTAAACTGTTTTTGTGAATAAATTTGTGAACTGAAATTGAAATAAGTGCTTTGAGATTGTTCTTAAAAAATCAAGGAATCTATTGGAGTAGTGTTAAAAACTGTGTGACTCATAAGGATAAGGACTTTGGTGTGTTGCTGCTGATTGCACCTCATTTTTCACATGTGCCACAGCTGTGGTTTGTATTGGCAAAGAAATGACCATATCACAGATATAGAGTTCAGCAGCATGCAAACACAGGTACACAATATCATTAACTTAATAAATGTCTTTCATTATTTACACCTGTAAACAAGCCACTTGTTCTCATGGAAACACAGGTAGCCTTCCTTTTATATCTGTACAAAAAGAACAGAATGAGCTGAAGTTAACCTTCTCAAGACCTTCACTTGCACAAATCTGGAATGGAATGTAACAGTGCACAATATTTTTAAATAAAAGAGAATAAAATTGCAGCGATCATTTTTACCTTTTAGTGAGAGGTCTAGTATGTTCCTAGTGTTCCTTGTGAGTGTTTTCAAACATTTTTGCCTTTTGATTTGGACACATTTGCCTGTGTTACTGATTACGTGTAGCTCAGCGTGCGACGTAAACAGTGACGTGGGAGGGAAGCCGCAGCTGGTCAGTCCTTCGGCGATTCTCTCAAAAGTCGGCCCGTCCTTCACCGTTCCTGTTATTTGACGGTTAATGGCCTCTTCATTTGCGAGGACAAGGAGGGCGCGCAATTCCTTGTCTCCCCAGTTGCTCATCTTTACAGTGTCTGTCAGGTTTGTGTTTCCCTCTTGCTACTAGCTGCTCGCTAATTCGTGCTATCAGCTGTTTCCTGTTTATCCACCGCCAGTGGCTCGCACGTGTGGCGTCATCAGCCCCTCCCATTGCAGAGGGACGCCTCTGTCTGTTTAATCTAAAAGGGTTCCACCAATATGTCTACCCTACGAGGTGGAAAATTGGGCGCCTCGGATCAACTCGCCAATCTGGCTCTGTGTGTCTTGCAGCTTGCCGGCAAAACGGCCCAACATTCGCGGAAAATCTGGCAGTGTAAAAGAGGCTAATGACTCTGCCTTGTGAATCCTTCTCCTGTGTGTGTGCTTGACACAGCAGACCAACTGTGTGCAGATAGCAAAATAAAACCTGGAAAAAATGGATGGAAAATTCAAGGGTAAATAGTTCAGTTTCCAACATGAACATAATAACAATAATAAGTATTGTTAATAATTCTTCCTTTTTTTAGTAGCAGTAAACCAAGGGCATTACAGATGTCTTGGCATTGTCATATCCTGTAGGGCAAACCATCATAATTAAGACATGAATAGGTGCAATGCTTGACCCCACACACCCATAGGGACAAACTATTCATGCATATACACATATTATACATTTACTAATATCTTCAACTATATATCTGATGTACTGGCACTGATGTGTGACACTAATTGTTGCTAAGCAGGTAAGATAATAAAATATACATAAAATAAAATAATTAATGAAGGTTAACCTGACAAACTGTCAATGATAGAAATGGAAACAGCAAAGTATATATTATTTATAAAGGTGTGCATACATACATACATGCATGGGGATTTACACACAAAAGCAAACAAATGGTGCAAATACACGTGGCATTTTTTTTCCCAGAAGGACATGGACTCATTCTTAACAGCTTCATGTATACTTGTTTTACTCAGGAAAAAAAAAATCTCTCCTCAGTCTTTCATATTCTGGGCAGAAGCAGCATATGTTCCTTAATGATGATGTCTGCGTACCTTATTATCAGTCAGTCAATCAGTGGGGTTTATCTCTGATTCTATTTCTATTCAGATTTTGGTAACACTGCAATATGTTGTTTTCTAATCTTGAGCCAGTGCCCGTCATTAAACAGTTTATTAGCAACGTCCATCTGAACTCGCTCTCCGACACTTACTCACACACAGAATGGTGCAGCAGTGGGCCAGTTGGAGGGAGGCGATTGAATGGAAATGACCTCACTGGGCCCTGCTGTTACCGAGGGTCCTTTGGGTCGCACCAGCATGCCCTGCGGCAGCAGAGTTAATGGGATAGCAGCAGGACTGCTGATCAAGCACACTGGTGGCACACACTACGCTACACACTCACACACACACACACAACAGCAGCAGCAGCAGTGCCAGCATATTCAGAGACACAGAGACACATCTACACAAAAAAAACCTGTGCAGCCATCATCATTAAAGAAAGACAGACACAAAAGAAAGACACACACTAAAACCTCACACCTCCCTCAGGACCTTTCGGGACAGGTCTGTCCCACAAGCTTCTGCCGCACTAGCTTTACTACACACAGAACACAACACTTGTATCAATGCACTTGAGCAGACGTTTCAACCTGAGCCACAGCAGTAAAGATTGACACCACTACTGTAGCATCCAAAGTGAACACCCACAGAGCGCAGCATTGTGAAGATAGATGGATATATCACCTGTTCTTAACCCACCAGCGATGACCTCAAAAGTCCTGTCAGACATGCAGGGAAAAGTAAAAGCTGTCTGTATTTGGAGGAAACTTGGAAAGTTGAGTCTTTTTGTGATGCTGTTGTGTGTTTTTATCTCTTTCTCTGCATGGGTGAGCAATTACGAGTGAGCAAATCCTGCTTTATGTTAATGAAAAGCAAGTTATAAAGCTTTTGAAATGGAAATGCCTGTCGTGGAAAGGATAACTAGGTTTACTGCCACCGAAAGCACATATAGGATCAACAAAAACGTGCAGGTCTTTCCAATTAAAAAACACAGAGTTGCTTGATGCTTTGTATTTAATCTGAACATCTGGTGGATCTTTTTATCCGGTAAATATCCTCGAGATTTTTAGAAAAGAAAAAGAAAAAGAAAAGAAAATTTAGTGACATTGTTGACATGTTTTGGCAATGAAGAACAGACATCTGGTTGTCTACCCTCCTTTAGATGGTGATTATTTTAATATTTAACAATACAAGCTTGAATTGTTTGTGATGCAAGGTGTTAACACCAGACCTGCAGATTTAAGGTGGCAGATGGTTGTAGGCCATATCATGCCATTCAGAGGGACCTCAGCAGATTTACACCTGTGGAAATATATGTTTGATTAATAGAATCCTTTGTTCCAACTCTTGTCATATCTTCAGGTCATATTTAGCTTGCCACCATATTGTGGAACTTCTTATCAGTTTGGTTTCTCAACACCTAACACTGTATGACAAAGACAGTGACGACTCCTTCAACATCCAAGATAAGGTCCCACCAAAGCGACAAAGCGACAACGGGCTACCATCATCCACTCATCTTACTGAACAGGAGTATTTACATATTTAATGGTGATTTTCAAGGAGAGATAGTAAGCTAGCTTCTGTGAGCAGTGTAACAGTGACAAGGCTCCTGGGTAGATGGCTCCACCTGTGTTAATACTAGAACTAGGGTTACAATACTATAATCGTCGTTATATCACCTCAACAGTGCCAAAGTTTCACTGCTGCTTGTCCTGGATGGATTATCGAACAGGTCAGCCAGGTACAGGCCCAGGAGCCCCCTGGCCTTCACATGCAAAATATCACTCAAATAAGAGACTCAAAATGATTACAAAAGGCAAGACAAGGCACGTTTATTCAAAAGTTCAAAGTTCAAAGTATCAAGACAAAGTGTAAAAGAAACTTGTTATTGTGCTGTCAAAGAGCTACAGAGTGTAGAATAAAATTTAAAACAAGACTAAGACAGGAAAAAAAATAAAGGAATAAAAGTGACAGTGCAGTGTAAAGACAAAAAGACACAAAGACCACAAAGAGACAAAACAAAATAACTACGAAGAGACACAAAAGAGCCATAAGGAGGCACAAAAAGATTACAAAGCGACATAAAACAACCAAAACATACAAACAATGAGACACAAAATAACCTTAAAGAGGCACAAAACAACCACAAGGAGATACAACAACTACAACAACTTACCGTCCATGACGTTTCCATCATGCATTAGGTGAAGTCTGATACATTCAGGTGTTCAGACACTGCAGCGTCCCTGCCGGCTGCTTCAGTGATGAGCTGCTATTTTTCATATTTTTTTGAAACAGCAGAGTCTGTTCACACTTCACAGGTTGGATGCGATTCCTGAAAGAAGTGCTTTATTATTGTGCAGTGGCGTGTGTGTGCACGGCGGTGCTTTTTATGTGGCTGGAACATTTGTACTTTTGCTTGAATATATTTTGTCAGTACTACTGTCACCAGTGGCTTGTGTATCTCATTATGTTTGTGTGGTGGAATAAAGCAGCAGCTTATGTGAAATAGAAGCTTCTGTGCTTTTTTTTATTTCTCCAGAGCTGCAGAAGCTTAATATTCTCAAACAAATTATTTTTGACACATTTTGTTGTCTGTCTGCCACTCTCATACTCTCTATTGCTCTGCCTCTCTGCTTCTTTGTGTCTGCAGACATACTTCTTTCTGTACATGCATATTCATCCAAATACAGTGTGCGAGTGTACTCTTACTCAAACTGGATGATGATGTAATACCTCATATTTTGATGATTATTATTCGTCTCTGCGTCCTCCTTTATTCGGGACAGTCTAGCTGATGTAACAATGTTTATTTTCTTAAATCTCAGAGTTGCTCTTGAAGTGTATTTTGAAATTCCAATTTTCTCTGTTGCTGTCTTAGCCCAGAGTTTTTGCAATTCCCTGCCTGAAGAGCTTAGGATGGTAAAATCACTTTAATCTTCTGAATCACTTCTTAAAGCACATTTTTTTTACAGTGAGGCTTTGAAAGTATGAGTTTACTCATTCCGCTTTTATATTTTCCCTGCCTTATCAGTATGTATACCCTTGTTTACTTTCATGTCTGGTGTGTGTGTGTGTGTTACTTTAATTATTTGCCCATTAATCTGGAAGTGTTACACTGTTTCAAACTTTTGCACGACAGATTAATTTAAGGGGGGAATATCATGCTTTTCCTTGTTTTTTCTCAAGTTACAATGTCATATGTTCACATTAAACATGGACACAGTTTCAAGTAATGACAAACTATGTAATGTAATGTAAAAATAATCCCTGTGAGCCAAAACCTCAGACTTCAGACTGTTCTAAGTATTCTGTTTTTGTTTGTTTCTTTTTTTATCTGTCTTTGGAGACGAGCTGACGTCAACTCTTGACAGAGTTCTTTACATGGTCGTGCGCTCTGTGCACGCTACTACAAGTGTTTATGGAACAGGGATAAGAGGGGGTTCTTTGGATTGGGTGGAAAACACAATGAGCAATCAAGAAGTCAAAAACCAGAGTATGTTATTACAGTGTGAGGAAATAAACATATAGTATTAAAAATCAGTTGCAAACAGCTAAAATTACTGCCTCACAGCTGTATGCCTCTGCACTCCAGTCAAGTTGTACTTACAGTTTACTTCCATGTCTGTGAGAACATGGATGCTTCACACACACAGCACAGAAGATCTATACAATCGGCACAAATTCAGTATCTGAATATTATGATGTCACAGCGAAGTTGACCTTTGACGTTTTGAATATAAAATGTCACCACTTCATCATTTTAGCCTGTTAGACATTTGTGTGAAATTCTGTCATAATGAGCGTATGAATTCTTGAGTTATGGGCAAAAACGTGTATTTTGAGGTCACAGTGACCTTGACCTTTGGCCTTCAACCACCAAATTCTGGTCAGTGCTTTCTTGAGTCCAAATGGATGTTTATACCAAATTTAAGGAAACTCAGTCAAGGTGTTTTTGAGACATTGTGTTCACAACAATGAGACAGATGAGGTCACAGCGATCTTGGCCTTTGACCTATGACCACCAAAATCTAATCAGTTCATTGTTGGGTCCAGCTGAATGTTTGTGCCAAATCTGAAGAAAGTCAAGATATACATGATGCCTCCATCCACAGCTATCACCAGCATGGAGACGTAATAATAATGTAAAAAAAGTGATATGTCCATAAACAGAAAAGGTTAACAGAGTGAAAAAAAAATTAAAGTTAAAATAATTTCAAATGTCCTTTACTATTAAGTGTAATTTTCTGCTGACCAACTGCACTTGGCTCCAGAGATACTGGCCTTAGGCTGCTGTGTGGTGTGCTGTCATAACCTACTCTCTCTGGGCTGCTGTCCTTCCGTTTGCCTCCGGCTCTGTTAGTACCCTGTTTCAAAAAGGCAAAGACGGCAGTAATTGCTCCCACACAGCTACCGCCTTACTTCTTCTCATCACCCCAAGTCTGGTTAATGTTGGTACTGAGACACGTGGCCAGAGCTCTTAACTCTGCCCGACTTCCGTAATGTGCAGGAGTACTGCTCTGACTTCTGCTGTCTGCCGCCTGTGGTTGCTGCCTCGGTAGCTCTTACTTTGTAGTTGGTCTCCTCTGCTGCATTCGTTTTCCTTCAGTGCTGTTCACTGCTCTGTTACTGCTCCTTCTTCACTCCATCTTTTGCGGCTGCCTCTGTCCTTGCTTCCGTATTTCGGAAACCCGAGCGCCTCCTCTTAGGTGCACTATTGGCTCCTGCTACTACACCCGTGTGTCCAATTGATTAAAAAATATGTCTATGCAGAACAGTCATAACTCAGCCAGGTATTTAGTGGCAATCCAGTCACGCTATGCAGAAAGAAGTAAACATGTATTAAAACAAAATAGCCACAGCAATCATAAAATTATGAATTTAAGAGAACATTTAAAACAAATGTCTCTGTGCTGTGACATTAATAGTATGTACATGCTAACATCAGGGAAACATGTCATCGTTGTTGCTGATTTTGTGAATTTCTCTCTGATTTCAGATCATTTTTTTGTCAAGATTTTGGTTTAGAAGCTTCGAGTGGTGATTTTCCACCAATCTGTGATGATGGTGCAGAGACACCGAGATAAAACCAGGCTACGCTGACTCAGCTTATGTGGGAGGGTAGCTTAAAGCGACAGGTTAGAAAAGAATATGCACTTTATTTAGTTGCACAAACAGGACCTATACATGCATTACATGGAGACGTGTCACAGTGAGGGGGCTGCCCGTAGACAGGCACCGTGAGCAGTTGGGGGTTCGGTATCTGCTCTGGGGCACCTTAGCAGTGACCAGGAGGCAAAATGGCACCTCTCCAGCTACCAGTCCACACTCCATATATGATCAGGGTGGCAACTTAAACCACGACCCTTTCGGTTCCCAAGACAAATCCCTACAGACTGATCTACTGCCGCCCTGCAGAGTTTCAAACAGAGGCTGAATACTGTGTTCCAGCACAGACAGTAGGAGGAAAATAAGGTTTTTCGAACATTAAAGCAAGTTAACATGTTCTAGAGAAACACAAGATACAAGTATTAACTGGAAAATCAGCATAAAAAGTCCAGTTTAAGTTCCCCTTGCCAATCACCTGACCCTTCCTACATGCACACCTGTTACGCATCCCCTCATAGCCGCACCTGCTCCTCATCAAGCCTGAGTGAATACACACCAGCCTGTTTTCACCATGCCTGCCTGCATCACCTGTTTATTGACAAGTCCTGTTTTTCAACCTGTTCTGCCTGATTGTCTGCATTTGGATCCTCTTAGAGGATGTTGCGATGTAATAGTTAGTGTCTTAAACCTCTTTTCCAACACTCCCAGTGAACTGTTTTGATCAATTTATCATTTAGCTTGTAGCAACACAATTTCCCAGAGTGTAAGTAATAAAATCATAAGTCATAAAATTGTTTGTTGTCCCTAACGATCCAAAACTCAAAGACATTCAATTTCCAATGTTACAACTTATCAAACGTTGAGTACTTTTCTCTTGATTGACTCATAAACATATCATGTTTTAGAGAGTTTGGAAACCTGAACATCGTTGCTTTTCGTCCAAAATATTAGAGTTGCTTCTGTGTGGTTTCATGGTTTTCTCCCCAGTTTCATTATTGAGCTCCCAACACATGAACACATCCCAGTCAAGTTCAATATAAGCAGAATATAATGTAATAGTGAATGCAAAGCAACAACAGGCTCATGGCCGCTGTCAAATCTGCCACATTACAGCAGCTTACATAATTGGTTTGGAGGAGAGTGCTCTCTGTTAGTGCTGCAGACATTCAAACTCTGCTCCTAAATGTCAGGACAAGTTGAAATCAGCAGCGAGCCGAGCTGGGCGAAATACAAATCAATTTAACAAAAAAACAGCAGATGTGCAAACCAAAATAAGAGAAGTCTATTTGGCAGCTTCTTTGGATATAACCTCTGAATGTCTTCATAGATGCTCTTCACTTGCTGTGTCCTAGATGTTCTGTTTATATAAACAATAATTTAAAAAGGCAAATATATTTTTGAGGGAAAGATAATGCTAAACAAATTATGTTTTCTATTAAAATAATGATAGAATGTTGCTAATTAAAGTATCTTGCAAGTTGTTGATATTAAAAGTATTGGAAAAATGTTCACAGACAACATATTTTATTTGTTTTCCACCAAAATAGGCAATCTTGTAAAACCACATCCTTTCATAGTGACGGCAGCATTTTTTAAAATTATTTTCTTTTTAATTAACATTTAATCAGAGTCACAAACTCTCCCTAACTTTAACCAAAGTGCTGTTGTTGCCTGAACCTAACCACACACAAGATTCTGGATGCAAACCCAGCATCATGACGTCATCACTTTGTATGTCCAGACCACCTCCCTGCAAATCCAACACAGCACATGAATGTAGTGTTTCATTAACTCAAAGAAACATTGTCTCCGAACATAAACCATGCAGCAATTACGTTGTCACCACAACGTAATTATGAAAGCACTTTAATAATATACAAAACATAATTTCTAGGAGACAGGCTTGATACACTGAGCAGCTGAACTCCCCTCGCAGCTCTCAGTCCCCGTTGTCATTAGCCACAGACAAAGAGTATGAAAGCATCTATCATGCAGGGTGAAGAGACAAATTATTAGTCCCTCTCTACTCCTCTCTTCTCACCTGCTGTCATCACTGCCCATATCACTTCACACATCCAAGTCTGTCTGATATTGTGCAGCTCTGCTTCAATTCCCCAAGTCCCACAGAAAAAGAGAGGTGATCACAAAATGGATTCACAAATGGACTGAAAAATGGACACGGTCAGGATTTAGAGCAACCTGCTGAAGCTGCTTTAATTTGGGGAGCTAATTCAAATTCAGTTACTTTCCTGGTGCCTAATGGCTTAGAGGGGAACTCAACTGGTTTTAGTCTAATGTTGGATATTGTTCAGCCCGTGAAACTGTCTATCTTCTGTGGACCTGGAGGAGCCAGATGAGCCAGAATAATCCAGATGTAATCAGGGGTTATCAGAAACCTTTTGTTACAGACTAGATGTGTGGGGTTGGAGGATATGAGTGTTAACCATACACACCCCTTCTCTGTCAAATTAGCTGTGGTTTCATTCATGATTCTTGGAGCCTTGATGCTATCTGGTGAACCAGCCTGTTCACACCATTTTTGAGCAGAACCCTTGTAACAAAGGATGTGTCTTTAACAAAGGGCGTTGCACAATGCACATTCATTTGTTTTTACCCCCAAAAAACAATCAAGGACCAACTATCAATGACACCACTGCACATACTTTTTCACTTGACCTGTCCATCATTTCGTTCTCCACCCTCTCTCTTCAGTCTGTAGAATAACACACACACACTGATGTCGTCACAGTTCGCACTTTAGATAAAGGAAAACCTGCAGTTTGTTTGTCTTAAGCTGAGAACCAACTTTTCGGGTTCTGAACTCATTTATTTTTGGTCAAAATGCTCTTAACAGTTCATAACTAGGTGCCGCAATGGAACAGAACGGGTTCCATGTTGGTTGAAAAGGGTTAACAGAGAGGATTAAACAAGATGAAATGGAATCTGCTGCATAAATGTTGTCAATATAATCATTTCTCTGACTTTTGAAAAACCTCAGCACCAAAGAGGAAATGTACATTAGTTGGATAGAGCGGTTTGGACTTTGAATACTTGAAAACAACTAGTTGTTCAGCTATTCAGATATGGTTATCCTTTTACACACACACACACACACACACACACACACACACACACAGAGTTTTAAAATGCACTACAACAAAATACAGACACCCAAACAGCAGGGGAAAAATGAATATACCTACTCCTTTACAGTAAATGGCAGTATGCACCTTTAAAGTTGGTTTGCACCTCAAAAGAAGAAGAATTGGAAGAAGGAGAATCCAAAGACGAAGGATCCAAAGAAGCAGAATCCAAAGAAGAATCAGAAAAAGAAGAAGAATTGTGAGAAAAGGTATCAGAAGAAGAAGAATTGGAATAAGAACAGAGAGAAAAATCTGAAGATGAAGAATCTGAAAAAGGAGAATCCAAAGACGAAGTATTCAAAGAAGAAGAATCCAAAGAATAATCTGAGGAAGAAAAAGAATAATCGGAAGAAGAACAGAAAAAAAAATCTGGAGAAGAATCCAAAGAAGAATCCAAGGAGGAAGAATCAGAAGATGAACAATCGGGAGAAGAAAAAAAGAAGACTCAGTAGAGGAATCTCAAGAAGAAGAGTATTACTCTGATTGGTTGAGAGGGTGCAGGGTGGGACAAAACTAACTGACAGTAGCTGCATAGACTGTTTAAAGTCCAGTTATGAACAACACGGATCAAAGATTTGTGGCTCTGTTTTAGTTATTAAAATGCTCTTATCCTCATAATTATACCCACTTTCACTTCTAAGATGAAGCTCTCATGGTGTTGTAGTGATGTGATATATGATCAGGAGTCTGCAGGGTGTTCATTTGGAAAACATGCAGTGCAGCTTCTGAAAAGCTCTGTGGCATGTTTGATGGAATCACAAGCATTGTCTGAAGTGGCCACGATCAGTTCTGGCCGCCACGTCCCAGCTGAAAAGCAGCTCAGCTGCACCCTTAGTAGGATGCCAAGTTGACTTTTCCATGGAACAATAGAATTGTGTGTTAAATGCCCCTTTTGTTTACCAGCCAACACGGCTGGTAGGTTGTTCAGATTCACCCACAATTGACCAGTGGTGGATGCTTATTTCCATCCCTGCAATTAATGTTACAAATCAAACATGAATTCCCAAAGACTCGTCACAGCACACCTCATTAAGATCTGCAAAGCCACAGTTTAACTTGTAAAAAGACAGCGTGTTTCAAAAAGGCAAAAGCGAGCCAGCTGCAGCCACACTATCCAGAGAGTGATTTGGTTTGCTGAAACATGGCAGCTACACAAAGTTGTCTCCGAGCTACACTTTCCCACAACAAAGTGCTTCATGACAAATTGGGGAAACAGCTTGTGAATCATTAATTGCCACGAGATCAGCGGGATTTTTTGAATCTGTGCCTTAATCTGCCTCAGCACATGTCCCATGTTTAAGTGCGTCTGCCAGATCCCACGTCTCTGACAGCATGACACACAGGATATAATGTGATTAGACGTGACCCCGAACAGTATGTAATGACATTAGCGGATGGCAGAGGATACAGCACAGGTGGGCCCAACAGGTATGACTGAAGTCGTGTGATGGCTGGATGTTGGAGGTGTAACAGTTGATTTGTGGTGTGATACATCTTCATAAGACTCTAAGAAGCAGCCTTTGGGAGTCTCTGAGTTTGGATGTTCCCTCTTCCTTGTATTTGACTTTCACTATTCCTGGATCTCAAGCAGGTTAAACTTGTCAACAACAATACAACTTCCTTTCTGTTGGCTGAGAGTCAAGGCCTTCACACCATCCGCCTTTCTTCTAAACATTTGACAGGTTTGATGTCTGAAGGGTCAGGTGGAGTCACTACACTTTGCTGTTGTGTTACTGTAGGCACTGGTGATGCTAAAAGAGATTTTGGATTTATTCAGCAGGAAAATGAGTAGATCTAATTTAACGAGGTGCATTAAGAAGTAATTTAAGCATTGATCATCTTGACGATAAAGCATTACTTTTGTAGACTTTTAGTTGTGTTAAAAAACTAAAGGTGCCATAACTATGAAGGATTAGTCCTTCTTGTTGCGTCTTTTGAATAAATCCTCTTCAAAATAACGTTTCTGTCACTGTGTATCTCTATTTGAGTGAAGACCAATGGAAGTTTTAGGGCATATTTTTTTGGAAAGTGAGGGCATTTGGCTGGTCTTAACTTCTCTGAGGGTCTGTTTAACAACGTTTAATATTATTATTTTAATTATTAGAAATTTTTGAAGCCCAAAAATCCTACAAAATAATCGTTTAAACCTATCTGGACCAGACTAGGTTACAAGTGTCTGTCATTTGCCAGGCCGAGTACCGAGTCATAAGTTCTCCTGAAGACTGTTGACATCTCCAGAGAGATACAGTATTTGTCCTGTCCCTCTCCCACATTGGTCCTTGTCAGCCTCGCCCTGATTAGTTTCACTCACCTGTTCTTCCTCCCCCAATTAGCGCCTTTACCTCATTTACCCAGCTACACACCTGCACTGTGTTGGCATCATTAGTCCCAGCCAATCAGCTCCCTGCCTCACCACGTCATTCCCCTCACCTGAGCTTATCCACCCTTTTCTCCACCTGCACTTCATCCCCTCGTCAGTCTAGCTTGTATTCAAGTCCTGGTTTTCAGTTCAGTCTCTGTTGGATCCTTGATTTGGTTGTGTGATGTTCAGTTGCTGTTTCCTGAGATTCAGAGTGATCTTTTTGAGCTCCTGCTGGCTCCTGCGTTTGGATCCACCTTCTCCAAACCACAAAACAAATCCTGTCACAGTTCACATCATTGTTTTTTCTTTTTATAGTTTACTAACTCAAACATATATATATTCTATACATTTGTATTAATTTCTTCCAAAATTCTAAATCATTATACTTAACCTTGAAAACTGTACAACCTGCCTCTGCAATACTATTTTACAGTTCTGACAGTAAATCAAGTTGAGTGAGGGGTTGAGAGAGAAAATGATGTTTTAGCAGCAACTGTGTTCTGCACAGCATGTGTGTGTGTGTGTGTGTGTGTGTGTGTGTGTCTGTGCATGCTTGCATGTGTGCATCCATGGTGGCTCATTTACACAGAGACCCACCAACAGTTGACAAGCCCATGGAAAGACCCAGCTGAACCGCCATATCATCAATTAAGTCTATGCTGAGTCTCCATCCCTGAACACACAGGCGGTAATAATATACATTAAGAACGGCCTGTCTGGGATGAGAGCATTAGCGTCCCCACCCGGCTTGGTGGCATTAGCATTAGCATAGTTGGGAGGGCTCGGTTCCACGGAGCAGACCCTGCAACGAGAAGATAAGGATTGCACAGGCAGCACACAGCAAAGGTCTGCTCAGTCCTCCCTCCTCACATGCTAATATTTCCGCCTTCTCCAATCCCGCTGACTCTGAAACATCCAGCCGGCCCGGGGAGAGGAGGCATTAAAAATATCTCTACCATTACGAGCAATATAAAACATGCACATGGGGGTACTTGCACATGCACAAACACATTTTTTAAATGTGTTCCTGCATATACACACACGCTCCCCCAAACACCATTACTCTGCATAATGACTGTGAATCGATTGGAGGAAAAGGGGCTGCAGGAATCCTAATAGGGCTTATTACGCTGTTTGTGTCTCTGTATGTAAGGGGCACATACTTTCACACCGGTGGCATCATATCAACATTAGGTTACATGCTGTTACAAGAAAGGACACCCACAGTATGGTGTTAATTGTTTGGCTAATCATAGCTCTGTTTTCAATTGCCTCCTATTTACTCATATACTTTGACAAACACTTTTATTCTCTATATCGTCCAGCAAAAAGGTTGAGGAGCTGCGTTGGCCAATTAAATTTGTGAAGGAACTCAGTCCTGTCTGTATAATCTGTAACATCCAGTTCACACTTGGATTGTTGCCCCTGTGATAACTTTCAAGAGTTGTACAATCTTCTTTTAAAGTATAATATAACACTGTGCTGTGTTTAAGTTAATAAACTGTCAGAGTCATGGATCTGTTACTCACACTGACCTTTCTGCATCACATTTCAGAGTCTCAGCAATACATGAAGCAACATGCTCACACCAGTGCTGCCCCTTGTGTAATATAATAAGCTTTATTTATGAAGCACTTTATGATATACTACACTACACTAGAAATAAATGAACTAAAAAGCAGAGATAACAGTGTATTTTCAAAGAATGTTTCAGGAAGAGATTAAAAAACAGTGATCGCTTCTGCAAACCTAATCTCAGCAGGTTGGCCATTACAGAATTTAGGGGCCCAGACTGCAAAAGCCCAATAGCCCTTAGTCACCAGCTGTGCTCTTGGAACGAGCAGAAGGCCACTATAAGCTGATGTAAGAGGGTGCACAGGCTCACAAGAGGTTAGTAAATCTTTAACATAATTAGAGGCTTGGTCATTTAAAGCCTTAAATGTCAACAGTAAAATGTTATAAAATCAATGCAAAAATGAACAGAGAGCCACAGCAGGGAGGCCAGAATTGGGGTTATGTTAACTTGTTTTGTTGAACTGGTGATAACTCTGGTAGTGTGTAGAGTGTTTTGGCCCAATTCATGATAATACGCAGAGGAAACCTGGTTAATACCTGTGTGGAGAGCAATGTTAAAAAATCAAATTCCTGAAAAGAAGGAACTGATTTTTTTTTTTTTTTTAAATGAAAGACATATGACTGAACAGCCCATCGAAAGGGGTTAGTTGAGGTGGTTCAGGCATCTGATCAGGATGCCCCCTGGACGCCTCCCATTAGTGGTGTTCCAGGCATGTGGTAGGAGGCAAAGCATTGTTGAGGAGGGGAATGTCTGGGGTGTTTTGCTTGGCCTGCTGCCCCCTGTGACCGGAATAGGATAAGGGAAGAAAATAGATGGATGGAAACTTGGATACTGATTTATGTAACCTGGCTCCAAGCTTGCAAATTAATGACTGACAGAAGTGGGTGTGGCAAACAAAATAATTCCCGTTTTGTCATTGTTAAATTTGAGGATGTTTAAATCCAGCAAGTGATATCAGAAAGGCAAGTGATAAGTTGAGTTAGGCTGCTATGATCAGTGTGTTGTAAGAGGACATATAACTGGGTGTCGTCAGCATAAAAATGGTACATTATACTTACTGATAACCTGACCCAGCAGCAGCGTATCGATGGAGAACAGTAAGAGGCCTAAGACTGACCCTTGAGGAATGCCATGACTGATATGGGAAACAGACAATGAGGAATTTTCATCAACAACACAAGTTGTATTTGACAGGTAGTGGAGTAGGCACATTTAGACTAACACAACAGAAGGATGGACTAGTCTGCTGTAGCAACAGCTGCACTTACATCTAGCAGGACCGAGAAGGAGCTTTCACTTTTATCTGCAGTGAGGAGTAAGTCATTTGTCACCTTAACTAAGGCCATCTCAGTCCTGTGTAGAGCTCTAAAACCAGACTGATAGTTATCGAAAATGCTGATAGCACTCTTATAAGCAATCAGTTTAGAGGCAATAACGTTCTTAACACCTTTAATTAAGAAAGCTGTTTTAGAAATAGGTTGGTAATTGCTGAGGGTGAGTGGGTCAAGATTATAGGTTTCTTGAACGTGGGTTGTACACCTACATGTTTAAAATGAGGAAAAAGGGAAAATACCAGAGTCCAAGGAGCAATTAACAATTTATATGATGCAGGAACTGACAGTGGGCAATTTGTCTCAAAGTTTAGAGGGAGTGATATCGAGCTGTGAAGAGGATTTAATCTGAGAGACAGTGGTTTGTAGGACTGAGAGGGAAATTGGCTGAAACGGAGTTGGCACTGTACATTGTGAGAGGGGAACAGACAGTACATGCATGTCTGAAACAATCAAGAGTCCTAATAGTTCCTCCACTAATTCAGGGATAAACTCAGTGTTCAAGGGGGAGGAACCACTCACAGCATGATTCACAACATTAAAGAAAACTCTTTGGAAAATCAACAATGTTTTTAAAATAAAGCAGCAGTTGAAAGCTTAGTGGCGGTGACGTCAAGAGTCATGCGACCGTGGAGCAGTCATGTAGTCTGTTAAAGCCTAATGTTCGCTTTTTACTTCTGGCGATCGCATTTAAGCTTCAAATGTATGAAAGGTGTTCATATGTGAAGATTGTCTCGCTGAACAAAACCTGTAAGTATCATAAACTTGTGTTAGCCACAGAGCTTATTTTCTGACCTAATCCAAAACGCAATGCAAAAATCACATTCAATTTCTCTTCCGGGAACCAGCGCGATGCTAAACTTCCGGGTTTTGACGTCAGCCCTGGCACACTCTATGGAGGCCTGTTTGGAAGATGCGTGCGGCACAAACAAGACACCAGAAGTAGGATGGTAAGAAGAAGGAAACGGGCCTTCGCCTCTCCACTTTGCCTACATTCATTAAGCTCCGGATTGCTGTGTCGCGGCTGAAATGATCCGATTACAAGATGGTGTCCAGCTAATTTGTTTGTAATTCCTTTTTAAATAAGTTCCCTTTCCAAACAGGTCTTACTCCAATGTTGTCGAAATCCGTCACTTGGGCGGTGACTTGCAGCGTCAGACACTGACAAAAGAAGCCGTACTTTCATGTCGGTACAATACCGACAACGTCAACATCCAACGCACCCGGGCACCTTTCACATCGTATCTGGACGTGGAAAGTTCATGACCAATCGTTGACTTATGATGAGATTGGAGTGAGAATGTGTTGCCCTGAAGCAGTGCAGCACCCATAGTGAGGCCCTTTACACTTTATGCATGCAAGTAGAGGTGGAACACAAATGCAGATTGCATCATGTTGCTCTGAGGATTGCTGTGTTGCACCTGAGGTGAGTAAATGGTAGCACCACATATTCATTATGTGCTTAATTAAACTAATAAGGCCCACTCGCTGTATTGATATTTTATGACCTTTTTAAGTAGAAAAGCCTAACCAGGGACGGGGGTTTCAAATTAGCCTCGAGCTGTTTCATGTTATTGTAACCTGTTACAATGATGCACTGTCTACTGCGAAAAAAAGTGATTGACTGTGTAAATATATGTATTTAAGGTATTTTCGACAGTTTTCCGGGGGTGCAATTCCCCAGCTGGTGTTGTATTTTCTCCATTCTTCCCTTATTGCCCTCCCTACACACGGAAAATTATGTATTAAGACGTCATTTTCTGGCGAAGTGATAAAACACAATTTTGCTCCTGCTATGTGATTTACCCGACCAGAAATAGCCAAATGGGCAGGACAGGCATCCATTAGAGCGCAACCACGAGATTTCTATATTTACTAAAAACATCTAAATTACACCTTTTATCTATCTGCCTGACACCGTGATCAAGTTTTGTCTGACATTTTGAGTGACACACAAAATGGCTCTCATATAAACCTGGCCCTGCTCCACATATTTGACTCAGAGAAAAAGCAGTGTTCAAAGAGCTTGTGTGTCTCTGTTGGTCGTGCCTCAGAGGGACGACACAGTGGGTGAGCTGCTACGTTCAACTCCTACTGAGCCTGTACGTGACTTTGACACAGCCAAAGTGGATGCAAATTTGTGTGTGGGAAAACTTGAGGAAGTCTCATATCAGGGCAAGAAAAACTTATTTTCTTTTTTTTAAGTAGACTGTCCAATTATTACTGTCATACATTATTTTTTTATTAATATCAGTGAAATTAAACTACACTTAATTAGAATCTGTAGTTGTCAGTGTTGCCACAGTTTAGGTGGTCTGTGGTGATAATTTTTAGTTTAAAACTTGAAACAGATTCAAACTGAGAGTAAAATTTGCCGCATCAGGTCTTACTTAGACTCTCATTAGGCAGCAGCAGCAGGGGAGAGCCAGTTAAATTAGCCATTTTGAGATATTTTTTTTAGGGTCCATTTAGTAAATGCAGAATTTAGAATGTCTGCTACAACATTGTATTTAAAACTGAAACCATACTGAATGTTGTTATATTTTATCTCATTGGTCCAGATGTAAGCAACATACCTTTACTAACAAGAATCTTGTTTCACTTGTTTGTTTTTTTAATTGTGCAACCATGTTCCTTAATTATGAAAGGATCGCTTGAGGCCTCGTGTCTCATTTATAAACACTGCATATGCACAAAACGAGGCCGAACAGAGGCGTACGCCACTGTCCATACAAAATTGTGATCTATACAAACAGATGTGATGGAAGAAACTTTGACCAGTGCTTATGAATGTTTTGGAGATGGGAAACTGGCTTTTGCTCGTACGTACATTTTTAGTATGGATCCTATGTATTGTTTTATAAATGACACCACAGATCTTTTCTGTGCCTGTTTCGTTCAAACCTGGGTATAGCAATGGTTACAGCCTAAATCTGTACTTGTTATTCAATGTAGGCGATACATTATAAATTAAATAACAAAGTTATTTAGTTAGTCAGAAAGGAATTTGCTTCCCATTAGTTTTTGTGTTTGATGACACATTGCTTCCAGCTGTGACCTGACCCGCCTCCTTCACTTTGTGATGGATAAAACGTTTATGCATACAATTGAGAGATTCTCCATTTCCTGCACAGCTCTCTCCTCTCTGCAGCCTGAGAGAGGGATGGAGTTGACCTCTCAATCAGGGAAAAATTGTTATATTCTTGTTTTGTGATTGCACGATGAAATGATACAAGCCCTGGGAATGAGAGCAGGCAGGAGTTTCCTGTCCCCCTGCTTAAGGCCACACAATGCGAGAGAAGTTTATGGGCCTGTCCCAATACCCACACTTCCCCTAGACATACCCACTTGCACTTGGTTGTGCACGTTCACGTTTAGACTAGTGGTGTCCCAAAACAGAAGTGAGGTAGTGGAAGTGGTTTCCAACACTTAAAACACGCCTTAGATTCCAAGGGAGCCCCGACCCACACTTTCAACAAAGTGGAAGATGAAATTTCCCAGAACACCTTGTGAAGTCAGCAACTTCGGCAAGTTTTGGATAACGATTTTTTTCCTGCATGATCAGAATGTAGGCTATACAAACAACAGATGGTTGTAGCGTAAACTCATCAGCAACTTGGTTGAACACAGCGTCAAAATATTTACAGAAATCATATTACCTGAACAAAATCGATCAGAACTAGAAGATGTCGTAGGTGCCTCCTGTTTTCAGCATTTCCTTTCCGTTGCTTCATCAGATGGAGATGAATAAACATAACACACGCCACAACACAAGTGCTGGAGCCGCCAGCATTTTAATTGCATCGCTACACCCGTGACGTATGCCTGCGCGTCGGCCACGCCGATCTGCATGAAGTGGTGTCTCATTTCTTAGGGAACGATCTCTACCTTAATATTTCTCACTTCCCTTATCAAGGCTTATCTCGCAAACGAGGGCACTCAATACCAAGTGAAAGATTTAAGGGGTAGAAATGGGACAAGCTTGAAGTGTCACCAAAAATATTTGACCCCTAACGTTGAGGTTACTAAAGACAGATCTGTAATGGAGTCAAGCTAAACAAAAGTTTACAAGTCAATAATAAAAAGTAGTTTTTTCATACCTTTAGTCTATTAAGGTCTTGCAGAAAATTGTGTCTTATCTCGGTGGTGGCTTTAAAGTCAGTAGTCTGAGGTTATTTTTAATATGCGCAATGTGTAGTCCATCATGTCAGCTTTCAAAGCATTTGTTTAGTGATCATGTTTTTCATGAGCCCATTTCTCTCCCGCTCTCCGTTTTGGTTTTAACATGACATTTTTAATATGTGTAGCTTTTATGGCTTTGATCCAGTGTTTGTGTTTAGTCTGACAACAGACAGGTCCTGCTGTGGTCAGATACGGGTGTTAAGGGATTGTCTGTGCCCTCAAGTGTGCTTAACCTGTGTCTGTTGTAATCGTTGTAATTTGTGTTCCTGTCAAATGTGCAAATGTGATCTCTCTCAATGTAAATCTCCCAGATGAGACCCATCCTGGCCTACTGCTGCCACATCCAGCGCCACCACAAGCTGTGTTAAAACAAGTTGCTGCAAATTAAATACTTTAAAGTCAAGGTACAACAATGGCAGGCGTCCTGCCAGTGCTGAGTTCAGACCCTGGGAGAACATGAATTCACACATGCCAGTTCCAAAACAGAAATAGACTTCTAACAGTAAACAACCATTGTTCATTTCTGCTGCACGAAAAAGGCAAATATTAGACAAAAAATAAATTAAGGAGGGGATGGTGAATGGAGAGAATTTGGCAATAAGACCTCTAAACTCTGCAGGGAGGAAAAGTTGAAGTGAGGTTAAATTCATCATAATTACTGCCTCTTCTTTTCACACCTGTGACGTCAGTTGTCCTGCGTCAAAACATAAAATGATGTTTATGGATTGGCTGCCAGTGGCTGGGTCAGATGGCAAACAATCAGAATTCTGAAAGGCATAATGAAGTGGCACCTCAACTAAATATGTTGTTTGTCTGCAACCTGGAGAATCGCACATGTAAGCGTCTTCTGATATTGTCAGGACCGTATCAATTGTCACTATGTGTTTGGCAATATGCACTATTGTACAGTAACTGCCATTATAACAGCCTGAGGTTCTGCTTTATGACCTAGTGTTGACAAGACCTCACTGTGTCTACATCTAGACTTAAGACTTGTTTTTATACATTTTCTTGCTTGCATGCTGCATATTTCTATATAAATGTGTTAAACCAAACTACCATTGAGCACAGCAGGGACCACGACGTATTCTAGCATAAGGAAACTACACACATTACACAGACAATATGTGGAATGGTGGGTAATAGGGACCAAGCAGCTCATTTTCCTCCATTCACTCTGGCAGGTTAATGGCCTCAATCATAACTACACCTCTTAAAATACCTCTCCACTTCTTGGCGCCATGATGCCTTCACGCCTCTACGAACAAAATACTTTCTTAACCCTAGGAACCACCGACATGACTAAGTAAGTAGGTGCAAATGCTGTAAGTGCATTGATATATAGGAGATGTTAGAGGTTGGAGTTTATTTTTTCTGAACAAAAATTAAAATGTAACACTTTTTGTTTATGCCCCAATTTTTTGTAACTTCACTTAAAAATCTAAGATTTGTTTCATGCACTCAATAGATAAATTTCTCTCAAATGTTGGTTTGTTAAAATTGTTCAAATCTCTGTCAGTGAGCACTTCTTCTTTTCCAAGATAGGGATTATCAAAATGCTGATTAAACAGCACCATTACTACACAGTGTGCCTTGGGATGGTCACAGTAAAAGGTTTCTAAGATGTGCAGTGTGGTCAAACAACACAATGCCACATATGTCACAGATTTTGAGAGTGTGCCATTTGCATGCTGACTGTAGGAATGTCCACCAGAACTGTTGAAATGCATGTTCATTTCACGTCTGTTGTTTGTCAGCACAGCCAACCGACCTCCCAACCACAGACTACATGTGGCCCCACCAGCTCAAGACCTCCACATCGAGTGTCTTCACCTGCAAAATCGTCTGAGACTAGCGACGGCTGATGCAATAACTAATTTGCAAAACTGAATGATTTCTGCACAAACCATCAGGCACCATCTCAGTGAAGCTCATCAGCATGCTTATGATTATCACCAGGGTCTTGACCTGACACCAGTTTGTCATCGTAACCGACTTGTGCAATTGTTTGGCCGGTTTCATGTCCTGCCAAATTCAGCGACTGGACATTGGTGGCATATTATGGTAATGAAATGAACATTCAATTCAAGGACATTTCTGCAGTCAGCATGCAGACTGCACGCTCCCTTGAAACTTGGGACATCTTTGGCTTTTAATTGTGACCATCCCAAGTTACACCCGTGTGGTAATGATGCTGTTTAATCAGCATCTTGATATGCCACACATGTCAGGTGGATGGATTATCTTGGAAAAGGAGAGGTGCTCAGTAAGGTGGATTTGACAGGAATATTTGTTGTGAGTGCATAAAATAAGTCTTAGGGCTTGAACTCAAACCTGTGAAAAATGGGAATAAAAACAAAAGTGCTGCATTTAAATTTTTGTTCAGTGTTTATTGCACATGATTCAGTGTCTGACATTTTGGAATACTGAAACATAATTTTACCCCAAAGGCTAACAGTGCTATACCTGCCAGCAGTTTTATTTTATTTTATATTTTTTTGCTGCATACCAGAAGTGATTTTTCAGTACAGCCACAACACATATTTCAGATGCACAGGTTTCCTTTACACTGGGAATGCTGGAAACTTTTCCCCACTACTGGTTTTAATGCATAAAAAAACCAACTTGCTTTGAGAAAGGTTTTTTTGCGCAATAAGAAAACATACAATGCAATGCGAATAAAGAAGAAAACAAACTGGCATTGTCCCCAAAAAAGTAACATAAGCTAAATTCTTGACAGTTTCTTCTTGTCCGAGTTTTTAATTATTTCTCTGGGAACATGACAACATGCACAGAGGTTTTGTCCCTGACCAAAAGAAAGGAGGGATGAATAAATCATGCCTAAATGTGTGTTGACTCGGCAGGGATAACATTAAATGAGAAAAGTTGATCTACAGCGGAAAAGCAATCCAGAATGCCTGAGAGCTTTACAGCATTACACTGTATTATATTTTGAATAATCATCTGCTGCCTGAACTTTGTTTTTCTTTCTGTAAATAAAGACTTTCCACGATAAATTAGTAAATACAAACTTAACAGAATGCAGAATATAAAGTGTTTGAGGCTCAATTTATCTTTCCATTCCTATAAAATCACATTTGTTAAAGACTGCTCGAAAGATGCTTTTTCATCTGACGCTTTATGTCCCACCACTTTGAACATGAAGAGACACACTGTTCAGAAGCAAAAACATATGGGACACATGCTTATGGATGACTGATATCACATTAAGCCTTTGCACCTTCCAGCATGATCGCCTGTTAAATTCACCCAGCACATAAGATACTGTGTCATGGGAAGTAACGGGTTCACGAGTTATTTTTGAACTGGAAAGAAGACGTGAATGTGACTGTCTTTCCACCTGTTTTTTTCCCCACATTCCCCTACAGAACTAATCAACAGCTTAATTTAGATCTCAGCAGTAGGAGGCCCAACATGTGATCACACACACGCACTGCGACACACATGCGCACACGTGTGCACATAGATCCATGCACCTGTTATACCCACTAGCTTCAAATGAGAGAGTCTGGATGAGTGATTGATCTCACAGAAAGGAGGGGGTCAGTTAACAGCCTGCCTGATGGCTAGTGCAGGAAAGACTTCCTACAGCAGCGGCTTCCAGCTGGTTATGTGTGTGTGTGTGTGTGTGTGTGTGTGTGTGTGTGTGGGTCAATTTCATCATGAAGGGTGACAAATTAGCCACAGGCTAAGGAGAAGTGTAGAGGCTAGACCGGTTGTGCTATTCAGTGCTGCTGGGCAGTGGTTTCCATGAATACACACACAAACACATGGCAGCGCTTAGAGATTTGCAGTCGCAAAGGAAGGAATGTGTCCTACACATGATGGAAAGGAGTAGTGCACTGCTGTTAATGTGCCCCAGTAGGCCAGCTGGATAAAAGCTGGCTATGAGAAAGAAGAAGAAGGATGTCGGCTGTTTAAACTTCAAACAGAAGCACAGAGTTGAGTGCTGACAGCCAGAGGGTGAGAACAGTGGCCATCCAGTAAACATGGAGGCATGTAAATCTGATATGTGTAGCTCCATGCGTGGTGTGAAGAGCGGGGGCGCAGGTTTGTACGTGCGGGCCATTCCAGTGTATCATTTGTTAATTAGCAGTAAACGCACACCTCTTATTTATCCCACCTGGCTGCATCACTACATACGCCTGTACATGCTAATGAACAAAGATACACATAGATTTGTTGTGACACACGCTGTGATTCGCTCTTTCTCTTGCTCACAGCGTTTCTCTTTGTATCTGGCTCCCAAAGATAATTAGTCAGCCTCCATGTCCGGTGGATGCAGAAACAGGAAGTGTTTAGAGTGGTTCCTGTCCTCGCTATGACTCTTTGGTTACATGGAAATGATGGGTATGGCCTAATGTCCTGCGGCAATATATCACTCTCTTTCAGCCCGCTCAGCTTCCTGTCAGCAGACTTTATGTGTGTGTTTATAGAAGGTTAATGCTCCACTAATCAATATTTTAGTATTAACAATGAATCAGATGTTTTGGGTTGAGAGTTACAACCCATCTGCAGCTTTACGAGGCTTTTTTGCCTCATTTTCTTGTATGATTCACTTTTACTCCTCGTCACTGGTGTTTCCGGCAAAGAAAAAATCTGATAAACACACTGCAAACTACCTGCCCAGCACCAAATGGCACACATGCCACCATGCACTGACTTGCCATCAGGCAGTTCTGGCAAATGCCAGATGGGCCTGCCAACCTTGTGGGCCACAAGGTCGCCACCAGCAATGTTGGAAAACAAAGTTGTAGGTGGATAAAAAAAAACAAGACGAAAGACCTGCCGGCTGCGGCCCACGTGATGTTTGAGCAGCCCATCTGATCAGCAGTCCCATCATACCAAAACTGTCAAAAACCTGCCTGTGCTGCGAGGCAGCCGTCATCACCTCCCCCCACCCCTTCACGTGCTTAAGCGAGAAATGAATTAGATAGAAAGAGACAGAAAGTGGAGGTGGAATGAAAATACAATTTAGATGAAAACAAAAAAGATGGAGCAGAAAAGGTCATACATACAAAGAAAGAAGTACTTGAGGCTGATGCAGCAGTGTTCAATACATCAGATGCACATGGTTACGTTCAGGCAGCACACGCATGTGGCTGTGTTTAGGAAAAAATAAACAGGGTTTGGCTTTACAATCTTATGAGAAATGAGCATCAACCTCCTGGGTGAAAGTCAGTGGATTCCCCACCCCTACCGCCCACCATACTCAGACTTACCTCCCTTAACTTTCGTTGTTGTCCTGCTGCATTTCCCTCTGACGCAGCTGGGCGGCATTAAACAATATTGTATCATGCTGACGTGAAAGGACAGCTTTTATTGTTGGTGTCACTGACCCAGCGCCAGTATTCAATGACTTTGGAGAGACTGGGTTGGTACCACTGAGTGGATCTACACAGTAAAGCTGTTAAATGAGCAGATACATTCAGGGTAATAATGGGACAACACAACACCACAGTGGCCCCAAGACATTGCTGCATTTCCTTTCGGAATAGTTTCACGAAGTTCAGTTGTTTTTTAACCAAGACATCACTGCATTGCCAGGCAGGATTGTGCCCCTGAAACTAGGGTATTTTAAACCTGACAACAGATTGCCCACATTTTTTCTGTTGATTGGGTCACTAAGGAGCCTCGAGGGTCAAAACTTTTGTGGTAAATAGAACAACTTTATTGTAAAAGCAATGCATTTCAGCCAAGTGGCAACCTCTGGGGCTGAAAATGAAGCCATCGTTATAGTGCCAAGACCTGCAGTTCCTTGAATGGCCACTTGAGGCTGGCTCCAAAAGTAAGTCAATATTCACTGACCCCCATGTTAAACTGCACAGCTTTACAGCAGAAAAATTGTTTACAGGCTGATGCAAAAACAGTTTTTGTAATGTCAACATTCATGACAACTGCACAGAGGGTAGGGCCACTTGGAGTAACAGGCTGCCTGCAGGGATCCGCTAATGTCTTGGGGTCAGATCCACTTCTTACTACCCCCACCTTTTGTCCACTTCTGGCCTCAAAAAAACAAGATAGCCACTGCCGAAATCTCAAATCAAGGCTTCAAAAGGGCACAAACCAGTGGGTGAAATTATGATAGCTAATCCTGTTATTCTAACGATTGTTTCAGCTTGTGCCCTTCCCAGCGTTGTCTTTGGTTCTCTGCTGGTGGAGAAATGTTTCATTTATTTAACTCAGATATCAGCACAAGCTGGTCCTGTATCTTACTCTCACTTTGGTGTCTGTGGTTGAAAAAGTTGAACCAGCATAAACTGGCAAATTGCTGTGCGTGTTCATGAGAGCAGTGGTTGCCCTCAAACTCCTCGCCGCTGCAGCTGCTGTCGACCTCGGAGCGTTTTGCTTCAAACTATTGTTGTAGGACGAAAATGGCGAGTAATTACACAGAAAACAAAACAGAACAACTGTAACACATGCTAAAACATTGTTAAAATTGTTGTCATTTGATAAGTGTGGGGTGCAGTGGTTGGTTTAAAACATTCCACTCGTGTGTGTGGTGTTCACAGCCAATTATCATCCCCAGCCACAAACGGGGGGAATTGCACAAGCGGTTGCCAGCTCTGAGAGGCTAAAGGAATATTATAAGAGGTGTTAACAATGGAGACCATTGATATTCAAATTTATAATAAAGGTGACCTATGCAGTCCACAAAAGAGGACCTACAAAGACCTGTGCTTGTGGCAGAGGAGACAGGAAAACCTTTTCAAACTCCTGTAACTCTACCATCACTGAATGGCCATTCATAGTTTGCCGGCTTTACTTTGACCAGACATTCATCACCCTGGACTGTAGTGTGTAAAATGTTGTTCTGATGGGCTAATAATAGGACCCCGGGTAGTTCAGTGGATCAGGCGCTAAAAGCCTATTCACATGTAGAACAATGTGAGATAACTAGAAACTATAATGATGCATTGTTGCTCAAGCGTTTACGTATCAGTGCTGTCTGAGCTGAGCTCCAAACAGTCATGTACTTACGCTTCAGTCTATTCAAGTGATTTAACTCGTTAGCATGCAGCTGACTGATAACAAAATTGTGAATTACTTGCAATCCAAAGTCATTAGGAGTCAAGGCATGAGAAGGAATCTGACAAACGGAGTTGTGCGGACAAAAGTTAACATCCGACATGACAACCAGCACAACACACTCCCACTTCACATTTGAGCTATCTTGACTTGACATACAAGCCCAGCACTCACACTTTTAAACATTAGGGAACTGTAATCTTTCAAAACTCCACCACAAAATCTGCTTTTTCTTTCTGGGATGTTCTCAGCATCCTCTAGTCCCTGAAGAATCTGAATCTGATGAGACTCCTAAGGAACAACCACAGCATTGAGTTTACTTGTTGCCAGTCTCACGTAGACAGACCTGTATCTAGTGCTGGATAAAACAGTTTGCAAGCCCACATTATTATCTCACTTTCGGTGGTAAGAACACTCTGGGTTGCCTATATATTGTAAAACCAATCACAGTCATCTTAGGTGGGGCTAAGCCCAGGAGGAATATTAACAGATGTAGCTTGCAAAATAGTGTCATGAGGAACATTTGCATGCGGAGAGGCGAGCACTGTCATTGAAATGACGAATCCTCTGCAAAAGGAAGCACCACAAAAAACAGTAACAGACTTATGTCAACTTAGTGATTTATTTTTTACTGATAGAAAAAGACAAACATAATTAAGTAATCGCCACCCTGGAGGTGAAGCCCGACTATACTTTAGCTTTGGAGGAGCTCACTGGACCCATGAAGACAACAGACGATCTTGCTAGCTGTATGTGACTCTTACAGAACATTTTAACACTTACTACAGAAACTTATGTGGATTGAAACAGACCAGTGCATTGGTGGAGTGATGCAACCCAGTCTTGAATACTGGTACTTGGGCAGTGACTTCCACATCAGATACCAACGAAAAAAGCCACCCTTTCACGTCACCATGATATGCAGTCAGGCACCATCAGAGTGTAACGGCATCTGACGGCATTGGGGGGAAATGTGGTGGGACAACAATATAAGTTAATGAGGCAAAAAGTCCGAGTAGGGTGGATGGTAGGGGTGTCGGATGGGTCCAGCAATCACCAGCTTTGACCTGGGAGGTCAGTGTTTACTCCCTGTATGAATGTAAAGCCAAACCCTGTTGATTTTTTCTAAACCTAACCACTGCTTTTGTTGAAGGAAAGAAATGTCAATTGGTGGTGTTATACTGACGCAGTACTTTTTTTGTATGCAAACTGTAAATTTCCTGTGAAAATGATGCACCCAGGCTCCCTCGCACATCATACGTAGACACGGAAACTCTAGGACCAAGCGGCGATATGTGATAAGGTTGGGGTGTGGATGTGTTGGCTGATGCCAGGGTAAAAACGCTCTGACTGGCCATGTCAGCAAATGGAGGAATATTGGGCGTAAGAGTCCTGAAAGATGGAGTCTGTTTTATTCCTTGTAGATCTTTAAAACAATTGACCGAAGAACAAAGCAGGCATGCCATACTGCACAAGACAAATCTTCTCAAAAGTAGCAGAAGGGGGGAGGCTGCCTAAATAGCTGGCCAATAGCAGGCTCATGGCACCAGTCAGACTACTCACTGCTTTGAAGAAATCAAACTGTTCTGGAGGCAAAAAGAGGTACACCAGTTTGCCATATAGTGAACACCTAATGTACGGATGAAAGTATAACCTGCTGATGCGCACGGCAGCCAAATGTGCAATTGCAAACAATTATGTGTCAGCCGCAGCTACAACATCTGTTAATATTCATGTGTGCAAAATGGCGGAGGTCAACCTCTGAATGGGGGCATGCATAATTTAACAAACTACAACTGCTGGCTTTGACAAAGCAGCGTGATTATTCCCGGACAGACTAATCTTCTGAGTAAAATAATCAGGCAAAATAAATAAGCCCTACTGGCTCCACACTGTTGCACCAAGCAGCCTTCTGGGTGGTATAACTGGGTTATTTGGTCTCATCACTGGAGTAATGAACATGATGCATCGCAGAGACATCTGTCTTGGCATGCTCTTCAAACACTGTGAGGTCAGAACTGTCCGTCGTCGTGACAACCCAGCCTCTGATACACTTATAGTAGCTGCCCCCTCCTTTCCCAGCCTTCCTCTGCACCTCTGTGTCACTCACCTATTCACCAGCCTGCCTGGGTGAAGAGCCGCATCGGCTGCTGAGTGAAATGATAATGAAGACAGGCTAAGAGTCCCCTCGCTCTCCCCTATATACACTCTCACTCTTACACTCATTCACTCTCTCTCTGTCTCTTACAACCCCCAGCACCCCCACCTTTTCTCAGTAAATCTGTCCAAACACTCCAGCTGTAACCTTCAGACGCTCAAGAACACTGACTCAATCTGTATACATGAATCCCTTATTGTTACCAAGAAATCAAATCATTCTACTGGCTGCTGACAGGAAAATTGCCACCTTGAATGCCACACAAGCACATGCACACACACGCCTGGTGCATTTTCATCTGCGCCGGCCTCCTCCACACTTCTTTCATTGCCTTGATTCTTCTTCTTTGCCTCTCACCAGATATTCAGCTAATAATTTTTAATAAAGGCTTATCAAGGAACAGACAGTGCTACTGTAATGTAGCCCACTCACCTGCTTGTGTCTCACAATAATATGTTTGAATTTTCCAAGGTCAAATGACTCAGCCAGATGACAAACTGACAAACACACCAGCATACTGAAAGGCAACCATGACAACCAAATACCTATCATTATGTCTCGTAATACCAAATAGATTCTTATTTATTTTCCACACAGAAAACTCTCACAGTCGAGCAAGACGCATGTAAACCATCAAGCTTTTCCAGGGACATCTACCTGATTGCATTTACTGCACTGCACAGGGGCTGTTTTGCAGCAGAGTGTGAAGCAGTTGGAATGAATTTTAGCACCTTCAAGTCTGAGGCCATGGTTCTCCGCTTCAAACCGTGAATTGCCTCATCTAGGTTGGACGAGGGTACCGCCGCAAGTGAAAGAGTTCACGTATCTTGGGTTCTTCTTCCCAAGTGAGGGCAAAATGGAGTATGAGATGGACGGGCTATTTGGCGCGGCATCAGCAGTCCGTTGTGGGGAAAAAGGAGCTGAGCCAGAAGGCAAAGCTCTTAATTGATCAGTCCATCTACATCCCAACTCTCACCTATGGTCGTGAGATTGTGGATACAAGAGGCCAAAGGAGATTCCTCTGCAGAGTGTCCGGACTAGAGAGCAGGTGAGGAGCTCAGACATCCAGAGGGAGTTTGGAGTAAAGCCCCTGCTCCTTGGTGTCGAAAGGAACCAGTGGAGGTGGTTCAAGCATTTGATTAAGGTACCTCCTGAGCACTTCCTGTCAGAGGTGTTCAGGATGCGTCCAACTGATAGGAGGCTCCTGAGGTAGACCCAGAACACACTAAAGGGATTATATATATATCTCATCTGGCCTGGGAATGTCTTGGGATCATCCAGGAGGAGCTGGAAAGCGTTGCTGGAGAGAGGGACATCTGGAGAACCTTGCTCAATCTGCTGCCCTCACAATCTGGCCCTGGATGGATGGATGGATGGATGAAAGACCTTTAGAGTTGGTCATAATAAGTAGGAGTTTAGTAGACCTTTGGACAATGAAGATAAATACAAAGGAAGATAAGTGCATTTCTGAAGCAGCCGTGGTTTACCCACTATATTTTCAACATTTGCAGCTAAACAGTTTAGCAGTTTTATATGTTGGCCTCATATCTCATAAGCAGCTGAGTCACCTGTCATTTGATAGTGATTTGACTCAGGCTAGTGACATTTAAGTGGACCTTTTATAGAAGGTAAATGGTAAATGGACTGCACTTATATAGTGCCGTTCTACTTTTATGAACAAAGCGTTTTACAATCAGCCTCTTACTCTCCCATTCAAACACACACTAACACACTAATGGTGATGGAGCTGCCATGCAGGGTGCTGTCCTGCCCATCGGGAGCCAACCCTGTGATTAGTGGATGACCAACGCTACCTCCTGAGCTACAGTCATCCTAGATGAATATAATCAAATGATTATCTCCTCTAATCAGTAAATTGCGAGTGCTCCATCTATGATTTCCAAGACCGCAGACACACCCAAGCTGTACAGACACACATAAGCTTGGAAGTAACCAATACAGATAAAATGGACATACTCTGTGCTGTGTTCTACATTAGGAGTTAAAGAAGAGATTTAATGGAGTAGCAAGGTTATGTATGCAATCCAGAGTTCCGGAAGAAAGTCTATATGAGAAACTGCATTTGAAAATACCTGCTGCTTTGATAAATGATTCAAAGGTATTCGCCTGCTCATATAAAAACCATAAGCCAGTTCAGTCTCAGATTCTAAGAAGGACGGAATATCCAATCACTGAGGTTAGACCTCTGTTATGACCTCACCTAATGGGAAGATAAAGATTTCAATAAACCTTCTACAACATTCAGCACTTTAAATCAGTTTTCACTCTCTGACGTGACTGCAGCAACTCTGGTGCAGTGCGCTGCTCCCAGTTGTGCCGTCACGCCTCTGGCTGGGATCTTCACTTCTGTATATAAATGGCCCCTGAGGATGATGGGTATTTTAGTATTTAGAGCTAAGACACACAGGTAAGAAGTCTGAGGAAGAAGTTAGAATATGTAAAACCAATAACCATATGTGAAAACTGCAGCACTGTTAAAGTTTGTATAATGAGTAAGACTGATATCAGTTTCCCAATAGAGGTTGTATCTTTCATTTGAGGTCACTGATGTCTTCAACAGTTTTATATGAAAGAGATACATGCAGTTTATATGACATCTTACAAATGACCACCTCTGCACCACATGTACCTGCCAGCCTATCACCTGTCCACACCTCTCCTTTGTGTGTGCGTCGCAGGCTCTACCCATCATTGTCGTTACCAAGCCCCTCGCTTGCTACAGTTGGCCTCCGATAGGTGTGTTGGCTCCTCCCTTGTGCACTCCTGGTTCTGGACGACCTGTTCGACATTGCCTTCTGCCTACTCCCTCGTGATACTGTTGCACACATTTGAACTGTGTGCGTGCACCCAGCAGACCCACTGACTCACCTGTTCTCTGCCACACCAAGCACATCTGTGTTTGACAAGTGGTTTTATTGAAGACTATTAGAAAGTGTCTGTCTTGTCTGTGGTGCTGCATCTGGGTTCAAACCACATCTGTGATGAAAATAATCTTTGCTGACTTTTGGTTTCACACAGAACACGAAACCTTGTCTCCTGGGTCAAAGTCCTGTGTTTGTTTGACTCATCCACCACGTTGACTCCCTACATCAACTTCATATGCTACATTACCGGACTACCTTCTTCACTCTTGTCATCAATGGGTTATATACAAACCATATTGCATCACTTTTTGTAGGTGTAAGTACAAGAGTGAATGAGAGCAGCCTGGTTAAATGGATCGTCTCCAAGCCTGGGGGTTGGGCGCTGCCCTTAAACCACAGTGTCCGTAGTTCGTGTATGCAAGAACCTTTTGTTTAATGTCATTGTCAAGTTTATTGCATTGAGATTGTTTCTGTGAATGATGCTATATTTCAGAAAGCTTTAACCAGGAAGTAACTCAGTGACCACTGAGGGAAGATCCAGCGTTAAAAGCAACTGATTAATTAATTGACACTGATGAATCAAGATATTCAGTTCATCTTAAGGATCCTATATTTGGTTGTTCACACTCACTGAACCCTTCTTTTGACCTGGACATTCCTTGTTTCTTTGCTGAGTAAAACTGAACGTGTTCTTTTATTCATTAATTTTCCATAACCGCTTATGTTTGGGGTTGCGCTTATCCTGATTGGGGTGGTGACGGAGCTGCCATACAGGGTGCTGTCCTGCCCATCGGGAGCCAACCCTGTGATTAGTGGATGACCAACGCTACCTCCTGAGCTACAGTCGTCCCAGATGAATATAATCACATGATTATCTCCTCTAATCAGTAAATTGCAAGTGCTCCATCTATGATTTTCAAGACTGCAGACACATGGAAGCCTATTCACACCTACGGCCAGCTTAGAGTCACCAATTAACCTGATGTGCATGTGAATTGTGGGAGGAACCCAGAGAAAACCCCACATGTGGAGAACATGCAAACTCTGCACAAATGCCCCCCCACCAGGGTATGAACCAGTAATTTTCTTGCTGTGAGCCAACAATGCTAACTACTGCACCAACATTCCACCAAAGAAAATTGAAGATGTGAAAAACAGTGAGTAAAAAGACTCCTGAAACCAGCGGCTCCTATTCAATATCCTTATATGACCCTGTCTGTGCATCAGTGTCTGCAGTACTGACTTGCTGAAATGTTTATGTCACAATCCAAGCAGTTGCTGAGACATGTATGCCCTCGACAGTACACAGAAACGGTCACAGCTGAGCAATCATCCTCCTTACAGTGACCCTTCATGTCGCAGCCTGCACAACATAAGGAAGATCAAATGTCACATAGAAAAGTCACAGCGAAAGCCTGAGACGCCGAATGTTCTTCTTCGCTCCCATAGTGGTCGCAGCTGCAGCGCTCCTCCGAGGCCGAGCTGGGGTCAGGTGTAGACGGCTCCGTGTCCTGTCATGTGATCTGTGTTCATGTTGCAGTGCTCTGACAGATGATAGCTGTCCGTGGCGCTGAGGGGTGTTTGCACTGTCACCTTACAAAGTTCAGGAGTAGCACATATACAGCAGAGGTTAGCTTGAATTAAACTGATTCACACACTTAGTGTTACTGCTTATTTATAGATTATGTTGAGTATACTTGCAGCATGCTTTCTTTAGTAAAACAATCCCTTCTAACGAAATAAGATGTTGTGTCACTGTTACTAATGAGCGCAAAAGAGAGTGAAGCATTTAATGGTGGGTTTAAAAAATAATTATTGTTTTGGGGTTGTTTTGTTTTGAAATAAAAGACTTAAAAAGCTGCATATATTTCCTCAGGCAAGCTGTTCAGAGTTTAAGAGCTCTGATTGCAAAAGCTTAAATTGTGTCTTTTGTCTTCACTTATTTGTGTGATGATCTAAAGATAGTTTTGATGTCTGAGGTTCCAAAAATAGGCCAGTGCTGTGTCCTTTGTAAGTAAAGTCTGTAAAGTAATCAATGCGACTTTGAAATCTTTAAAATGCAACTGGCAGCAACACAGATTTTCATCTCATAAATAACCACTTAATGTGAATTTCTTAGTAAGAAAATAAAGTAATAAAGGATCATTAACTGTAGAAACTGCGTATTAGGGGCAATATTTGGCAGCAAGATACGACCTCCTGACGCAGGAGAATATTTTGAGACGAACATTAAATGCCTCATGAGCTTTATTGCATATAAATTCTTAAAATCTTTATTTCATCTAATTGAAAAATGGCAAAATAATTTGTCAGGGGAGGATAAATGGCAAACGACAAAATAAAAATTCAAGTTGCCTTCAAAACAAGGTATGAAAAGACAATAGAAGGAACACAGAGAGTTTAAGGAATATGCACAGGTTTGGGCAATTGCGAAGTGACTTGCAGTGCACAGGCTGAGCATCTGTCTAATGGCTGGAACTGTGACTCTATATAAACGGCTGGATGTGTCTGACAGCTGATTTAGAGGCTGGGCCGTAGTAAATGAAGCACGGCGCTAATGGTCCTTCCCGCCACAGCTTTAATGGACATACCTGCAGAGCACCGGGCACAGAGCACGGGCCTGCCAACATGCTGTGGGTAGAAGGTAGTGATGGTGGGAATAGAGGACGAAATAGAGGAGAAAAAAAGGGTGGTGTGGAGAAGAGGAGAGTCCTGCGGCCATCGTCCTTTGTGCAGAAGATACCAACACATGGAGGGAAGTCCATCTCCTTTGACAAACAGGAGAGTAACGTCAGAGATTAATTTTACTCAACTCAGCACTTATCTAGTAACCTCACTCTCATTTGCTCTCCGCTCACTCATCCCCCTCTCCTCTTTCTCTCTGATCACCAGTGACCTCTAGGAAAACATTTCCAGCACCCAGGAGGATTTTGCTTTGACAGAAACCATTAATCCTCACTCAGAATTTAATTCAAGTCAACTCTCTGAGTCTTACCTTCAGCAGTAGGTGGCTCTCCCACATGGATTTAATTAATGATTACTAATTAAGGGTTGATTAGTTCTGATTGCAATATGTGGTTGGGTTTTCTTGCAAACACTGAGGGCTTCTCTTTTAGCAGTTTAGGTTGGACATTTCTGCTTAAAATATTGTACATAAAATCTAAAAAACGGGAACTGCAAGAGCAAAACTGTTTCTTGGGGAGCCAAATCTTTACATCTAACATTCAGCACTGCTTGTTAATGAAAAGCGAATGTTCATTATGGACCTTGGGCATAGCAATTTGAAAAAAGTCTTGCTGCAAGGTCCACTGATGAGAAACTTTTTGAAGCTTTCAACATTTCAGTGGACTTTGAATATTTTCTGATTATTTTTTATTGTAATGAAACATTTTATTTACTGTATTTTTGTCTCTGATCCCGTCTGCTACTGCACTTATTTGATTCCAGCCTGTTTTGTGAGCTCTTGCAGTCAGGGAGGGCAAACACAACAAGAAATATTCACTTGGAAAGTGATAATACTCCACATCACGTTTTGACAGGTCTAAGCTGCGGGCTAGCTGGCTACAGCTCCATTTCCATCCTCAGTAACACATGTGTAGAAGTTGTTAATGATGCCCAGTGTTTGTTTGTCTCGAGCTTTGTTTTGTAGCCCAAAGTCCAACATTCAGAGGATTCTGACGTTCCGCTTCCGCTTTGATGCCTCTGAGGCCCGTTGGACTGTTTAGATGCCTTGTGCTAATTACAATTCAAATGCTGTCCCCCTGCCTGTCTGCACAGCTGCGTTCATGTATGAGTTGTTTGTGTGCATGTGGGTGTGTGTGCACGCCGTTGTGCCCTCAGAGGACCCTGACCCACCTCCGATGCTCCCGTCATTCAGATTCATTTCAACAGCCAGTGACTTTCCTGATGGGAGGTTGTGAATTCGGGAGATGTGTGACATGGCTCACCATCACCACACTCCTCCTGCAGTGAAATTACTTTCAATGAAGTTCCCCTAAAGGTAATTTAGTTGAACAATGTCAAGCTCAAAGATACTGAAATTAACATGAAAGGGCGACAATATCCCCGTATCCCGTCCATCTGCGCCTCCCTTTGAAAAATATAACAGGAAAGGAGATGACAGGAACGACTGTCACATCAATTCAATTATACAGACATTCAGGTCTCAAGTTAGACACAGTGTAGATGTTCCAGTCTGACCTCAATAACAACTGGATTGATTAAATGAAATTTGTGCAGATATGTACGATGAATTCTGAAATTCATGACATCCCATCGGCCTTGGCTGTTCTTTATGTTAAGGGCTAGCACACTAAAACACTAACGAATATGACAAAGATTATGACTGCTAAACATCAGCTAGCTGATATTAGCATTAGCACGAAGCACCATTGTGTCAAAGTACAGCCCCACAGCGGCATTAGCAAGGCTGCAGAATCTCTTAATTCAAATAAATTATTTTCACAATATCTCCACATTATGGTATGGATAGGTAAGGCATGTGAGCTACTTGAATATGGGGATCAAGCTTTTGCTGTGAGGGCACCTCAACTCTGGAGCCCAACACCTGATTTCAAACTTTGAAAGTCTGTATTTTTATGCCTCATCAGCACAGCTGAGGCGAGAGGCATTGTGTTGTTGGGTCGTCCTCTGTCTGCAAAAACCTTGTAAATGCGATATCTGAGGAAACTTCTTCACATATGATGAACTGTTGGTGTCAAAGGTCAACTTTACTACAACTTAGAAAGCGTACACTTACTTTGATAAACAGCACTGACTGTAGGCAGTAGATTTAAAGCATGTGCTGCAGACTAAACCAACATGAACGTAATTCATAGGGGGATTTATTAGTGACACTGATACATCTTATGTTTTCACTTCACTTACTTGGGTCTGGGAATCTTTATTTTTGGTAATGCAAAGTATCGAGGGTCAGTTCAGTGTCAGCAGCTGTATGTCAGGCTGTTCTCATGCACCATACGTACGTTTTCTAATGACAAAAAAATGTACATATCCAATGTGATCATGAGTCAGTAATTTTGAGTATAACCCACATATTTGGGAGGAGTGCAATCACGTGACCAATGATGGGAAGGTAGTGGTCTCTTAAGGAGGCAAGTTGGGGTGGTATATGGGTCCCAAGATAATGGACTTTTCCCAGGAGACCAGTGTTTGAAAACTGTGTGACTTAACCTAACCAGAGTGAAGGTACTTGCCTGAACCTGACCATGTACATTCACTTTACATCTTACTATATAATCAGGAAAACTCTGTGTGTGTCTGTTCCATGTTTTTCTCCTCACTGAATCGGTCAATCCATGTGAAATTTGGCACATTGGTAGAGGGTCATGGCAGGATGCCAATGAAGCAATATTACATCAATTGGCCAAAGGGGGGCGCTATAGCAACCCATTGAAATGTCAAACTTTGAATGGGCATATCTCATGCCCCGTATGTCGTAGAGACATGAAACTTTGCACAGAGATGCCTCTCCTCATGAGGAACACATTTGCCTCAAGAACCCAGAACTTCCGCCATTTTGAAATTTTTTTGAAAAACACTTCAAATGGATCTCTTCCTAGGAAGTTTGAGCGATCTGCATGAAACTGGGTGAACATAATCTAGGGACCAATATCTAAAGTTCCCTCTTGGCAAAAGTTGGAAAACTTACTAAAACTGAGCTTCTATAAGGCAATGAATATTGCGGAGGGCGTGGCTCACCACATAAAGGTGTATAACATCTCAAGGGTTTCACCCATCACCACGCAACTTTGTAGGCATATGACCACACATAATCTGAGGGGACCCCTCCATTATTGACCCCATCAAACAAAATGGGGGCGCTAGAGAGCTCATTTCTTATCTAGGCCTAACCGCCATATGGATTTTTACTAAACCTCATTCTGTCAGTCAGTCATTCTGTCTGTCCCACGTTTTTCTACTCACTGACGTGGTCAATCTATGTGAAACTGCACATAGGCATTGAGGACTGGCATAGATAGAAGGTGACGCAGCTACCAATGGGTCTGGACTAGTTAAGTACATAATGTAATGTGTGGGACTTGATATACTATGAACTACTACTAAATACTAACCGCTGTATGAGGATACATTGTGTAGGTATGAAGGGTCATGCCAGCGTATATTAATATAACATGAAACAATAAATAATAGTTTGAACAGTTCTAGGAAGCTCACTACTTTTTTTTTTTTTACCCAATATATGAATTCAGAAATAGACTCTTTTTTCTGTTTCTAATACCGGCAGACAAATGTAATTACTGAAGTGTTTTAATTTACTTTTTACATTTTCTATCTGCTATAGAGTGAAATGATGAAAGGAGCAGGAAAAAGGACTTATTTAAACCAGCAATATTCATTTTCATATTTGGATTAATGAGGAGCGAGAATCTAAAGCTGAAGCGTTATTTAAATATCCATTTTGCCTTGCTGAGACGTATTAAAGTCTTTGAAAAGGTTTGCTACCTCCATATTTCCCATGTGGTGTCAGAGTGCTTGCTCATGTGTGAACGCATGGGTGTGTGCAGTGTGTATTTTTTTTTTCTGTCAGTGTGGTTGTAGTGTACTGACAAATTTAGCATTCATAAATTATGCATTCAAGCCATCTTCACTAATTAATGTGCAAAATGCTCTTCTCCGTGCCTCCTTTACAACGGCTGTATGTTAACGCAGTACAGATTCTGCCATAGAGTTGAGCCTCTGTCTATAAATGCCTTTTTTAACAAAGTCCCAAGGTAAATAAACAGTCAACATGTCATGATGATGGCTGCTGGCAGCTCAGCGGGCAGGCAGATGGAAATGGGAAAAAATAAGAATTATTCCTGTAGAAGGGTACTCAAAGCACATCATTGGCCTTGTTATATTCAGTTAAGAGGAGGATCTGTCTCATGCATTCCTCCATCCACAATTGGAGTCCTGAACTTGCTGAATATATTTATTCACTTACTCTTTGTTCATATTTATTTTCTCCCAACACTTCATCCCCCTCTTTCAGCCAGACTTTGCTCACAGTGTGGAGATTGACAGGGGAAGAGGAGGTGTTATGAGCGGTGGGGTGTTTCAAAAGAAGTGCCACAGTTATTAGCAGAAACACTGAGAATTAAAGCTGCTGCAGAATCTCAGAACTGCTGGAGTGTTCACAACACAAGATATTTTTTTGACGTTTACATGCAATCCTGTCTTCTGAACATTACTTTTATATATTACTAGATTGTTTTACCCATTATGCCATGGTGACAAACATAATTGCTACTTGGGTAAAGAGGCATTTCTTTCAAGTGAATGAAGTGCAACATTATGTTGCTCTTCTGTTTTGCTCTCTGTGTCAGTTTGGACTCGGTGCCGCCCGCCTCACATCCAGAAATTAAAATCCAATCAGGGCCAATCAGGGATCCACAATAGAGCATAGCGTTAGTTCAGGCAGGACACAATAGCAAGCTCAGCTCACATCCCAGCTACATCAGCTGATTTCAAACAGCCTAGTCAACTGCTGGAGCTGCTGACTGATGGAATGGAGTCAGCTGATATGTCACATGATTCCTTTCTATGCAGCCAATTGGCAAATCTCACTGAAGGTGCCATATTTAAACTGCTCTGGCCTGCCTACTGTTGCTGCTTCCTCTGCAAGCCGCTTTGCAACCCACCTCCAGCCCAGCTCCTCCTTTTCAAGCTGTGTCTGACTTATCAGCGTCATTGATGCTGCTCCATTCTGTTCCCAGGAGTCTGTGCTGCTGCTCTCTCTGCCTTAGGCTTTCTACACAGGCCTAGGAAGGGCAGAGAGGCCCCAGAACAGAGCCATACTCCCAACTATAATACTGCAAATAGAAATAAAGTTTTCTTTGACTAAAGTTTTCCTGACTGAACTGTAGTTGACAACGTAAGCAGCTAATCAGGGACTGATTTACTACCAAAACGGCTTGGTTAGGTTTAAAAATACGACGACGGTTTGGGTCAATAAAAAAATAACTGTTTCAAAAGAATGTCACTTGACAGCCGTGTCCCGTGTGAAGACTATGATTGAATGTCATATGACATAGGCCTGTAACTTCATAACCTGGTTGACAAAACGGAAGTTGACTTTTGGTTTCACATGTGGAACAAACACTGGTCTGTTTTGCTGAAAGTCTGGTGTAAGTGTGACCCACCAACTGCTTCTCCCTCCCACCTTATTTGGACTTTCTTGCTCTTTCTACTCCATTTTCGCTGGAGACGGGATCACTTTGGTGTTAGATGAAAGCCTGGTGCAACTTGTACAGATGCTGTAAGGTGCTTTGTGTGTCAGTAACAGAAGCTAAGGGCCACTGACCAGGCTGGAATGTTTGACACCCTTGGAATGAGTTCGTTTAGGTCTCAAGTCACTGTAGACAGTTTCTGTTTTATATCAGACCGCGTGTTTCTGCTGACCTGAGTACCTGAAAATATTCTGTAGTCACTACAAGCAGATATTGTGTTGCAAGCTCAGATCTTCGGGTGGAAAACTATAAAATAATCATTTGATACATTCAGTATGGACATTTTTCTAAATTGCTTGATATGTTAAGAGATACAAGTTATTTCTGAAAAGAGGATTGTGAGTCCCTGCTGGAAATCAAGACAAGAAAAGAAACGTATGCTCCTGTATAAAAAAACAAAAACACTTAAACAGGTGTTGGTAGGGTGGCAGAAGCACTGAAAGCTCTCTGCTGTGTTCATGATTCAACCAACAGCAGCTGCTTGGAAAGATAATCGTCAGGTGATTGTTGAGATGCAGAGCCCTTGGTCACTGATAACAGCCTTCCCTACACTTTACAAGCCAATACTTTCCATCCTTAACACCATTGTTATGCCGGAGATAGATATTGAGTTGCAGACAGTGAGCTCACACCCTTTACACACTGTGATGCCGACTTAGCTGTATCATACTCATGGCCTTACAGCTTATGTCTGGTGCACACTGGAGGATTTTCAAACCTTAACTGATTTAAAAATCACAGGAGGCCACAGATGTAACGACAGATTTAGCATTTGACAGTAAGAACGCACACGATTCAGGCTTAGTCTGCAAGGACATGGATGTTTTTGAAAACAGGGCTTTCCCCTACTCTGTTCTAAAAAACAAGCACTGTTATAAAAACATATCCCTCCGAATAGAAACTCCAAACACAATGGATGCAGTGTCAACAGCATGCCAAACCAACAGGTGGCGATGTAACCCTAAATGTACAGCCTCACATTGAAAAAGACGATGCTGACCAATCTGAGGTCCCCCAACAAAAGGTATTACCAGAAGGTTACCTGGAGCAGTGACTTCTGTTGTGCATTCCTACGCCACAGTTACCTTTCCACTGCATTGTGGAACAGTATATTTATGTGTCAGGTAAAAGTCCTTTTTCACATTCGAGCCAGCATTATTTAGGTGTTGCCTCATTTGCGACGCCCCAAAAGGAGAGAATGACACTGTGACACTGATATCAGAATTTCATCACCCTTTAAAGTATTTTATAAAAGATCCACTTCCAGTGACCGAACAGCGGTGTGGATAAAAGGCCCAAAACTAAAGATGCCCAAGTACATGTGGATTAGACTTCGGTTACGCTGAAGCATCACATCGAAAGTCACTTTAAGATGGACACCACCAGGCAAAAGAAAATTTGGAAGGCCCAAATCCATCTGGCGCATAACTATGACACTGGAGCTGGAAAGGCAGTGACAAGAGCTCATTGAAGCCTTTTGTGTTTATACTTAATGTTTTCAGAGTGGTGACTGGGGGCAGCTGCGGCTCAGAGGTAGAGTGGGTCGTTCACGAATTGCGAGAATGGTGGTTTGATCCCTGGCTCCTCCAGACTGCATGTAGAAGTATCCTTTGGCAGGATATTGATGACATGTATGGTAGCTTTGGCCACCAGTGTGTGAATGGGTGAATGTCACATAGAGTGTAAAAGCACGTTGAGTGGTCCAAAGACTAGAAAAGTGCAGTCCATCTACCATTTACCATTCTGAGGACCTGGGATCTTGGAAATTTGGTGATCAAACTTGACACGGAGGCGGACAGTTGTAGGTTGCACTTGTTGTGATATGTTTTACACAGAAAAACAAAAAGGAACAAGGCTGTGGAATAACTGTGGATAAAGTCATGGCTGAGAGGACAGACTCCGACTTAGTTTTGGTTCTTCTTTCATTTAGACTTTTAGATATGTGTCTGTCCTGGATGTTTATCTGCTGCATTAAAGCTGGCTCTTTGTTAAAACTTCAACCTGCCTGTTACTCCGCATCACGGTCCTGCCTGAGCTGATTTATGACAACACTAAAGGGTCATTTGGACAGATTATCTGCTTCGAATCAGGAACACCACCATGATTGTCAGGAGGGGTTTAGCGAACCCAGAGTCTGTCCAATTGTCCTCTAATGTGGGGTCAGCATCAGACAATACGCTTCATGCTGTGCCTGAGAAGAAATGATGGAAGAGACACTGTGTGCTCCAGAAAATTATATAAATGTCTGATTCTTCTAAAATGTAATGGTGCAACTCCTCAATTTAAAGGAAATATCACTGCATAAAACAGTGCAGGAAAATCACAGCTTAGTCAGCCAAGTCATGGATTAGTAAGTAAACACGGCCTCTGTACAGCATTGATGTTTGACGTCGAGGCATTGACCTCATCACTCCTTACAAAGAAACACCAAGCTCAGCACAGCAGGGTGTGGGCAGTGATGATAATGACTCCTCCTCAGAGTCCTGACCTCCGCCCCATCCAACACCGACTGTATAGGAAGAACTAGAGCCAGAACTTATAGCCTATCAGTGTCCATCCCATCCTGAAATGACTGTAATAGGGACTCAGAATGCAGAGAGCACTTAGAGCAGTTTATCCCGGCCAAACAGATCGTTAGTCCACCCAGGGGGATGCCAAAAATTTAGAGCAGCGATGGACCATATTTATTGATGCCAGTCGGAGCATCCCATTAAAATGCGAAGCCAGGGGACTTGGAACACTCAACAGTTGTCTTTAATATAAAGCTGAAAACTTTGATGTGCTCCAGCTAGAACGGAGCTATATATAAATCCACACAGGAAGAAACTTCACTGTTACTGTAAAAACATTAGTAATGACTTGATAATGCTTCACTCTGAGAACACATTATTTTCCCACACTTATTACCTCAAGTACCAAGTGAATAATAATAATACCACTAATTTGCTGTTATTTTGATCTATTTTGAAAATATACCCTGTGAAAAATAGGACAAACAAGACTGTGAAAATACTCGCTAATTAAACTACTAATAATATTTCAAGTGTGATAATGTCTCCAGCCTCACTGTGTTTGTTCGCCTCGCTTTCTCCTGTGTAAGACACACAGTGTGCTGAGTATATACAGATCCCTTTATGATTGTACAAAGTGGGGCCAGACCACATAATTCTTCCCTTCCTCTACTTTTTGCAGAGGAACTGATGAAATTATTTCACTTTGTCAATGTAGCGATAAGATTTGTATTGACAGGACCTCTCAGTCCAGAGTAGCAGTGCTTGGCCCACTATTCAAAAATCAATACCTGGCAGCAGGATAATCACCAAGCTGCAGAGAGCTGCCAAAAACCTGAGAGCTGGTGGCTCTCCACATTTCAGCCTACTGTCTGTAGATAGGAGAGTTTCCCATATGTGTACACTTGTATCTGTACACGCTTCTGTACAGGAATCCAGTGCACGTCAACACCTTGGTGCACCTTGAAGACTTCTGACACAACTGAAATATTCATTGCTTGTAAAACAAACCATTAATTACACTGACAAAGAAGCTTTTCAGAGAGTGACCCTTCTTTGTGTTACTGCACTGCTGCTGACACAGAGTGGAGGAGCTTAGGGTGGATGGATAGATGCACAGAGAACATCAGATACTGTAGGATTCATGTCACATCTCCTCCTCACTTCCAGTCAATGTTGATTCTGAAGACTACTCTTCTCTAACTTCATTTCGCAGTAGTTAAAGTTGTCTAAATCCAGCCATAATTTAATTCTAAGGGTGACAAGCTGCACTGACAAATGACCAACTTTATCATTTAGTTATGAGAACTTTGTCAAATGATTATATTACAAACAAGAGCTGTGCCATTTTGACTTTAATAAGGATGTAAATTGCAAAGTGCGAACTTGGAACAACAGTAAAAGGTCAGAACTACAAATGCAGCCAGAGCATTTTTGATAATGTCATACAATAAGGAAGCATGAAATATAGTAACAACACTTTAACAACAAAATAACACTTTTTCACATCTAATGCAAAATTTATAGCTGCAGCCACATTCTATTTAAAGCCTACACTACACGCCCTTAAAAACAGCGCCCACCACCCTGTGTTTATTTCAACCCTGCAACATTGTAATGAGGCTTCTGTATCAAATGGGGCCGATCATGCAGGTATGGTGGGTGATTCATGTAGCTGATGGGCAGGTCTCATAGCTGCTCAAGCCGCAGCTATACCTACTGGCATCCAGCGACTGTCTACAAAGATGGCTGACATGACAGCTCCCCAAAACTGAAGCCGAATTCCACTTCAGCGTTTATTTCATTGTGCAACAAAAGCATGTGGTTAGGTTTAGAAAAAAAACCTTATATTCACACAGTAAGCAAACACCTGCTACCTGGGTGAAAGTCCGGTGTTGTTGGACTCATCCATTGACGCTCCTGCCCTATAGGGACTTTCCCAGTCCTTAAATTATGTTGTTGTCTGCTGTTGTTTAAAACTGACGGCGCCTCATTCTGAAGTGGTCTATGACAACTTCAGAATGACACCAGGTTGCTTTTGCTGGTGAGTTGCTGTGTTTCTTGGCATGTAACAGTCACAGATGGTCGATCAGTGGAATAGTGTAAAACCCTCAGCAGTAATGTGCAGGTGTGTGTGCATACACATCTTCATGTTTGTGTATGAAATGCAGGGTTTGTTAAATTAATATGAGAGCAACTATTTCATTGCATGCAATCAAATGCAATCTGGAAAACAAACTTAAAACTGAAAATAGAGTGGAACGAGCACCTGTTTTAGTCACTGTCAACAAGAATTAAGAATCCTAAATTTAACAAAAGGCAGTATTTAGACGACTGCCCTCCTTTGTACAGAGTTTTCTATTTTTTCTGGTCCCTCTGTGTAATCCTGTTTGTCTTCTCTAAACAACCACTGAGACACTAGATACATAAGTAACACCTGAACAAATACAACTGACAAATACAGCTGTTGTGTTACAGAATAACTCAAGGCAAGCCACTGAACGGCCTGTCCAGCCCTTCGAACTCGGCTCCCCCAAACATTTCATTAGATGAACGATTCCCTTGCACCGCTTTAGAGGAGAAGTTTGTAGCACCTGGCCAAGGTGAGAGCAGGCTCTGGATTTATAGTAGACTGCGCATAACCTCAAGGTGAACTAGCTAGTAATGACCCTATCTCTGCGCTCAGAGTCCCTCTCCCTCATCTTCACACCGCCTATAAAACCGAGATGTGTCCAGAATCAAGGATCCTGCCCGCTCCTGCCACTATTTCCCAGAGACATTTTTTCATCTGAATAAGGCTTGTTCTTTTTCAGAGATGCCCCCCCCCCCTTTAACATTGAAGGGTCTGTGATGTTGTTGAATCATTCGTTGAGTCTTTCATACGTACCTACCGATGACTTTAAATCTCACAGGGGGAGAGGCGAGCCTGGAGCGTTTGGGATGTAATGAGGGTGAGTTATTGATAAGACAGAATCACATAAAATGGACAGATGACTGGTCATCAAAAGTGCGCTGAAAGATAAAGGGGAACATAAAATAGATTTGGTGGATTATAGGACACAAGCTTTAAAGTTGTTTGTAAAGTTGTGTGTGTGTGTGTGTGTGCATGCATAGATGCATGTGGCAGTGTGTGTTAATGCATATTAATGCCTGTTTTGTGTGATCATGTAGCTGAGTGGTGATAAAGTGTGGATTTTAAAAGTGAAGGGGATATTATGTGACGGTCATGCAGGAGCACATTTAGCAATTTAAACTCACTGTGCACATTTATTGTAATTCTCTGCTGACTTTTTCTGGGACCAACAGTGATCTCAGGAGAGCATCAGTGTTTGCTTTCATTTTTGCATACATGCATACAGTGCATGCTGGGGAACACGCTGAAAGCCTTTAAATCAAAAGCCTGTTTGATGAGTGTGAAACGATCACCTCACGCGGGCTTTAAAGGTGGCTTTTTAAAGCTTGATTCTTTGTTCAGGAGCGAGCTCAAAGTAGTCAGCTTGGATTCACATCAGTTGCAACAGAGGCAGCTTTGACAACCCAGTGTCCACCTAGAACAAACGAAAAGACAAAGGTATCAAACTGTCCAGCAGAACAACTCCCGAACAGCATAATCCACTTGTTTGCTGTCCATATGTTCAGCATATTCTAGACATGGTATTGTTCGCTTTTTATTTGCTTATGTCATTTGTGGCCAACATAAGCAAACATACTGTAGTAAAGGTCAAACCAACTGCCAGAATAATGTTGTATGCTTCTGCAAACCATGAATATGTAACATTTAACAACATCATGTGGTGGATATGTGTTTCTTTGCATTACAACAATGCTGTGGTGAACGTGTGGTTAGGTTTTGGCACAAAAACCACTTGGTTTTGGTTTACAACACTCAATTTTGGCAACACATTCTCACTCCGAGCTCATCGCACATCATGGCGACTGGTTGTGGACTTTCCACATCGAGATATGACGTCCAAGGTACCCTGGGTGTGTTGTGTTGATGTTATGGGACTGTCAGCTTCCACCTGTTACACACATTGTCTGTTTTTTAAAATACACTACAGTTTTCACAGGAAATGTACAGTTTGTGTACAGTCTCTTTCAAAATAAATGCACTACATTAGTACAACACAGCAAATTGACTTTTTTTTCTTTCAACAACAAACACACACAATGCATACACATATAATGGTTATATGACATGACGTCACAGAGCTACTGATGATGGAGTTTCAAAAATATGCACTTATATAAAACTTCATTTCATCAGACCTATTTCGGCGCATATTTCAGCATCACGGACAGACGTTTAATTATCATTAGTCATGTGTTTAACTTCACAGAAAATAAAGAAAATAAATTAATTTCAAGTTCATTTCTAGAAGATAACCAAGGGGTCCAGTGTATAAAACACAGTAAAACAAAGGCCAATTTGGTACAATACTGTATAGGCGAATTTATTGGAGTGTCTCCAGAGACCGAAAATAAAGCTTAACATGCCGACATGAAGAAGAAAAATGCTACATACAATCAGACAGGCTTCAAGACATCATTTAGACAGGCTGTCTACAGCAGCAGAGCAAAATGCTTTTACAACACACAGCTAACATAACACAGCTCACATAACTCATAACTCACGGAGGAGCGAAGTGAAGAACAATTTGATTCACTAACACTCACTGATGAGCATATTATTGACCTATTTAAGTGCAATACAATGAAAACAACCAGCCAGTGCGCCTCGGACCATCTAACGTATCACATCTGATCACTTGCAACAAATATGAAGGACACTCACAAGTAAGATGACTTCAGAACCTCTATTTTTTTTTTTCTCCCGATTCCAAGGTACGGCAACAATGCCAACAGCATCTTTGAGGGAGTAGGCTGTAAAGGTAAACAGCTGATCAGAGTAACCTTAAAATGTAGCTGTGTTTGGAGCTGTCGCCTGGCTCCTGAATATTGTATATAGTTTTTAATATTTAGCAGCTACTGTAAATGTTTAAGGTGCAGATGGGAAATTGGTCGTAATGGTAAATCTGCTGACCCATGAAATGTTACAGATGCCAAGCTCTATATTCTGGAGGGAGCTTGCTTGATCTACCATGAGATCCACATTAATACTATAAGCATTGTTATGCAGTGCAAAAGGGCAAAAGAAACACCACAAAAACAGAATCTTAAGTAAAATTGAAACTGACAAGATCTTACTTGTATGTCAAGAGTTCCCAACTCATTACACCCTCCTGTTGTCATTAATTAGGACAAATAAGATAACATTCCTGTTAAATTCTGCTTCACTTCGCTGTAAACTCGGCCTTCGCTGCCTGTTGATGGTCATCGCTGTGTGACCCTCACACACCCCAGGAAGCAGCCCGGCATCGAGCCGTAAACACCAAACGCTTGATATGATCGGAGTGGCTTTTATCTCCCAGCGAGTTCATCACTGTGGTTAGATCGCATTTAGAAACACTTCACATCACCAGATAATCTGCCCAGGCCATCAGTCCAGACCACGATCAGGATCAGGGGCCTCCCTCATAGCTGTCATGGTGTCCGGATATGCTGTTAATTGGACTGATAAGCCCCCAGACTGCCCTGTAGCCTCACCTGCAGTGCACACGCTTGCAGATTTGTGCCAGGGCGCTCGTTTTTGTAGCCCCTCGGTCAGTGTATGTTTGGATATGTGCTGCACATCTCAGTAGGCATGTGCGTCTGACACATCATGTTAGCCGCCATGCAACCAAAACAGAACTGCAAGAGGCGGCTAAGAAGATGAGACTTAATGTGTTTGTGGATTGGAAACTAACTAATCAGCTTTAGGAGTGCACTTATTGAAGCATTGGAAACTAATCAAAGTGAAGAATGGGGCTATTCAAGTCCAGGAACAAAGCATTCAGTCTCCCTGAGAGGACAAAAGAAGACATATTAAAGAATTAGAGTTACAGCAATAACAGACAGCCACACCCCTTATTCCTGTTGTTTTATTTACAGCTGAGCCCACAAAGTGTCGACACTGAAACATTTATCACACCACTGCATGATGTGAATTTTTCTACAACTGAACCAACCTGACACAGAAACATACCCACTCCCAATAAAACCTTTGGCCTCAAAACGCATGGAAATTGCTCCAAGTATGTTGCAAGATGTATTCACGGGTGATTTTGTCGGTTTTCAAAGGGAGTTGCGTTGCCATGTCAATAGGGAGGTTAAGAAAATGCAACCTATTCACACAGTTCTATGATTCAAGAGCTTGTTCCCTTTTTTGACATCCACCAGATGACATTAAACGCATCATTTCACAAGCAGCAGAGATCTGGCATTAACCACGGCCCGTATTTCCATAATCTTTGTGGTCTTGCCTCTGAGGGAGGGCTGAGAACTCCCTGAAATCAGAACAGTAAGAAATCATATTTTTATGGTCCCACAGTAGCCACGGGCAGAGACAGAAAATCCCTCCGGATTCTTACTTTTGAGCATGAGAAGTGTTGATCCTTGACCTCAAACATTACTAGTCAAATCAGTTTGAAACAGCTCAGGATCACATACAATGTCTCAGTGGCCCACAGCAGCAGTGGTTTCCAACTCAGGCCAATCTCTGAGAAAACAAGGTAAACTCCCGGCAAAAACCTTAGTGCTCAAGATGAAATGGGAAAAAAACCCCTCAGGAGACAATATTCAAAGACTGTTTTCTCTCTCTGTGCTAAACTGAGGTTTTGTATCTGGGAAAATGGCAGATAGATCTAACAGTAACTTTTCTTTTGTAGAAATATAATAATAATTCAACACAATTTGATAGAACTTAATTTATCCCAAAGGACATTGTTGTTCCAGAGAATGCTTAAAATTACAGACAAGAGGTAAAATAACCACAATTGGTAACAACTAGTGGGTTTCCCAGGTAAGGGTCACTCACTGGGCCCAGAATAAATGTGGTATTAAATATCTGGCAAAATATACAAATACACAAGATACGCAAAAGCAAACCAGTGCCAATTAAAGTAACAACAGCAGTAAGATAAGTACAAGAGTTACTAAGAATGATCTAATGATCTGATCTAATGTTTTTTTCATTGATATAAGGACAGCTACTAATGACTTGACTCATCCCATGCTACACTGAAATTGGGAATAAGAGTTTTTTTCTGTCTCAACGATGAACAAATCATTTAAAAAAATGACAAAACATTCTCAATGCATTAAAATTGATGATTTGATATAGTCTTGCTGCTGTTAAACACAATCTGTTTGCAAACTCTCACACAACTTGTACAGTATAATCCAAGTCTCATCCATCCAGTCATACGCTCACGACCTCCCAAACACATGCACTGTCAATTAAACACTTCCGTATATGACTAGCATGTCGAGGCAAGTGCCTGTTTGAACTCTGCTCCAGTGTTCTCGCTCGATTTAACAACTTCTCAGACCCTTTTTGCGACTTTACTTCCAAAATGCAACGTGTGACGAATTTAGCCACTCATTCAGACCAGCAGGGAAAAAGAAAGACAAACATTATATTGCAATTAATCCCCATGCAGGCCACTCAGGGTCATTGCAGTCCACAGCTCATCTGCCAACTGAGCGGCGTCTCACCGCCTCTTCCTTTTGTATTGAGTTTCTATAGTTAGTCCAGTTTGGACAAACAAAAAAGTGGTGCCCCATAGTGTAACTGCTACAGCTCTTATGCCTTTCAAATGTTGTATTGAGGATGCTTCTATTGAATCTCATCCAGTGAAGCTTTAATGCTTCCATCAATGAACGAACATATGATGACATCTGGCAACTTTGGAAAAGTGTTGGCAACACTGCGCCGTTCATGAATGAACAAACTCTCACTCAGACCTCGTCGCATATCGACGTTTGGTCATGGACTTTCCACGTCCAGATACGACATGCAAGGTACACTGGGTGTGTCGGTTGTTGATGTTCTGGGACGTCGTGTCAACTTCTGCCTGTTACATGCATCTTTTTTTTCAAAATACACTTCTGTTTTCACGGAAATGTACAGTTTGCATACAGTCTCTTTCAAAACAAAAGCACTACGTTGGCACAACACCACTAATTTTAGTTTTTTTTCCTTCGACAACAAACGCATGTGGTTACATTTTGCTAACACACATACATGGTTGGAGTTAGGCAACAAAAGCACATGGTTGGTTTAGGAAAACAGAACAGGATTTGGCTTTACAGTCTTACAGGTGGCGAACACTGGCCTCCTGGTTGTTTGACCCATCCATCACCCCTCCCACCTGCCCTAAGTCACCGCACAAGCACAAGCAGAGTTGCCCAGGCATGCTACTCATTCATGCACATGCCTGTGTTTGTGTTTTAAATAGTATGCTTTGGGAAGTACAAAGCATATGGCTGGACAAGGAGACTTGTGTTATGCTGCATAAGCTGTGTACATTGATGTTTTGACATAGATTTGTTGTGGAGGCATGCAAAGAAAATTCTCAAGAGTTCTCTTCACCAGTTCGATGTAACACGGGGTGAGTAATTGCCAAACAACTGATGGTTTGTGGGTGAGGTATTCCTATAACGACTGAGTAATGGCTACTCAGTGTAGAGCAGTGAGTCAAACCAATGAACTTTCCCATAATAGCTGCGCTGATAGCTTGATGCTAACATGACACAAGCTGTGAGACAACTCTGCATGCTGTTATGATGCCTCATTGTTTGCTCTTTTACATAAAAGACTGTCTTGCTCACACACCAGGTATTTAAGCAATGATAAAGTCTGAGCGTGCACGATCAAAGCCGAAGCGACTTTCTACACGATTAAAGTAAATGCACATAACTTCCAATCTGAGGCTTAGCGCAGCGTGAGGCAGCATGGTGTCCTCCATCCCACACAACAAACAACCCTGAGAACATCTGCAAGACACTTTCAAGCTTTGCCCTTATACAATTGAATCTCATTACGAATAAAAGCAACAGCGGCGTCTGGCCCAGAATGAACCGCAAAGATTCTAAAATTTCCTGTCAGCTTCTATAATCTATTTTTTAAACAGTCTGCTATGGAGGGCTCCTGACTGTGTTCCCGAGCAGTCCAATGACAGCAGTAATAAATGGTCTTTTTATATGCTGACTATTTAATACGCATATAACCCCCACCTCCCCTTCTCCTCCTCCTCTTCCTCTTCCTCCTCACCGATCAGATTCTGTGTGTGAGTGCAAGTGTGGGCCACAGCTGCCAAAAGAGCACACATACAAATTTGCGAGTGACTTGATAAAAGCGAGATAGCGGGAGGTAATGAGAGGAGAATTTCATTAAATGGAAGACATTTTTCACCTAAATAAAGGAGGAAAACAACAGCCCTATTCTTATCACTCTTATCGTCAAATAACATCAAAAGGAAAAAAAAAAAAAAGCTTTTTGTGCTTTAGCGACTGATTGCCGATGTGCGTTTCTAAACACTGTTGACACTTTGCACAACTCCTACAATGGTGATAAGAGGCAAACAATTACGATTCCTGAGCTTTCCCTAAAGGCACACACACACACACACACACACACACACACACACACACACACACACACACACGTAAAAGCATTTCCTGCAGTTCCTATTCACAAACTTCCGGCTCAGTCGTAGACGTATGAGTTATGAGATGGGTGTATGGAACAAAATGGTCATATTTGGATTTATGGATTGTTTGCGTTTTTATACGAGGGGAATTAGAAAGGAAGGGGACGAGAGAGTGAAAGGTATGTGTGTGTGTATGTGTGTTAGAGTGTGTGTTTTGTGTCTGCAGCAACGGTGTAGCAGAGCAGAGTGACAATGAAGGGGAGAAAAAGAGAACATGATTGAGTGGGACATTTTGTCAGCAGCAGACGTGAGCTGGAGCCTGGATTGGGCGTGTGTGTGTGTGTGTGTGTGTGTGTGTGTGTGTGTCTATAGGGGTATACCAAAGTCTGAGTCACCCTGGACCTATTCTTTTCTTCTTTATTGGCATTCTAAAGCAGCCACCTCTGTGCTAACCTGAGTAGTGCCACGGTTGTTGATAGGGCTGCCAGTGACCATGTCCCTGCTGATTGTCTGTGTGGTTATATGTGTGCAAGAGAGTGTGTGTGCGAGAGAGCGTGTGTGTCTACACTTCGCCACATTTGTGGACAGTTGTTTGGATTTAAACCAGCTGATGAGGGCCAGTGAGTCCACTTGTGCACATGATGGATATCTGGAGTTTGGTTTCATGCATTATGCATGAGCTGTTTTTTTTATTTTCTTAGGCAAGCATGTTGCATTGATATTGATTATAATAATGTTTATACATTCAGTCCAGTCGTCAGAATACACATTGACATTGTACATTTCTGCAAACCACATATATGTTACATTTACACAGTATCATGTAGCAGGTGTGTGGAAACTTTCCATTTCAGTATGATGCGGTCAACATGTTGTGCACCCTCCTGCCCCAGCAGGGCCTGCTGCACGTGTTTTCCCCTGCCTGTCTCTTTTCTGTTGTCTTGCAGGTGCTGGTGGGTGGATCTAAACAAGTGCAAATGGAAACACCTGGCCAGTCTCCCAGGTGCAGCTTATTTAAGACCTGGCTGTTCAATGAGTTTGCTTTTTCCCTTCACCTGGCACCATGTTCTTGTCTAGTTGGGTTGGGACTTTACTATGTTTTGCAATTATCTTTTGTTAAATAATAACCTACCCTCACTCGTGAACAAGATCCCGAGATACTTAAACTTCTCCACCTGAGGCAGGACCTCCCCCTAACCTGGAGTGGGCAATCCACCCTTTTCTGGCTGAGGACCATGGCCTTGTAGGTGCTTTAGAATAAATGATGATACATACATAATAAACCTATAAACTTTCTGTATCCCTGGTTTGCAGAAATGTACAATACCAACATTTTCTTCAGGGAACTGACCTGCAACATTAAGTTATAAATGGTGATAATAAAAAGACAATACTTCCCCAGAAATGCACTGAACTCCTGCAAGTTGCTTACATCAGCTGACACCAAACCTTTTCACTGCTCATACATTTTGATATGAGCTTTATGCTCATAATTATGAGAATTTGCATCACGCAAAACACTGGAGGTGGAAGTCACACATGTGCAAGCCTGATGCAAGTCTCAAGTCCAAAGGTACTGTGGTGAAAATCAAGCACATCACGTCGAGTCCCTGCTATAAGTCGAGTCAAGTCCTTGGTCATGTCAAACAAGTCACAAGTCAAGTCATACTCACAAACTCATACAGACATTATAACATAAACTGCACCCAGTGGTGGAATGTAACTGAACACATTTACTCAGGTATCAACCAACAACCATTCACACTCACATTCAAACCTATGGACAATTTAGAGTCACCAGTTAACCTGCATGTCTTTGGACTGTGAGAGGAAGCTGGAGGAAACCAACGCTGACACGGGGAGAACATGTAAATTCCACCCTCAGCTCGAAACCAGGAACCCTCTTGCTGTGACAAGGCTAACCCCTGCATTTAGTAAGAGTCTGCATTTGGTAGACCACCAGGCAGTGTATCAACACAAGGAGCTGCACTGATGTGACGATGTAATACAATCCTCCTGGGCTTATTTCTTTAAATAATAAGTTTATCAGTTCATCAGATACAAAAATAGTTTCTCATATTGTAAGCAAGGTCAGTGGCAGTTATTTATCTGTCTTTGCAATTGTAATGTAAACACAGGAAGCATGTTGTTCATGTTACAGTGTAATATAACCATGTGCACCACAGCGAGCTGCTGGATGATGTCACTGTGTTGCAGCAAAAGCTGAATCAGATTTGTGCCTTTTTTTGTGATGGACAGCTCTGTGCATTATATCCCTGTGCATCAGCATCCCTGTTGTCCAACACAGTGATGGTGAAATGACTGCGGGGGATGCGAAATTATTATTTTTCTATGCAATGCTGAAGTTGGTCTAGACATGTCCTTGAGGCTCTTGGTTAGTGCGTTGTATTAACTCAATGGACAGTCCTCACAGCGAGAGAAATACACTGGTGTGTGTTTGTGTGTGTGTGTGTGTGTTAGAGAGAGAGAGAATTTGTAATGGTAGCTTTCAAAGAGAAGTGGACATGAACCAATGGTTAATTTAAGAGTGTTTGTGGGAGACAAAGCCGATTTCTCCTCTAAATGGCGCCACTTAGGCTCCAGAATCAAAAGGATTATTGTATAAAAGGGATTAAAGGCCTTTTGTGACAACAAATTAAACATCATGCGTGAATGTTTGAACACAACTTTTCATGTGTATGCACCGACACACACACACACACACACACACACACACAGAAGTACACGCAGAGCCTCAGGAATGAATCGCACAGCTGCAGTACAGATTCAGAGAAACAGACTGGTTTCCTTTCAGAGGACAGATGGCTGACAGGGATGCACACACCCCCAAAATCAATGATGTAATATTAATTCATCCCAGGGAGACTGAACCCATTCCTCAGGCTGAACGACTGTATTTTGCCAAATTAGTACACTTGGTTATGACTTGCAGACACTGAACCTGTGAAAGTTAATCTCTTAGTGAAATAATGTTGAGCATGAATGACATTTGTTTTTTTGCTCACTGGGAAGCAGCAGAAGACTAAAACAAGCTGACAGATGCACCCACCTCACAGACACAGCGCAACATGCAGTCTCCACCAAACTCTTGAGAAAAATATCAATTATTTTAGCTGCTAGATGTTCCACTTTCTTCACCAGCTGGTACCCCTGTGTGTCAACCATTTGGTGTGGTGTACCAGTGGGTTTATCAGAGCTTGTTTGCTGCTAACAAATGTTCGCTCGGGATGATGAAGAGAGCTAGTCTGCAACATACAGTGAATTCTCGGGCCCAAAAAAACAAGGGACTGGAAACTGCCAAAAATTGCTTTCTAAAGGAACTTGTAAGATTGTATTTTTGACTACCCCGGGAAAGTTTATTCCAGGGTGCTGGAGAGGAGCCGCCAACCGATTGTCAAACCTCGAATTCAGGAGGAGTGATGCGGATTCTGTCCTGGTCGTGGAACAGTGGGCCAGTTCTTTAACCTGGCAGTGCTGCTGGAGGGGTCAGGGGAGTTTGCACATGCATGTAGACTGCATGTGCTTTGTGGACATGGAGCTTGTGGGGGGTACTGCACGAATACGGAGTACTGGGGTCTCTGCTACGAGCCATCCAGTCCTTGTGTAACCAAAGTGAGAGCTGTGACTGCATACTTGGCTCAAAGTCAAACACAGGTGTTGGTCTCAGCCAGGGTTGTCCCATGTCTCTGACTCTGTTTGTGATAGTCTTGGACAAGATCTAAAGCGCAGCCAGGGGGAGGAACGGGTCTGGTTTAGTGACCTCAAAAATGCATCTTTGCTTTTTGCAGATGATGTGGTTCTGTTGGCTTCATCACACTGTGACCTCCAGCATGCACTGGGGCGGTTTACAGTCGACTGTGAAGCGGTTGGGACGAGAGTCAGCACTGCTAAAATCAGAAGACATGGTTCTCTGCTGTAAAAAAGGTGAATTGCACTCTCCGGGTTGGGAGCGAGTGACTGTGCCAAGCGAGGGAGTTCAAGTATGTCCGGGGTCTTGTTCACGAGGGCGGGTAGAATGGAGCGTGAGATGGATCGGCGGTTTGGCGCAGCGTCTGCAGTGATGCGGGTGGTTGCAGGTGGTTGTGGTGAAGAGCTTTCGATTTACTGGTCCATCTCCATCCCAACCCTCACCTATGGTCATGAGCTTTGGGTAATGACCGAAAGAATGAGATTGCTCAGAGGTGGTTTGGGCATCTGATCGGGTCCCTCCTGGGCGCCTCCTGTTGGACCCAGAACACGCTGGACGGATTACATATCTTGCCTGGGAACGCCTTGGGGTCCCACAGGAGGAGCTGGAAAGCGTTGCTGGGGAGAGGGACGTCTGGAATACTTTGCCCAGCCTGCTGCCCCTGCAACCTGGCTTCGGATAAGCAGTTGAAAATTAATGGATGGATGAATGGACATGCATGATATGGTTAAAGTGCAAAATAAAAATGCACTGCGTGGCATTCAGCTGTAAATGGAGCCGCTGTCTTCTCATTAAGGTCAGTATAAAGTTTTTCTATTTTAATTTTTCATTTCGTATTTGATGGAAATGTAGAGTTTAGCTGTCTGTATAATTCAGCAGAATTTTCCACATTTCTCATACTAAGTAAAAGCTAAAGCCAAATCACATGGCTGTGGTTTCTGTTGTAGATGTGTGAGAGAGGATATTATGGGGTTGAACAAGAGAGCTCCGAGCCATTCACTGGATGTGTTGAAATCCAACTAGACAAGCGTATGTGGCCTTGTTTCCTCACTCCCTTCCTCTCTTCATCCCTGAGCATCTGTTTGCATCCCCTCTCCCAAGCTTCCTGTCTCTCCCTCTATCTTTTTTTATTCTGTTCCCTGGTTACCATGTGGGCACAGTGTGAGATGTGTTTGTCTCCTTCGGCAAGTGCTTGCAAAAGCAGCACGCACACACGCATCTACAAATACATTTTTTCATGTACTCTTGCAGACACACATTAAGGTGTCCACACACACACACACATGCACTGATGAAAGTGTGTTTGTGTTAAAGATGCCTAGAGCTTCTGAGGGAAGATTGATATGAAAATCTCAGGTTTGGAGCAGAATGGAAAGTGAGAAGTAGGAGAGAAAATTGCTGGCAGCCTTCCACATCATGTGCATTCACACACATTCACTCACACACACACACGCATGTCAGCTCTCTGTTGTAAGCACACACTTCAGTAGATATCCAGGTAACACTATGCATCTGACGTGCAAATGAAAAAAAGATTTCCACATTGCTGTCATGTGCACAGCTAATGACAATCCCATTGTCAGAATAAATGTTGACATGTTTCTGCTGTAGACTTTAAAAATTATTTATGCAGCTATCATGACGTCACTCGTTGGTTTGTGGACTCCTGTTCTGAGGCCTCGAGTTCTGCAGCTCGGCTTTCTTCTTGGTTTTTTGGGGCGAGCAGTGACCATATTTGGGCCGGCACTGTGGAGGAGCGAGGAGTGTATCTGCTGACAAGCTGAGGAAACTATCAGCAGACAGCTTGTCACTCAAAGTGGCCAGTTGTTAAAAATGTATAATTTCAATCCTTGATTTAATGTAAATGGTTGAGTTATGAATAAATTCAACCCCCATTCAGTTGACATGGATGTTGAAATCAGCTATTGAGACCAAAGCCATTTTTTTGCACCAGGTTGTAAACATGTTTCCACTGTAAATTTGGGCATTTTAAGGCGGGGGTCAACGAGGACTGCCTCAACTGCAGTTTTTCTGGCACCTCCGTGTCAGCTTCATTTTTCAGTCCTGGATGTTGCTTGGTTTCTGCAAACCATGAATTTCTTACAGTGAAACAATAAAACGTGATGTTTCAACAGGAAACACTCATGTCAGTAGCACTGATGATCATCAATGACTTTAATGTTTGCTGCTGTTTTTATTCACTTTTTATTCATTTTTTTTTAGCTTTGAGAACCTCTCTTTTTGTGCACGGATGCTCTAAATACATTGACTTTTTTTGCATTGATCTCAGCCTGTGAACCTTTTATGTAGCTGTCCAGCCCAGTCGTATTGGTGTGCGGGTATCTCCTCTGCTGCCCTTTCTTGAGTATCCCTGGTGGAAACACAGCAATGTCTTGGTAAAAAAAAAAAATCTCTTTAGGTTGGACATCACACCTTAATGGAAACACAGCCACAGGTCATTAAAAACACATTCTGTGGCTAAAAAGCTGCTAAAAATGCAGTGATGACTTGCTAAAAAACAACTAGTTTTGTTGTTTGTTGGTCTTAACCAGTGGGTCTGCAGCTTGGCAGGCATCTCCCTTATCTGTCCCGCCGTCCACCACCATCCCCTCCACCTCTTGATGACATATCAGCTCATATACTGTGTCACTTTAGAAACGTTGATATGATAGGTATGAAAAATACAAATGTAATGCATCCCTGGTGTGCAGAAATGTACAATGCCAACATTTTCTTATGGCGGCAGGGCTGCACGTCAACATTTCTCAGCTAACTCTGTGTGATATACACAGTCTCTGTATCAAAACACGACGTGTTAACTTGCTCATCATGTTTATTTTCTGCTGAGAAGCATACCATGCTTCATATTGTGATATGGAGCTCAGCATTTACACAGTGCATACCGACTGAATACTAACAACTCCCCCATGAAACATACTTAATGCCTGACTCCAGAGCAGTTAAATGGGGCATTTAAGCTGACAGTGCAACACCCATCACACCAGCCATTAGGCTATCTGTGAACATCTGTGAAAGAGAACTTGTTTACACTCAAACATCAGGGTTATGCCCTGGTGCCATAGATTCATGCATAGATACGCTACTTTACAAGCTGCACAACATTGTTCACTCTCTTCCTTATATCCTAGATTTACAGTGGGAAAGACTCCACCTCCAAAAAACCTCCTCTTAGATTGGCAGACATGTAACAGTAGTCAAAGAAGATGATAGTATGAATCTGTTTCTCCATATTGTATTTGTGCTACTGCTCCTTTCAATAAATATTAAGTGCAAAAAGTAATTTCCAAAACAGTCACACAAAAATATGCACTAAAAGGTGGTGGGCAAGAAATGTGTTGAAATTACTGCTGGGCAGCATAAAACGATGGTAATGCAGTCACAGTTTGGTTGGGTTTAGAGAACAAAAACAAAAAAAAACTTGGTGAAGTTTGGAGAAAGATGGTTTTGGTTACATGTAAAGTTACAAAACTAATAAAAGTTTTGGCCTTTAGCTTCAACTTTTGATTTCATTCAAGGCATGAGCAGCAGTCAAATTCAAGTTCATTTTAATCGAGAGAGACAAGTCAAGGAAGTAAAGAAAACAGATAAACAGATGATGAAAAAACTGAAGGCAGAAAAAGAACTGTAAGAAGCAGTAAGATGATGGCTAACAAAGAGGGTGTGTTGCTGAGCTATTGGTTAACTATGATCAGCTGACAGAACAGCTGATGTCTCAATTGACAGTCCCTGCCAATAACAGCAAGAAATTAAGATTGAGGATGCATTCAAAGAGTAAATGGCAAATGGTATGAGGATTTAATTAGAGAGTTTAGCATGCATTTTTGTTCGACCCACCCGACCTAGGCGGACTTGCTTGCTCTTTATACTCAATTTGTGCATCCACCACAACAATAGTTCCTCATTGACTTTGCCTTGGCATTATTTATGTATTGTGAGCATGTAATTTTAACACATTTTGTGCCCACCACCATATAATGTGTAAGAGTTTGTGTCCATTTGATGTATATGAGACCATGTCATTTCAGGCAGTGATTGGACTAGACATGTACAACATGTTCCGACTGAATGTTTGCAAACACTTCATATTGAAAGGATCCAAAATGCAGAGCATATATTTTAAAATAGCACTAAAATATTAAAATTTGAATTTGTTATTCCATACCTGTCAGCTGTTGCTTGAGAAGATGTTCTGATCTCTGTCTTATGAAACATTTCAAAAGCAATCTGAGGTATTCAGAAACGTCTCGGAAACAAGAGTAACCCAAGGTGAGTTGTTGTTTTGGTGACACAAAAGCAAGGTTATGTTGCTAATCTTATGTATAAAATTTCAAGAGTGTCTGGGTTGCGTTATGTAAATTCTTGTGCCGAAACACAAATACACTGAAGATGAAATGTGTCACCGTGTAGGAGCAAGTTTGTGGAGAGATCCACAAGGTGATTTTTAAAGGAGCATTTTTACTTTCCACACATCTGACCTCTCTTTAAACCCCTGTTGTAGTTCACACTCAAAGAAACTTCGGAGGGGTTTACTTCACTCAGTATTCGGTGAAATAAAACTAAGCACATGCAGAATCACAGTAAGCAAGCACATATGTTACCTTACATTTTCCTAAGGTCAATACAACACGAATCAAACATCAGTGTCAAAGTAAATTAAAAAAGAAATGTGAACGAATAAACACATAAACTTACCATGGCTGCATCAGTATTACCAGCATGACATTGGAAACACATTAAACTATGTATGTTTTGAGTCAGTATATACCACCAACAGTATATGTCAATATAAAAACTACTCATGCATGCAGAGCAGAACAGACTTCATTTCCATTTCAGTTTATTTGAAAGGAGATAATGCAATGTCATGAGCAGGGATGTGACTGCAAGACTTAATCTTAAAATACACATATTCAAATGCAAGAAGTGCCTCTTGAAATGGTACCATTGGTTGTAATTTGCTTTTTTGATACTTTTCTAACCACGGCAGGAAAGCGTCTGCAGATTACTGTGATGAGAATGTGATGAGAAAAAACAGCGCGGCGCAAACGTCAGATTAGACTTCAAGCAGGCGTGAAGTCCCTGACGAAATGAGAGAAAAGGTGTGCTTTCGTGGGAAACAAAAAAAAAAAGATAAATGCAGTTTTGATCAACTGAAGCCAGAGCTTTGCCATGTAAGGCAAATAAACTGTCACTCATGTTCAATAGCCGGGCTTTGTGCACATAATGAGATGCATGCAGTGCCACGAGAGCAGATACGAGAGGAGCTGTGAACATGCGTGCTGTGTTCATTTATTTTTATCTTCATACTTTAGTGAGAAAAGTGACACTGAGACTGACAGAGAGAGTGGAAGAATTCTGTTGTCTGAAAATGTATGTTTCTGTGTAGGGGAGCTACCTGCACATGGTTTCAGAATGTGAGGAAAGGGATAACCCTTCCCCAACCCAACCCGCCCTTAGTGCTGATGCAAACTGAACATTTGCTGCAGTTGTTGCTCCACATTAAAAGCTTTCCACTGGTGAAACCGACAAATACCTTCTGGACACGCAGCAGTGTCCTGGTTACAAGCAACGACTTATTATGGCACTATTCCTGATGGAAAAACAGTGACAGGTTGCTAAAAACCACTCGTTTTCGGTGGCTAAAGAGCCGTTGGAAACACAATGATGACTCGCCAAAACACAAACACTTTTGTTGTTTGCTGGTCTCAAACAGTTGGTTTGCAGACGTCTCACCGAGCTGTCGAGCTAGCCACCATCCCCTCCACCTCCAGGTGACAAACACACCTCAGACACATCACCTTAGAAATGCTGATATCACACTAATGAGATTTAATGTAACATGTCTGTGGTTTGCAAAAACATACAATTCCAACATTTGCCTCTGGTGACTGGACAGTCATGTCACGTCACTGAGGTGAACAACTTACCTCGCTGTGCGGTGCAGTGGAAAAACACTCGCACCGTTACCACTGCAGGGCCACTAACCTCTCCACTATGGAAAAAACGCTATTACTGCTCCAACTGCACACATGCATCCACTGCTTACACACACACACACACACAATGTGATGAGTGATTGATTACAGCTCTAATCAGCAGATGAGCCGCAGCTGCTTCCCTGGTTTTAGGAGCAAGCAGACAGATGTTAAAAGAGCGATAGGGTATTAGGCTCTGACTCTCTCCCCATCCATCTCTCCTAACCTGTTCTTTTGTCCTCTCTCGTCTCTGCTTTCCTCCCTACAGTTGCTTCACCTTCATGTAACCCTCCTTAATAAGATTCCCCCTGCTATTCAGAAACAAGGTGATTCCCTTGATTCAACATTTTCCTGTTGGGTGTTCTATTCAAACTCTGCATGAAACACGGCCTTCCTATTCCGGCTGTCTATTCTGCTTCACTGCAGTGTGTTATCTCAGCAAGGCCATCTCTTACTGTCGGAGTCTCTGCACCACACTGCTCATAAATGATGTTTTTGGGGGTTTTTTAAACTTTTTTAGAATACTATTTCAGTTATAAGTTGATGAATTGATTAGTGGGCACAAGTTTAATGAAAAAATATTTACTTTAATTGTGTTTTGTGCTCAAAACACAGCATACAATACATTTGTTGGTTGCAGCCTGTGAAATATGCTTGTCTCTCTTTTGCAATCACTGTTAAATTAATTTTTCAGTGTTTTGTTCTAAATAAAGGGAGAAAAAAGCAATTTGAAGAAGCCACTAGACCTCTAAAAACGTGGTATTTTTCAAATTTTATTGACTAGACGATAAAAAATTAAAGTAAAAATGAACAGATTCACCTGAGATTCACTGATATTTAGTTGCAGCCATCATAATTGCTTTTGTGATCTGGCCATGTGGATCAGCCTATCAGTCATGAAGAGCCACATGGTACATGCGCTGTCTGCCATCAGATCTAGTAATGCAGACTCTATGGGAATATGGAATTACAGGAATGGTTCAATATTATCCACCTTGAAAATTGAAAAAATAAAAATAGAGATGGAGAAATAGCATCTAAGGTTCCAGACTGCAGAGTTTGTCATTCCAGCTAATCACTTTACAAGCAATTTCACTGATTAGTTTCTGCTCCCTGGAAAATGTGTACTAATCGATGAAGTTGTCTTACCCCGTGCCTCCGGTTAGAGAGGGAAGAGTGTAGCCTGAGCCTCAACAGCACACGTTTAATAACATCTGTCACAATATTATTTCATCAAAGTGTAATAATGAAACAGAAGGAATGTTCTGTTGTGTAAAAAAAGTAGAATTTGTAAAATGGATGGATGTAGCTACCATGACTTCACCCATTAGTCCATGGACTCCCATCTGAAAGGCTTGTGTTTGGCATTTTAAGACAGGCATGTTCCATTTGTAGTGCCCATAAGACGCCCCGACACCACGAGAACAAGACAAACCCACCATCACAACAGCAATCTGAACCGTGCTACAACTCGACACTACAGTGAATAAGTACGAGGACAAATGCAGCAATAACCATCTTTATAATCCATTATTTCAGTCACTGTGTCTGTTCATGTGCCAGCCGAAATGTTGTTGTTGTTGGCAGGTGCTACATTTGAAGTATCGTACGCAAACATGCAAGTCACTGAATCCTCCACAAGTTCCTGCAAATGTTTCACAATAAAAGCCTTTTTAGACAATGAAGGGATTCTCTCAAGTTATATGGGGCTTTTAATTTGAAACCTATACCAGAAGTGTTGAGTTTTAAACCACTTTATCAAGGCAAACGGGAGCAGGTCAAAAGTAAAAGTATAAAACCACAGATGGAAAAATAAATCAGGGCTCATTTATAATGTAGTCTGTTTCAAATGAAGCTCAAACCTCGTTCAGTTGACATGGATGTTGAAATTAGCAATTGAGACCAAAATCATTTTTGTACACGTACATGTCAAATATGTTTTTTTCTGTTTTTAAAGTTGGGAATTTAACATGTTAGTCTGTGGGGATCGAGTCGTTTTAGAGCCGGCCTCAAGTGGCCATTCCAGGACCTGCAGTTTTTTAGCACTTCTTTCTTAGCTGCCGCTTGGTAAAAATGCATTTATGTAAATGCACCATATTCATGTCCATATGCTGGTGGGATAGTCGGCACACTACACTTCGGATCACTTACTTTTCTCAGTCTTGCTGTGATTGGTCTGAGAGTGTCTCAGCAGCTATTCCACAGATTTGTAACAGGTTTCAAGTCTGGACAGTTGACTTTCAGATTTCTGCTGAAGCCATCTGTTGATTTGGCTCAATGCTTCGGGCTACTGTCCAACTTAAATCACTCGACTAGTTCTTGTGGCACACTGAGGTAGGTTCTCCTAAATGCAAATAACTTTTCTTTTACCTTTTACAAATTTTCCATTTCCTCCTGCTGCAAACACAAAACAGTGTGATGTCAGGCAGCCTCTCGTTGATCCTGATGGAAACTGATACTCAAACTGCTGCGACTTTACCTAATTTCCGTCCTTGTGGCAGATTAATTAAGTTCTTAGTGCAGTTTCTGCTCTGACATGAAAAATCCTTTGCATGGCGTTTACACTATGTAGTTATAAATCATGATAATTGCTTCGGCCAAAAGTAGAAAAAGTCACATGTGACTTATCAAAGACATTACCTTAATGTATTCACCAAACAACAACAAAAGAAAGAAATCTGATATTCAAGGTGAGAGCAGCGGTGTCAGGATCCAGTCTGAGTCCTCTGTAGGTTATTATAGCACATGGCATTGAATACTTTCTGGAGGCACTTTATGTTCTGTTTCTAGGACAACGCAAGTGGTTGTGAGCAACTTAACTCTGACTGATTGGCTATCCTTTCAGGAAATTGGTTCAATCAACAAGAAGCCTCTCAGGGACTCATGTGATCTCTGCTCATCTACAGTATAGAAGTGTGCGTCTTCAGTGTGTTAAAATTTCACACCTCCGCACAATCTCGAGCGTGTGTGGGCGTGAACACAGGGGACGTACCTCTGTGGTATCTTTCCATGGGTCTGTGGGTGTGAGTGCGCTTCTGATATGTAATGCTCATGCGTACACACAGATATACAGTCTGTGGGTTTACGGCTTGAGCAACATTTACTGTCACTGTGTTTTCACTTTAATCACGCAGCTTCATTTGTTTTGTCTGTATTTCTGTCTCTCTCAGACTGTATTTCTTTGTAAGAAATCGCTTATATGAAATCATAAAGCGCTATTACAGTTTGTCTCATACAATCAACACATCCTGTAAATCCTTCCCAAGAGGCTACATCTGTCCACGGTTGTGGCACATCTGGATTGGGGGTGTTTATACATCCACCTACAGTGTGTACAAACCTTTGTAATGCAGTTTCTGTATTTAGCCACTAGTGGCATTAAGGAGCTGTATTTATTCAATACAGCAGGCGCATGATGATGCCACAAGCATGAGGATGCCCGATTCATCAAAACTGGCAGTGTCTATTTGCATTAGCAGCTGGTGCCATAAATGCATCATAGGTCCCTTAAAAGCAGAGAGGAAGCTACGGTTTCAGAACATTTATTTTCTAATGACATTTACACTTGTTTGAAAGGCCTGAAAGCTGCTTTCATTGATTTATAGCAAGGGCAGAAAAAATAGAGACATTCATAGATACACAGAATATACTGCAGCTACTGAATGGCTAACTTCTGTCAAAAAATAAATAAATACATCTTAAAGAAATGCTGTTGTATCAGCAAGCAAGGAGCAAAATGGCAGAAAAAGTCAATAGAATCCAAAGGAAGAGCAATTTATTGAAATTTAAATGAGTTATCCTTCCAACCAGCACAACCAAAAGCATGACCTCGTTAATAAAGGTTATATGTGAATCCTACAGTCACGTCAAGGTGTTAGAGCATCTTCAGCTTCTTCATGTAACTAATTTGATAAGAAATAACATAAGAAAGTGTGTAGATTTAGGGGGATTTAATGGCATTTAGTGGTGAGGACGACAGATTGCAACCAACCGAAATTTCTCCTGGTTAAAATTCACTCAGTGTTCATTGTTCAGGATGTTTTAACTGGGAGCCGAACTGTCTGCAGAGGTCTCTCTCTCCAAAACACATGTACGTGTTGATTTGTACTGGGAAATCACTGAAAAAAGCAGTTTCATGTTACCAATCAGTGTTTCTTTAGTGTTGTTTGGCATCTACAGTAAGAGATATCCAGCTTGTCCATCGCATGCTAATGTCTGCTCGTCTTTTTCCTCTGATAAATTAAGATCCAGACATTCAGGAGGTTTTCACCAGGAGCCGAATATTCTGCAGTAAAAACACAGGATAAAGCAGTTTCAAGTTACAAATTCACGTTTCTTTAAAGCTGTTTGGCATGCTGGAGATGGGAAGTTTGACTGCGTACTTACCTTTTTTTTCCCTGATTAAGTCATTCAAGAGGTTTTTATCATGAGCTGAATATTCTGCAGAGGTCTCTTTCTCTCCAAAACAAATGTCCCTGGTGATTTAAACCAGTAAAAATGTTGAATAAAGTTTTGTTGTAAAATAAAGTATCATGTTACAAATCTGTGTTTTGTCAGTGCTGTTTGGCAGGTCGGAGATGGGTGGCTCACCCACCACATGCTAATTTATGATCCAGACATTCAAGAGGTTTTCACTGGGTGCTGAATTTTATGCAGGGTACTCTTTCTCTCCAAAACAAATGAAACAAATGGACCAGTGATTAAAACCAGTGAAAAACACTGAATAAAGTGTTTCAGATGCTGCTTATTGCAGATTGGCTTTTAAGTGTGGTGGCAAATGCTCTGGGCTTTTGTAGAAACATGGTGGAGCAACATTGCGATTTCTGCAGATGTGGACCTACACGCTATGTAGATATAAAGAGCTCATGCTCATGATAAAACACAATCATTTGTATTTTCAGATATATATATATACTTGTCATGATCCTGGGGTTTCTGTTTGTGTTCCTTGTGTCATGTCATGTTATTCATTCATGTTTAATCTGCTTCCTGTTTTATTTTGTAGATTCTCTCCTCATGTGTCTCGTCTGGTTTTACTTCCTGTCTTTGTGTGTTTTCCCGCCTGTTTTCCATCACACCTGTCTTCCATCAGCCTCGTTAGTCCTTCCCTTCACACCTGTTCTGTGTTAGTCTTGTTTGCTCCACCCTCGTGTTCCCCTCCACACCCTTGTTGTCAGCCAATCCCCTTTCATTTGGACTTTCAGTTACCCGCTTGATCTGGAATTTTTGTGTTGCGTTAAAGATAATTTTTTTGTTAAAACGTCAACCTGCCTTTTACTCTACATTTGGGTCCTTCCTGAACTGATTTATGACAACACTAGAGAAACCATACTTGTTATATTATAATTAATTTCTGCCAATATCTATTGCCCTAAATCCTCCACACTGGACCTTTTTAAAAATTCTAAGATGTTGAACAAGGGTGTCTAAAGTTTCCATTTGCACCTTAGCATGATCGAGATCAATAACACTTATAAAATATAGAAGATAAACTAGTTAAATGTGTCAGTAGGTTTTAAGAATGTTCCTTTATCTAATATCAGTGTATCAGTTACAGTTTTAACTTTAATTTGAATGTATGGTGATGCAGAGACAGAGACATCAGTGCAGTAATCCTCTTTTAATCTACGCTGAAACTCTAGACAGAACATAATGTAGGAATGCTCAGGTCATGGACAGCTATTGCATGTCTGAGTGAAGCTGCTAATAAGGAGACAATCTGTAAGCTAACAGCAGGCCAATATGCACATTTAATACATTAACCACGTAACGTTTTATTCTAAATATTCTCTGGCTACAGTTCAGTGCTAGTGGTGGGCGGCTGCCAGTGAGCAGAGCGAGCGCTTCACTACAGAAGCACAATGCTATTGATTGAATGCTTTGTATACATCATGCTTCTCCTTCAAGGTTTCAGAGCGCAATGGATTTTTCTATACAATAACCTAAAAAAATCATTCTGTAATGATCGACGTGCACAGTTTCAGTTAAAACAGGAGCACCATTATCAGGGAGTTATTCTATTCCTAAATGACTTGAACTGTGGGTGAAATCGTTGGACATTTTGCATGTAGCCCTTTTTAATTTTCTGTTTCTGCACCAGTGGAGAGATAACGCTGAATGCACTCCTATGTTAATAAGACGAGTGAACTGAAGAATTAGTTGAATGGCTGCGGGCGGCTCAACTGTCAATGAAGGGTCAAATGTGGCTTGTGGGCTGTGAATTAAGTGTCCTTGCTGTTCATGTTCAGCGGCTACATTAATGCCTGTACAAAGCATCTTTGCATGTTTATGTGTGTGTTAAGGAACATGTGTTGTGTGTGTGTGTGTGTGTGTGTGTGTGTCGCATACCTTGTTACATGTTAGCGGTACTCACCTGGGAAATCTGATCCACTGGAGCATGAATGCTGATTAAAGGAGAAAAAAATAAAAAATCTAAAGTGTAGAGAAGAAGCAGACGTCTCGACTACAGATTCACACTTAGTTGTGAGTCATGTGTCTTGGTTTACTAGATTACAAATGTAATTGCATCTGTCTAGCTCTCCCAACCACAGACAAAATTCATGGGAGGTCCTGGTCCAGTCTAGAGGATGAACATACTGAAATAACTCCAAGCACGATCAAAACTTCTCCAGTCAAATAATATCTGCAGTCAGTCTTTCTTGTATCAAGATTTCTAGAAAAATAAATACTATTTCTACGCTTTTGCTTGTAGCCAATCACTGCAAGCATTCTTTGATTGATAGATTTGACCACTACCACAGAAGCTACAACCCAAAAAGTCTTTGATGTGATCAAGTTGAGTTTGAACAATGCTGCGCTTTAGCCAGTCACAATGAAGGGGGCGGGGCCGAGACGTGCAGGTGTCCCCAGGAAATGTGTACCTACAGAAACAGCAAGCTCCGCGTCCATGGCGACCGCTCCACCCAGAAACGCCGTCTCGTCAATATGAAAAAAATATTTTTTCCAGCGGATTGGTCCTGTTATCGCAGCTTTTCAAAACATGCGGGATATGTCGTTGCTTTTCGTAGGTACACATACAGTATGAGAGCAGCCTGCGTGTGAGGACTGCAGCATATATTCAGTCGTGTAATGATGTGTGGGAAATGTGGGTTTGTCATCCTTTCCCCCAGCAGCACCTGAACACCAAAGACTTAGAAGACTCAGGTGGTCTCAGTTCTAGTGAAGAGGAAACAAGGCACGACCAAATTAGGCAGAGAGCCATCAGAAAAATATAAAATGCTCTCTTGCAGTGTCTTTATCATTTCAACCACAGTTGGATTTCTAACAACCAATTTGTTTGCAGAGTGAACTGCGCACGATACATTCACACTGTGGCTGTACATGCCTGTATGTACGTGTAGGTGGATGTTGTGTGCATGTGTGTGTGTGTGTGTGTGTGTCACTATTTTTGGAGCGAGGGATTTATCTAACTTGTCATCACCTTATGCTCTGATGGAAAAAATTCATACATGGCTGCCATGGCAACTTCTCATAGGCTGAGAGAGGATATTCTTTGATTTAAAGACACGAGTGTGATTCTTTGGAAGAAAAAAAAGACCATTTACCGACAGAGGCAAACACACCTGTGAGTTCGTGGTGCCAGACAAAGCAGACAAAGGAAACAGAAAATAAAAGTCAATGCAGGTGTGAAATTTTAAACGATGCTGGGGACAACCGCTGCAAATCTAATCAAATAATTACACATCCAGTGTTTCCTACATCACTAATTTTGCACAGTAGGTGAGAAAACTGTTCATGTATTGTAATCACAACAAAAGAAAAAAACCCACAAAACATTATTTTTTTTCAAAAACTGTCAGTTTGAGAGGAGAGAAAATGGTTTGGTGCATTTGCCTGGCAATTTTGTTTGGTGTCAGAAAAACTGAAGAGGCTGTATCTAAATACTGACGAACACCTTGACAAACAGACACGAGGGCAGCATCAGCTAGGGGCTTCTCTCCTGTGACCGAGATACAAAGCATGACAGACGCTGTGTGCCACCTTAAAGGGCTCAAGCCGGTACTTCACATGATGGAGGAGGACTGGTCTGAGCTGGAGGCGGATGATAACGTGTGCACTCACACGGGCGACTGCATCAAACTGACAAATCAGCACGTTCAATCACAATTTCCCAATCGGTTGACGCACACAGTCCTCAACACACACTCTCTTCTTCTCTGCTAAGACTTTTCTACAGAGTAATGTCTTCATGACGCCGAGCCTTTTGACTCCAACGGGCTAAGATTCCTCCTGACAGACTGCTGCTGCTGCTCGTCAGCCAGAGAGAAAGAGAAAGGTCAGCTAACACGGAGTGCATTATCACTCAATTCCCTCGTCCTCTCCTTGCGCTCAACCTCCGTGTCTCCAGCCTTGGACAGCTGCACCCTAACTGAGGCGGTGTGTATATTAAAAAAACACATAGCCAGTGTTGTCCATTATATTGCATTAGCATTTTGATAACTCAAGGCTAGTCCCCCTGTGCCACCTAGCTCCCTTGTGTGTGTATGTGATGGATAGGGGGTTGGTGTGTTGTGTGGTTAACCTCATTCTGTCTCTGTCTTTCTGTCTCTTTGTCCCTCTTGCTTCCTCCTCTACATGCAAACCACAGATTGACACTTGAAGCAGACAAAGTTTATCTTTCTTCTTTAAGCCTCCGTTAATGAGACACTCTGTCTGGGAAAGTTTTTTTTTTTTTTTTTTTCTAAGAGTTCATGTTGGAATTCTAAGCTGCTTCACGCTTCCTGAAGCCTGCAACCAGACTTTAATTTCTTAAAGATATTTAGTGTTAGAATTTTTTATTTTTTTAAAGGCTGGTATGCTAATGTGAGGCAGACTCACTGGTGCTGGTATTGTTATGTGGACACATAATTGTAGAGCTCCCCTGCCAGCTGCGGCCTGCCAGACAAAATTAACCGGTAGCAAACTGGGTCAAGCTCACCAAAAAAAAAAAAAAAAGAGTTTAAACCACAGTGCAACAGAAAAAAGGGTCATATAATTTAAAGATCACATCTTTTTATGCATTCCACAGAAAGCATTGGTTATTGATCAGAGTTTCCGGGTTTTCCATATCTCAATGTCTCTGCACTGTCATTGATGCAGGAGAATCACTGTGACAAATAATAGCGGCACTTAATCAGAATCTTCACAGCCAGATGTGTCATCATAGATATTATCCAGAATTGGGAAGATTAACATCATCAGCAGTAAAAGGCTTCCCTGATGTTAGCATGTAGCTACATGTAGCAGTGTACAGCTGGGGAATGACTGCACAATCTTAATAACTGGACAACTGGGAGAAATATAGCAGGGTTACATGTTTTCCTGATGTTAGCATGTAGCTACATGTAGCAGTGCACTTGCAGCCAGGGAATGGCTGTAGTAGAGAATAGTAGCACAGTAAAATGTCATTAAGAAAAGCCCAATCAAAATCTTTACTTAACATGTTTCAGCAGAAATATGATCCAAATCAGGAGAAACTGATGATGTACAGCTGGGGAATGACTGTAATGAAGAACAGGAGCACTTTAGACTATGAAAAATAACCAATAAAAGCTTCTTAATAAAACCGGACATGTTCCAGCAGGAATATGACCAAAAACAGGGAAAACTAACAACATCAACAACCAAGATTAGCCTTCATGTTTCCCTGCTGTTCACATGTAGCTACATGCAGCAGTGCACAGCTGGGGAATGAGTGTAACACAGCATAGCAACACTTTCTATAAGAAGATATACTTTATTTATCCCAAAGGGAAATTCTGTTTCTTTCACTCTGCTGTCGTACACATACGCCAGAAATATACACACACAGGACTCATGCATGTTTAAATGGAGGGATGTCAGAGGGAGAGGCTTGCCTTGGACAGGCTCCACAAGCATTTGTGGGGTCAGTGCCTCGCTCATGGGTACCTAGACAGTGCCTGGCACCTCTCCGGCCACCAGTCCACACTACTAGCGACCCTCTGGTTCCCAACCCAAAATTGAAATCAACAATGAAAGCTTCTAAACCATGATCTTGACAACTGGAGATGTACCAGCAGAAATATGATCCAAAATTAGGGGGAAAAAGACACTGCTGACCAGGATTGCATGTCTCTCTCATGTTAGCATGTAGCTACATGTAGCAGTGTACCTGCAGCTGGGGAATGACTGTAACAGTGAAAAGTAGCACTGTGTACCAGGAACAATCATTAATAAAAACTGTCCAACCCAATCTTCACAACTGAAGTTGTTTCAGCAGAAATGGGATTCAAAACAGGAGCAATGGACAACATTGCATTTAACATTACATTTCCCTGTCATTAGCATGTAGCTACATGTAGCAGCGTACAGCTGGGAAATGACTGTAACAGGGAAAGTCCAATTAAAGCTTCTAAACACATCCAGACAAGTTCTAGCAGGAATATGACCAAAATCAGGGGAATTAAAAACTTCAGCAACCAAGATGAGCCTATATGTTTCCCTGATGCTAGCTACATGTAGCAGCGTACAGCCGGGGAATGACTGTAAAAAAGAATAACGATACTTTCTACCAATAAGAATCACCAATGACAGCTTCTAAACCATAATGTTAACTACTGGACATGTTCTACAAAAAATATGATCCAAAATTGGGAGAAATAAAACACACTGGCAACCAAAATTACATGTTTTCCCAATGTTAGCATGTAGCTACATGTAGCAGTGTATCCGGCAGCTGGGGAATGATGAAAATCTTCACAACTGAACATGTACCAACAGGAATATGATCCAAAATTGGGAGAAATGGACAACATTGTAACGTATATTATGTTTCCCTGATGTTAACATGTAGCTACATGTAGTAGTGTACAGTTTGGGAATGACTGTAAAGGAGAGTAGCAGCACTTTTGACCATGAACCAAGAAAAGCTTCTACACACAACCAGACATGTTTTAGGAAAACGTGACTGGAACATTGGCCACAAATATGACATGTTACCTTGACGTTAGCTGCTACATGTAGCAGTGTATGCTACATTACAGTAGCATGTCTGGAGCAGATGACCATATGAAAGAAATCTTTCATGGGCTGACGTCAGCTTGTCTCAAAACAAGAAAAACCTGTTGGAATTCTAGTATTCAGAACGGTCTGAGGGTCGAGGTTTTTGCTCACACGGATTAATTTGGCCATGTTTATGAACATATGAACATCCAAATTTGTAACATTATGACACAACAAATACAGAAATGGGTCCCCTTTAAAAGTGCTGTAGGCAACTCTGGAGAAGGACAGCTGATGTTTGTTGGATCTCATTCCCAGATCATCAAATACTGACACTTTTTATTGGTGGTTTGGTCTGACTACCAGCCCACAGCATTTAAATTACCATGCGTAACTTAAAAAACAACCTGCCTTCTCCTTTTCATATGTCAGCATGACCACGAGCAGGACACTAAACCTCAAAATGCTCCTAATGAGCAGTTCTTACAGGTATAGTACTGTGTGTGTGTGTGTGTGTGTGTGTGTGAGCGCTGGTACATGCAGTATTCTAGATAAGATAACACATCTTTTCTGATTCATAGGTGAACAAACATGATGTGAGAAAATGCAAACAGTATCACACTAACACACAGCGGCCACATACTCAGTCAAATCTCTGTGTCCCTCTTCATTGTCTGCATTATGCTCTTTTCTCTTCCCTCTAGTGAGCACATAACTTACTGTAGGTCAAGACACATTTCAGTCCCTTCCCATGGATTTTCATATTGAAGTCATGAGACTGAAATGGGGGTGTTTCTTTGTTATATTATTCATTTAAAGTAAATACAGACATACAGATATATGAAATTACAGTCAAATCACCAGAAGAAATGCTGATATTGTTTCCGCAAACCAAGGGGATGTTACGTTAGTATGGTGGATGGCATCTAGGTGAGACACCTGCCAAGCTTCAGACCACTGTGCAAAACCTAATCACATGGTAACCGCAGTGTTATGCCGAATGCTGCTGACATTTGGAGAACATGGCTTCACTGTTTGTGTGAAAGGTGTTGTTGAAACTTTAAGTTTCAATGTATTTGTTACAGAAAAAAGTACAAATGTAACTAATCTGCGGTTTGCAGAAACGCACAATGCCAACATTTATTCTGGTGATTGCGTTGAAATAAAACTTCTTCACCATTTACAATAGAGAATCTTGTATATTTCAAAATAAAACTTAATAGCAGGGGCAGGTTGCACAAAAACATCAGGTCAAGATTTTCCTAGTTATGGTTTTCTCAAAATAAAATCAAAATGCACAAAAAAACTTTAAGTCTTTTCTTTTAGGTTTCCTTAAAATGTTCACTGAAATATTTATTGTGTTCTTCCTGTCTGTTTCTCATACTTAAGGAATCCCTAGACTGTTGCACAATAGACATTGGCAACCAAAGCAAGGTAAGAAAAAACAAAGCTTAAGGTAGCTCTGACTTACAGCAACATGATCAAGCAGGGTGTCTATAGGTATAGACAAGTTAAATTTAAGACTTTATAAGACCTTCTTAAGACCACCTTAAATTAAATTTAGACAAAACTTGATGGAAATGCACACCATAAATGAAAATTCACTCTTTCCAAGTACACACTTTGATATCAGTTCAAAACGAACAGTACAAATGACTCTGACGACACTCAATGCTCACGGCTCTGTGCAATACCACCGCCCTGATCCCCGCTGTGCCGCGCCTTCGACATACACGCCACAAGTAATCGTGTTATTCTTTTAAGGTATTTGTCCTTTTCACTTGACTTTTCCCATTTTTCCATAGCTTGCAAGGTCAGAGCTTAACAATGCTGTCTCATTGCGTGATTTAGATGCATTGAGGGTACAGGCATTGCACACATACAGGTGTTGTTTCGAGGTCTGGTACCAAGCTGAATATTCTTTCCTCCTGTTAAAATTATGTTTAGTAAAGCACCAACACCAAAAATGATATCGCCAAGAGGAGTATTTTGCAACCAGGAGAATCCAACAGATGCACTTTTGATTTTACATTTTAGATTTGACTGAATTAATTTTTTTGCTTCTTCCCACAATCATTTTCTGTTTTCTGGTATTTGGGAATCTGCTTTGTAGTTTGTGCTGTCTGTGATTGTGTTCCTCCAGAAGTATAATATTTTCCTCCTTGGACTAATGTGGTTTTCATGTCTTCTTTTCTTCTACCATTTTTTCACTATCCAACCACAAGACATCTTGTGACTCACCAGCATGAGTCCAAGCAAACAAATAAGGAAACCTTCTCAGTGATTCTGTGTACGTCCCTCAGCTAAGGAGAAAATAAGGCTCAAGTGTCATACTTAAGGAGAAAATGTGTACAGCTGCTCCCAGGTTCTCACAGGATCCAATGGTTCACTTATATGCTCCTCACAAACAGCTTTAACATTGTGACCTTTTGTTCCTGAATCACCACTGATATCCTTTGAAACTTGATATTTCTGGCATGAAATCTTTTAGTATTTATTTTCCTTTTCTAAACTGCACCTTGTCAAAGCCTGTCATGCCTGATTTGGACCGTGAAGAGAATCCCTTGGCTGCAGAGCGCTGCATCCTGGACACCAGTGTTACCGAGTGGATTGAATACACCTGGTGCGATCGTAGCTCCGGAAGAGAAAACAGTGCATCACATGTTGGCCAATATCTTGAAGGTTTTGACACAATAAATTATAGAAATGGTTACAAGTGTCAGGGATCTGTAGTGTTTCATCGACAGATCTGATGATGATCTCCATTAATGCGTCTGTAGCACTGTGACATTATATCAGCTGTAGACACTGGCCAAATGCAATAACCCTTTATGAATGGTTGGCAAGTGCTTATTAAAACCGAATATCGTGACACCTTCCTGGTCAACAGTTAAACCACTGTTCTACATTATTAGGTAACTATAGCAACAGTACCTATGTTGATATTACAAGTTGACTCTTACTGGTGAGAGAGGGGGAAAAAATGAATAGTAATTATACTCAGCTTTTCATCTTGCCTGTGCTGAGTGTCCAGGGTACTCACACATTAACCTGGAGGCTTATTTTGGGGGTATTTTAAGATTTGCAAGGTTCAAGAACATTATTTAGATGCATGTTCATTCACACTTTATAGGCCATGTTGTTCACAATCAGGGGGCTGGAGCCTATCCCACCATGCACTGGGCCAACAGCAAGGTAGACCCTGAGCAGGTGGGTCCATAGCTCTGGGATTGAAAAATAAAACAATTCCAACTGTTGGACTTGCAGTTGCAGTGAAGACTGTAATGTGAGCGTTGAGTTTTCAGTGAGGTGTATTTCCTGGAGCTTCACATTGTGGTGCTTTAGATGCTTCAGAGGTTTGAGGATGTGTTTTTCACAGTGGAAAGAGTTTTAGTACAACTACCTGCAGCAACAGTGTTGTTCTCATCTTTCCTCCTGACGACATCAAAGTAATGGGAATATTTCCAGATGCTAAGGTTAGCGTTTCCATCCTTATAATAGCCTGCTGCTTTGTGACATGCCTGCACGAAAATGAATCCGTTAATGTGATGAGATCGCGAATACAAGCGGCTGAAATGAGTTTCCTCAGAAGGGTGTCTGGGCTCTGCCTTAGAGATAGGATGAGGAACTCAGACATCTGGAGAGAGCTCGGCGTAGAGCCGCTGCTCCTTCGCATTGAAAGGGGTCAGTTGAGGTGGTTCAACACCTGATCAGGATCCTCCTGGGCGCCTCCCATTGGAGATGTTCAGGTACGTCCCGCAGGTAGGAGGCCCCAGAACAGACCCAGAACACACTGGAGGGATCAGATATCTTATCTGGCCTGGCAGCACTTTGGGGCCCCGAGGAGCTGGAAAGTGTTGCTGGGGAGAGGGACATCGAGAATTGACCTATGGCTAAGCCACGCCCCCTCTACTCACTCGGACAAACGATTAGTTGATGTTGTGGTCTAACGTTACCACACAACTTTATCCAAAGGAGACACTTTTCTTGGTTGAGATGTGGTTTAAAGTACATACACCTGGTCGTCCAGCCTCTCAGGATACCTTGTGTCAGAGTTGCATGTACCCCATGCTCACCGTTTGACCATTTTTAAACTTCAAATCTCCGAAACAGCTCGTAAAGACTTTCTGTAATGCATTTAACGTCCAGGCAGAGAATGTCTGAGTGTATGGCTATACGCACTGTGATTGGCTCATCGCGTTTGAGGGTGGGACTTAGTCATAGGTCAATTCTTTGCTTGGCCTGCTGCACCCGCGACCCAGCTTTGGATAAGCTGTTAAAAAAGGATGGATGGATGTAATACTATTACTCTAACGTGTTACTGCCCAACACAGCTAATATTAGTGAAACATTTTTCAGATTCCAAAATGGCTCAGCATAAAACCAGTTATTCCATAGACATGGAGTTTGCTACAAGCACCTTTTTCAATTTATTAATTTATTTATTTTATTTAGTGAAGCGAGACATGACAGCTGAGATACAAATACCTTTTCTCTTGAACTTGAGTTAATTTCTCCAGGGGCAGAGCTCTCTGTTTGAGGGGATCCCAAAAAAAAAATCAACTAACAGGCCCTTGTGTTTTTGCCTCTGGAAGGAGATTCGCTCACTTGTGACTTTCAGACCATTAATATAATGAGCAGGCTGAGAGTAATAATCACTGACTAAGGAAGCATCTTGAAAATGAAGGACACTGTGGCAGAATTCAGCAAAGTGGTTCTTACAAGGTATCAGTTTTTGGAGGACTACAGTAGGAGTCTGGCAGTAAAAAGAATACAAATGAACAATCTTTTAACCTTAATGTATCCATATAAGTGAGTGATGTGCTGTAAATTGCTTTCTTGGTTAACTTAATTGCACTGTACTGTGGAAGAAAGAACATGATGTCTGACACCATTATTAGTAGCAAACAGCTCTTTCCTTCCTACCTTATTTGGGGGCTGTCATATTGACCGATGGTGAAACTAAACTTTCTGACATGCATGTTTAGACTTTTAGAGAGTTAAAAAAATGTGGGCAAGACAACTGACGCAAATGTTGACACACTGATGGTTATGGTGTTTTCCCAGCTCTTAAACATCGATGAAAGTTGACAGCTTTATGTGTTTTTTTCCACCACTGGGCCTGTTTGTCACCAGGACTTGCAGACTTTGGATGTGTGTCCCCAAAAATAGCTGTGAGCATGAATTAATTTGCAATAGCAACATTTGCAGATATTATCATGTCGTTATCGACTCGCTGGGACTGAATGGCTGGAGTCACCTTGCTGTCAACAGGCTCTCACCCAGAGGGGCATCACATGGTATCCATTGGATATTCACTGTTTGGGGCTCAGTCTGAAAGAATGAAGGGAGAAAAATCACACTCCACAGAAGAGGCTGTGACATCCTGTTAATCAGAAACACATGCACCAGTGCAGCCTGTAATTGCACAGAACATATGCAGCTCGTGCTGTTGTAGTTAGAAAACAATGTGTTACACAATACATGCCCTAAGCCGAGGCTAAATCTAAGTCTTGTTTACCTCAGTACCCTCTTTTTCAAATTATTCTAATCTGACAAATCCTCCTGTGTCTCTGCTCTGCCTGCCCTGCTTGTGTTTCCTCTCTCCTTCGCAGGAACGTAGCTGACAGAGTGCAGATCGTTAGTGAGCCGGCTCACCTGGGCTGATGAGCTGGCAGCTTATAAAGCTGGCCGGTTCAGTCTGTCTTGCTTTTCCTCTCTCAGCTCCCCAATGTTCTCCTGGTTTGCTGGCTTTGTTGTATCTTTACTTTTAGCAACCAGGCACTCACATGACTATGGTTACCTGCACACTTATATTCCACGGTTATTCCTAACTAGTCCATACCCACTGAGTGCACTGTTGCCCACGTACAGTTTCACATGGTGTGTGTTTGGGATACAGGTCATAGGAAATTGCAGATTAAATAGTCAACTGAACTCATTAAGACGAGCAATGTATTCAGACAGAGTGTTTGTGAATTTGATAGTACGATTGCTTTACTGAAAGTACAGTAGTACCATTGCCAATAGTGGGATAGTTAGTGGGCTAAAACTGTACATTAGTAGTTGAGGTAGCACGTTGAAAGGCGATAGTTAAAGTGTTTATACGTTGTATTGACTTAAAAGTGGGGCGCACTGGTAGAATGACTGACGGATTGACAGAATGACACACTGACAGTTTCCGTGATTATGTACAGCAGACCATACCATGACTTAGTCATACCAAAAATTAGAAGAACAACAACATTGGTCCACAGGGGGAGCCACAGCGATCGGTTGCATTTTAGCCATTTTGAAGCATTTTTCTGTTGTTATAGCGCCACCCAGTTGCCAATTAGAGTTAAATTTCTCCAGTCACCTTGAGGCGTCCTGTTCTACATATCTACCAAGTTTAGTAAAAATCCATATGGCGGTTAGGCCTAGATAAGAAATGAGCTCTCTAGTGCCCCCATTTTGTTTGATGGGGTCAATAATGGAGGGGTCCCCTCAGATTATGTGGGGTCATATGCCTACAAAGTTGCGTGGTGATGGGTGAAACCCTTGAGATGTTATACACCTTTATGTGATGAGCCACGCCCTCCGCAATATTCATTGCCTTATAGAAGCTCAGTTTTAGTAAGTTTTCCAACTTTTGCCAAGAGGGAACTTTAGATATTGGTCCCTAGATTATGTTCACCCAGTTTCATGCAGATCGCTCAAACTTCCTAGGAAGAGATCCATTTGAAGTGTTTTTCAAACAATTCAAAATGGTGGAAAATCTATATAAGCGGAAGTTATGGGTTCTTGAGGCAAATGTGTTCCTCATGAGGAGAGACATCTCTGTGCAAAGTTTCATGTCTCTACCACATACGGGGCATGAGATATGCCCATTCAAAGTTTGACATTTCAATGGGTTGCTATAGCGCCCCCCTTTGGCCAATTGATGTAATATTGCTTCAATGGCATCCTCCCATGACCCTCTACCACTGTGCCAAATTTCACATGGATTGACCAAGTCAGTGAGGAGAAAAACGTGGAACACACACACACACACACACACACACACACACACACACACACACACACACACACAGAGTTTTCATCATTATATAGTAATAAAAATATAACAATATTCTGAAGTTGTAACACGTTCTCACAAGTCGTCACATATCGCAGCCTTGTCATTCACACCTACATATTACATGCTAGGTATCCTCTTGTGTCTGTGTACCGCTGCCAATGCTACCAGTATCAACAAAAGCACATGGTTAGGTTTGGGCAACTAAAGCACATGGCAACCAATGCCGGGATGTCAACAAAAGCATGTGTTTAGGTTTAAAAAAAATGATGGTTTGGTTCTGCAGCAGCAGGCTCGCAGGTAAAAGTCTGGGGTTTGTTGGACCCTTCCATCCTCTCGGGACTTTCCAGCTCCTTATATTACACCGTTACCAGCACCTTTTTAACCATATCATACCACTGCAGCAGGTGCTGTTCGGCCACATTATGCGCCAGTGCTGTCCATCACCTATCATGCTGCCTCAACAGGTGCTGTCCAGCTGACGAGTGGTGAATCAGACGGTGAAGGCTGGCTGCAAACTGATGCCACCCGGCAGTGTATGATACCACTGCGAAAGGCGGCTTTTGGCGTCAGATGTCTGATACCAAAATCACTGACGAAATGACAGTATTCAAAGACTTGAATTTGATACAGGTCTTGTAAGCAGTAAGTTTGGATATCGCTATTTAGGCCTAAGACATGCCATTATTATTCAGGTTTCAGGAGCATATGTGGGAAAACAAAAATGATGCAAAGAAACACAATGACACAAGCAACTCGAGTTCATCTCATTTGCCACATTTTGACGTGAAACACGATACACACGATACACTGCTGCATGTAAACAGGCGTATTAAAGGAATGCAAACAGCTTGGTAGGAATTATGTCTTTGTTTGAATTAGAGGTAAAATTTGGAATATTTTTTGCATTTGAATATAGTCACTGATGTTACCGATCTCATCCCACTGAGTAGTTATATAAATATATTTATTTATTGTTTCTTTTTTGACCTATATCCTTCTGTGTGCTCATTATTTTTTGGAATTTTTCAATGAAATCAAATATTGTTGCCTCTATTTATTCTGAACTAATCTTCATGCATTAGAAACACCACTTCCCTCAGTGAAATAAATAAACTGTGAGGAAAAATGAGTTGCTGACATGGTGTTGATTGGTCTGAATGACTGGACTGCTCTTTAATACACTCTGACAACTTACAGCTGAGCAGTCCTGTCACGATGTGTCCTGCTATTTCTGAATTTTATGGGACTGTCGCAGAAGAAACCATCTGCACCAAGTGCCAGGAAATGTTTAAATGTGTTAAAATGCCATACAGCTTGTGGCTGCAGTTTCCACATGAGTGGAGGTGTGGATGGGGATCATTGAGCCGTGTCACTTCTGATCAGCATTCATACAGCCTGAGCACGCATGCTTCTTGTGTTACACCGTGTAGCAGTACAGTATGTGTGCTCCGTCTCCAGGTGTTGTCTCAGTCTGACAGTGTGTTTTGGATGTGGGAAAAGTCAGCCCTCTGTTTGCTGCTGCTTAATGACTACATGCACCAAGAGACATGGATGCATTGATGCTATGTGAACTCAGCGTGTCTGTGTATGTGTCTCTTAGGATGGATTTGTGTATCATGTAGAGCTGTGTCTGACTCAGAATAATGCCACTGGAATCAGATTTGGCTGTTCAACACACATGTTTGATGATTCATTCCTTTTTGCAACTTAAGATTTTAAAGTTTGACGGGGGTTCAGTCTGACAGCGGCATTCACATAATACAGTAAACAAGCTAAATGCAACAGATTGGAAATGTGGAACAAGATTTTTTACCGACAGTAATTATCCAACAAAAGCCAGAGACTGTGTTGTACTACATATCTGTGAGCTGTAACATCACCACTTCTAAGCAGAAGAAAGAAGTGTTTCAGAGCCTTATGGTGAAAAGTTTGCTCTCCTCTGTGCCGCTGCATTGTGTCTGCAGCTGTCTGCATCAAAGAGTAAGACAAAAGTCAAGAGTAGTCACTCCACAGCAAAATCTGGGGGCCATTTTAGTCCCCAGCACACTGACTACAAAACAAAACTGCTCGACTTGAAGCAATCTTAGTTGACTTAGCGGTCTTCAACTGATGATTTCAGGGGGCAGCCTGTTGAAATAATTGTATTATACATCCCTTTAGTTGGTGTTTGGTTCGGCAATTGTGTCTGTGTGAACACCTGCATCCAGATACACTTGAGGGGAAACAATGGCTGTAGTAATTTGCCACAAAGCCGACTTGAAGTAACAAAAGTATGTGGCAAGAAATCAAAGAGAAAATAAGAAAAGTTTGTACAAATTAAATAGCTAATGGCCCAACAGTTGTTATTTTGAAGATTAAATCTTCACTTTCTTATTCTCTTTTTTGGTGCTTTTTGCCTTTAATTGATAGAAAAGATATTGAGCGTGAAAGAGGGAGAGAAAGGGAGCGACACGCAGCAAGAGACCAAATCTTACCTGAGGCTGCTGCAGCAAAGACGCAGTCTTTGTACATGGTGTGCCTGCTCTACCCACTGAGCCACCAGGCGCCCCTTCACTTCCTTATTCTAACTACTGACCTGATCATCGTACTAGATGGTAAGTTAAAGATCGAGGGGACGACCTGGTCTCACTCTGAAGCCGTCACATACCGGCGCTTGATCTGTGACTTCAGGCATCGGACACTGATGAAAAAAGCCATTCTTTCACGTCGGTATGATACACTACAGGACGCTGCAATATGCGGCAGGACAACAACAAAAGTTAAGGGGGCAGAAGTCCAACTAGGGCTTCTGCCCTAAAAAAGAGACTGACTGTATGCAAGCTGTACATTTCCTGTGGAAACAAAAGTGTATTTTGACAATAGACGATACGTGTAAAAGTAAGAAGGCGTCCCAGAACATCAACAACTCACCCATGGCACCTTGCATGTGGTATCTTGAAGTGGAAAGTCCATGACCAAATGTCGATATGTGATGAAGTCGGAGTGAGAATGTGTTGGAGGGGAACATGAATGCTGACATGGTGAAAAGTGACATTGTTCAACCAGAAGGGCCACCTCATACTGGGTAAAGCTTTGGTGATACTATAGGGGGTGTATCAATCAGCTTATCTCCCTATTTTTACACATTCATGTTCCTATGAAGGCTCCATGTATCTGGGTAGAGGTAAAAATGATTATGTGTGTGTAGTTTTCTTCCGGTTAACGGTTTTAATTTGGAGGAAGGTAGAAGGCAGGTTTTAGGGTGTGGTTAAGATGAAAATTGTCAGGAAGTATTGTAGAAAGGAGGACCATAGAGTTAGTACTCACAAGGCATGTAGTGAGCACCACACAAGCAGGCAAATACTATGAATCTCAACACACGCGGTCACCAATAGGCTGACAAGCAATTTAGAAGCTTTCACATGTTGTGAAATGTTTGACTGAACCCAACAGTCCATAAATTTCCCCAAGATCACATTCTTGTGACTCTAACCTGTGTGCATCTGGTAAGTATCTTAATTTATGGGGCTTAGCACGAGTAGTCGTCATGATGGTGTAGCTGTAGCTTACTGGTCAGGGGGAAGAAGACAGTGCACCAGAACCTGCCAGGGGACAAGTAAAAGCCACTCCTGATGAATGCCTACCTATTGCTCATAGCGGGTCACAAAACCAATTTGAAACCCCCAGCATGGTGCCATGATACATCAGGTTAATTTGACGTAACCAATTTAAAGTGTCATTGTGGTGGAGTGATGGATGGCACCCATCTTGACGTGGCGGGTGAAAACGGTGAAATACACACGCCGTTTATCTCACCTTGCTGCTGTGGCCTGTCCTGCCCTTTATGCCTGAGGAAACTCCCCCCATCAGCTCAGCTGAGCAAAGGTGAAGATGTGTGTCAAAGAGACACTGGTTAGATAACCTCAGCATTAACTGTAGTTATATAAAATGAGGGTCTGGATTCAGGAGATTGGCAGGCCATGAAAAAAATCAACAGTTGGATGGTCACACATGAGTGAAATTAACATTGGTGAATATTTAACTCCCGTTCACTGCCGTTCAGTGTGGGTGAATGGGCAAATAAAACAGCTTCTGGTGGCGAAGCAAATTTTTTTTTAAGTGACATATCTATAATCATTGTATTACGCTCATCAGACAGTGATTGGCACGTTCCCAGTTTGGAGAAGCAGGCAGTCGTGCCGCCTGCCTGGTTTGGTCTTTGCCTGTTTTTGACTATGACTAAATGTGATCCTTTACCAAAGCGTTCTGTCTTTAAAGCCCAGTTCAGACCAAAGATTCACAATTCAGTTCAAATAAACACAAGAAGTTTGTGCTCTAGAGAAAGGATCAGCACTCAGTGAATAACCTCCTAAGCCCTATGATAAGCTGTTATGGCAAGGCTTAACTATACAGACCAGTGAGCAGTGATAACCCACAAGAGACAAATTTCAACGTGCAGCTAGTTGCAATGCATCGTTCTAAAAACCTGCCGGTTCACACCAAGGCAACTAGATGAGATGATGTATCATCTCTATGCAACAACTCTCCGTACTTCAGTTCTGATTTGCAGCTTTTCAGGCTAATTTTGTGGCTGAATATAATTTGTAGCTTCTTAAAATATTAATATGTATCAGCCCATGCAGTGAGCAGCTGCAGTGACCCACAGAGGGCTCGGCGGGGCGTCTGTGGCCATTTTGACTTGACCAGCGGACTTCAAGCCAACTGGCTATAAAAACAGGTGACGAGCTTTACGATCCAAAACCAGCTGCCAGCAGTTTGACCAGCTGAGTTGCAGGTGACACCATCAGCCGGCTTGAGTCGAGCTCAGACTGGCTAGTTCACATCGCTGCAACTTTTCTCTGCAAAGTTCTAAAACATTACCCTGGAAATCTGAGAGCACGATTTGAATTTACTCAGCAAGTCACTCTGGCAATCAGTAATGATGCTCATTACCCATGCTGTTGGAGCTGAGCTGCACCGAGCTAAACAGATGACGACAGTGCTGTGACGACGAAGTCCGGAATCAGTCACTAAACATTGCAAGATGGCTACGGATGAACACCAGTTGTTTGGCCGCTACAATGAACGAGTTAGACTTGGCTTTTTCTCTAAAAGAGAAACAGAAGACGGCGCTCAAATCTTTCCTTTGCAAGAAGAACGTTTTTGCTGTTTTGTCGACCGGATATGGCAAGAGTCTAATCTACCAGCTGGTAGCTAAGCTCTGGCTACGTCACCCCGTGTATTGTTCTGATTGGTCATAGTGTTATCAAATTGCGTGCAGTGATATTTTCAAATGCATGCTTGGTGCCGCCCCTCGAGTTGGGCCGTTGGCATTACTCATGGCCAGACCCTAAATCTTTTCCAGGCTACTAAAACGGTTTTGTCTCGTCCAGAATCTTGGGTCTGAACTGGGCTCTGTCACACCTCAAGGTTCAAGCCTGTGATTCTCTCAGCCTTCAGAAGACAGATCGTCATTGCACATGATTTACACAGTTTGTCTTAATCTTGAGCAAACTTGTTTGAAAATCCCCATTTTTGTCTGAATAAGCTTTTGTTAGCCGGGTTAATTACTTCAAGAGTCAATTCACCGACTCTGCAGCTTTTACCTGCTTCATTTACAGTCACCTCAGCTGCTAAACTGCTTTGGAATTATAGACACATTCATTCCCATTATGCTATCCACTTTCATTTCAGTGAAAAACTTACTTTCTAGTGATTAGTATGTGTCCAATATTTGTGAATTACAGTTTTCTTTGCTTCCTCATTACAAGGCTAACTTCATTTTGCTGCAGTGTGTCTATTTGAATTCAGTTTCAAGGTAACCTGCCACTGTTACGCAACACTTTTTCTTTCCCAAAATGTAATTAAGATACTGACGGAGCCTAAAAGTTTGAACTAATTCTGATACTATATGTGTATGCAACAGATGTGCTTTGAGGAAAGAATTCAGAAGTTACCCACACAAAGTGAAAAGATCCCTCCTCCTGTTTCATCTTCCCAGTGTCTTCCCAGAGATTATCCGAGATAATGACTGTCACAATGACTGACAGTCATTTTCTTCAAGAGGAAGTAGACAATAACATCTTGTTTCTGCAGTTCAGCAGTGTTAAGTGTGTTTGTTTTTTAGGGCTACTACAACTGCAGCCTACACGACAAGCAGAACAGTGTGTTGATTGAGTTGTTTCATATGTTTAACGTTGAAAGTGAAAATAATTTCATGGGCAACCTGACAACTGCAGGACAGAAGAGGAGGAGAGAGAAAGTGAGTTAACTTGAAGACAATGCTTTCACATGCTTGGTTAGGCCCACTGATAATAATAGCCGCTCATATTTTCATACATGAAATTTCATCCTGCACTTATCCCACGATGCTGTTGCAGAGCGCTCACTCCCTCCTGCATCACAGTAAATATACTCCGCCCCCGCCATATTAGTTTTGGCTCCTGCAGGAGCGACTTCAGCCCTGTAGTGCCGACCTTTCTGCCCGAGGCCGTACATATAAGCTGCCTTTTCTAATATCAGGGCTAATATTTGCCACTGGCCTGTTGTGGTGTCTATCGTTCTGTCTGGCAGCGTTTAGATGATGCCGCTGGCTTTTTAATTAATGTCAAATTAGCATATTTAACTTGTCTTAGTTACAACCAGCATGTTAATTAGAACACCAGACACATTATAATACACACACACACACACACACACACACACACCTGTATTATGTTGAGAGTTCTAGTTATGGTCGGCCATGCCTTTCCTCCGTTATGTATTTGCAGCCCACTCACTGCTATTTCTGTTCTCATTTCTTTATTTGGAAACCCGTTTGCTGATCCCTTAATGACCATTAATCTCCCCTGTATTCACACCAAAAGCTCATTTTGAAGGCGCTATACACGAGACAGCACACTGTAAATGAATCAACATTATGATCGCAAGTGAGTCATGAAAAACAAAGTCCATTTTAGGAAAATATGTAATAAAGATTATATCTAGAGGTGCCAGGTGGCAAAGAAAAACTTTAAACAAGTTGAACTTTTGCCAGATCACATCGCTGCAGCACATCCAGCATAAACGGGATGTGATGGAGTGTAATTTAAAGCCATTAACCATGTTTGTTATGTCTTCCTGCCGTCCTCAGCTGAGCTATATCCTCTTTTAAAACCTTGAGCTTCACCCTACAGTGAGGATTTTTCCGCCTCGTGGAGATCTAAAAGCCTCCTAGATATGGAAGGACAGCAGCAAACAAAATGGTAGGAGACACAAAAACAGAGAATCGATCCAAAGTTCTCAAAGGTGTCGCTACAAATGTGAAAAGGGAGTCATGCAATCTACTGCAAGGCTACCTGGGATGTCAAGGTGAATGTAGCTCTAATTGTATTCTTCTATAACAATCCTGCATACCTACTTCTGCAGAGTGCTGGACTATAAAACACTGCAGTTTATGTTCCAGAGACAACATGCTGGTTATTCAGGATAATCCACAGACCTTACTGTCTACAGTTGTATTAGGAATTTCAGTGACACTTTCTGTGAAGACCTCATACATAATAATGAGGGCAGTCAAAGTGTATTATAATGCATTTATAATGCTCAGTGACTGCACTCATAAACACACGTAACGCTTACTGATAAACGACAACAGTCATGACACATTATAGATGTGATTTATAATGAATTATAAGTGCGAAGTGTCTTATGGATGCTCTTGACTAGAGGATGAGCTTATAATGCATTATGAATAGCTAGACTCACCTTCACACACAGTATGTTGTAATAGTCCATGCAGTATCATATGATGATGATTTTTATTTTATTTTGTGCTCAACTGTCATGCATTTACAAGACACCATCACAATAATGCTGCAGAGAATAATCAGCCATAAAAATGTTTACCTTCTAAAACAAAATTTTCCAGTCAAACCCAGCCAAAAGAAATCAACATAAATCAAGATAATTTTACTGAAAAGTACATTTCCTGTCTCCATATACAGGACAGTAAAACAAGAAATTAACCTCACTCTCAACAACAAATTGTGTCCTCCTCTGGGGTGGCGTTAAACCTTCCAGTCTCTAAGGCTAATGGTAATGTTCCTGAGCGTAAATTCAGCTTCATGTAAGGTCCTATACTGTAGCTACTTTACATGAGACGATAAGTTCATAGTTTTGGTTTTTACCATGTGTAAACCAAACACTTTTCTTTAAACGTGTGAAACATTTCCGTCCTAATCTCCTGAATATCAAGTTAACCTGTTTTGGACAATAAATGATGATTTCAGCTCATTAGCCCACTGATGACAGTGGGACATGTCCCAAGTAAATATCTTTTCAGTAAGTCTCTAATCCAATATCTTGACAAGTCTATTCCAAAGCTGAGGCATTTGACATTTATGCCTTAAGTTTGGAGGTTCTCATCCCAAGTTAATATATAGACAATCAGGAAGGATTGAATCGCTCTATAACACACTGTCTTACAAGTTGTGTGCTCTTGAAAACCGCAACCAGCAGAAGTATAGTCAGACACAGGACAGTACAGATCATGACACTGAAAGCTCCTTTAAATGACATGCTGCATGCATTATAAGTCATTTCACTTGACGTTACTCAGCCAATTAAATCTGTGCATTGTGAGTCAAGTTAATGAGATAAACACATAGGGAAGAGGAGACGAGAGACAACAGGTGGTGAAATAAGTGAGTCAGAGAAAAGTAATTTTACATGATTTTTTTAAAGACAGAAAAGTAGACTGTTAAAACAGAGCTTTTAATCAAGAATGGACTAACTTATTATCAAGGGCAGTTTAGGAATAACATATACTAGTCCATACCCATTGGTAGCTTTGTCACCTTCTACCTATGTGAATCCTCAATGCCTATGTGCACTTTCACATAGATTGACCACATCAGTGAGTAGAAAAACGTGGGACAAACAGAATGACACACTGACAGTTTCCATGATTATGTGCAGCAGACCATACCATGACTTAGTCATACCAAAAATTAGAAAACCCCAAACATTGGTCCACAGGGGGAGCCACAGCGATTGGTCGCATTTTAGCATTTTTAAGCATTTTTCTGTTGTTATAGCGCCACCCAGTTGCCAATTAGAGTTAAATTTCTCCAGTCACCTTGAGGCGTCCTGTTCTACATATCTACCAAGTTTAGTAAAAATCCAAATGGCGGTTCGGCCTAGATAAGAAATGAGCTCACTAGCGCCCCCATTTTGTTTGATGGGGTCAATAATGGAGGGGTCCCCTCAGATTATGTGTGGTCATATGCCTACAAAGTTGCGTGGTGATGGGTGAAACCCTTGAGATGTTATACACCTTTATGTGATGAGCCACGCCCTCCACAATATTCATTGCCTTATAGAAGCTCAGTTTTAGAAAGTTTTCCAACTTTTGCCAAGAGGGAACTTTAGATATTGGTCCCTAGATTATGTTCACCCAGTTTCATGCACATCGCTCAAACTTCCTAGGAAGAGATCCATTTGAAGTGTTTTTCAAAAAAATTTCAAAATGGCAGAAGTTATGGGTTCTTGAGGCAAATGTGTTCCTCATGAGGAGAGGCATCTCTCTGCAAAGTTTCATGTCTCTACGACATACGGGGCATGAGATATTCCCATTCAAAGTTTGACATTTCAATTGGTTGCTATAGCACCCCCCTTTGGCCAATTGATGTAAAATTGCTTCATTGGCATCCTCCCATGACGCTCTACCACTGTGCCAAATTTCACATGGATTGACAAAGTCAGTGAGGAGAAAAACGTGGACACACACAGAGTTTGTCACCTACAGAGAAGAGACAATGCAAAAGACAGTTAATGGAAGAAAATAACATTGACACTGGAATTTTGAAATAAGCTCAGCTGGGGGGAGGGAGAGATCCAGTTTGGTGACCTCAGAATTGCATCTCTTCTCTTTGCAGATGATTTGGTTTTGTTTGCTTCGTCACTCCATGAGCTACAGCACACACTGGGCTGGTTGCAGTTGAGTATCCAAGTCCGCTGAGTAAGGAGAGTCAGGGCTCAGCCTTGGAGATAATTGTCACTTTGCCTTGGAAATGTCAAAATACAGATTCCTACTATCTCAAACTATAATTTGTTGAATACCAATCAGTGTTTAAAACATCACTGGCACTTAAACCGACACATCTTCAACTTCAGTGTTTTCCTTCCTCTCACACTTTCACTGATACTCTAATGATTTCAGTATTTTAATTTCAGCTCACACTTAATCTGCATTAAGTACCTAAACATTAGCTGAAATTTAAACTCCTTTTGGCACTTTCACTTTAACCAACACTCCACTTCAACTTCAGCGATCACTGCTGTGCGAACGCATTAAAGAATAATAAAGTATTGATATCTGAGCACATCAAAGCTGTTTTGAGTGTGTCTGCTGTGATTCTGTTCACTTGTAAATGCATTATTTGTGATCACTGATAATGTAATCATCATACTGAGTAGTTCAAGCAAAGGTGATGGTGTTGCCATTTTATATTCCAGTGTTTAACCATGGCGCACACGTATACTTGATTAACTATTACCTCCTCCTACATCCCACCAGATACTTTTGTTAAAATTAAATCCAGTCATTGCCGTGATTGGTGCTGTTGTCAGTGTTAAGCTAACCAACACTCAGACGCTGGAGGAACTGCAAACCTGTCATTGCACGATGAAATAACAGCATTCAATTCTTCAAACACAGGGATTGATTTGTGCAAAGAAATGTGTTAACAATTCATACACTGCTCGCCGGAGTCCCAGCTGTGTTTCAGGACTCTGTAAATGATTGGAGTCAAACAGATCTGTGTGCATAGATATTCCCCATCACACTCAATGTTGCTCCGTGTCCTTTAACCCGCCCTTCCGTCCCTTCATTTTCTCGCTAAAGTAAAGATATTTGTTCACTCTCTCCTGCCGCCCTCAACGAACAGCCAATGTCAGCACCTATTACAAATCCCCACAAAGGTTTTACCACAGGAAAGGTGATTAATTAAAGCAATTAAGGCAATGACGGTTTCAATTAAGGCAGTTATGAGCTTCGAGTTGAGTAGTGCAGGAAAGGCCTTTGGGCAAGTGAGGTGGCAGAATGAGAGAATATGACCAGCTGAAAGCAATGAAAGGAATGAGGAGGGCTACCTGAAGAGAGACGGGAGACAGAGAGGGAGGAAAACAGAGAAATTAATTAGTTCTCAGTTCATCTGTTACCTTCTCCCTGCAGCTGTGATTGTGATCATTCTATCAAACAACAGATTTATTCCAGCTATGGAGACTGTTTGTGTGTGTGTGTGTGTGTGTGTGTGTGTGTGTGTGTGTGTGTGTATGTGTGTGTGTGAGTCCACACAGGTGGTCATGTTCATCTCAGTGTGTACGAGTCAGTGGGTGTTGCTGCTTTGTGTGATGAAATTTCTTTCCTGACTTTTGATTACGTTTAGTGTGTCAGCGTAGCGTCTGACTCAGGAGGACGATAATGCAACAGTCACCAAAACTGTGATTAAGTTAACAGCCTGATTAAAGCACTCACATGATTGCATAGCTTGGCAAGTCCGCTTAATAATAATGTTTGAAGGATGTAGGCACTCTACCTATTTAGTTGCCCTCAAAGAGCTGTGGAGAAAAATAAAGGGAAAAAGTGTTTCAGTTATATTACTTAAAGTACTTATGAAGCTCAGCGTATGTTCACTCAGAAAGACTTTCCTTATGCGCCCATTCAGCTGACTACAGGCGTTGCCTCTCCTGGTTAGCCAATTTGCCAAAAAGCCCTTCAGCCATTCAAGTTGCTGCCACCACACTTTAAATCTGTTTATCTGTCATTTTAGGTGGAATCGCTGCGCCCTCCTCCCCCCCACTCACCTCAGGTCACCTTTTCCAGAGCCCAGGACAAGCAAATCACAAGCTCATTCTTCTTCACATCAAGATCTTCAGCTTCTTCTTTATCTTATCCCACCACCACCAATACTACCAGCATCTAGACTCCCCAGTCTTCTGTCTTTATCACCCTCCTGTATAGATGACATCTTAATCACACTCATACTTATGTGCACACGTAAAATATTCTTTTCTGTCAGCATATTACTCAGGACAGACTCTTTCTGATACAGTGTCAGTAAGCCAATAAGGTAGCCAAGAGGTGGTGAATATCTTACAGTCCCCTCTGAAATGGAGAAATAATAAAGAGAATACTCAACTTAGGGTTCACACTCTTGTGATCTTGTCACAGTTCATGTGACAGAACTAGTTACGATGGAAATGATTGGTAGGTTAGAAAAGTGACCATTAGCCTACCATCGCCGCATCAAATCTCAAATGTGAGCTGGTGTGGAAATAATAGTCTCGTCCCAGGACTACTACTTACTACAGTAGATGTGCTTATGATGGTTGGGCAAATTTAGGTGGCTGACAGTCCAGGTATTGCAATGTAAGGTGGTTAAATAAAGGATAAGAGCAGTGCAGTAGTAATTAATACTTTCCTATGGATGATAATTTATGTACAGATACCAGCGCAGATACAGATTTTTGTATAAGGTGCTTTAAAGTAAAAAGTAAAGGCTGTATTACATAAAGAATGTTGGAAAATATATTTTAAAAAACGCAGATGGTGGAAAATGAAATGCAAGTTCACATAAACAGTTACTGAGTGAGAGTCCATCAGTATGTATTCTGTATTGTGCTGTATGAAAAAAACATTAATGGAGAAAATGAATGAAAAGCAATAAAACCAATTTTTAAACAAACCAGATCTGCCCACAGTATATTTACAACCTCCATTTCAAACCAAGTGATCAACTATATCAGAAGCTGCTGTAAGACCTTAAAGACATAAAACAGATGGCTGACCGCTGTCTGCTGCTGCAACAAAGTCAACAACTTGGACAAGTGCAGTCTCTGTACTATGACCTGCTCTAAAACCAGACTGGAATTTATCACAGAAACCACTTCCATTTATGAAAGCAATTATCTTGTCTGCTACCAATTTTCCTTGGGCTGAGTGGGAAGTTTAGAAATTGGGCGAAAGTTATTAAGGTTGTGTCGTAGACCAGACAGGCCAGGACAGAGGATGCTTCCCTGACAGTAGTTACAGGTGTGATTCTGCCAACTCACATGATGATTTCACCAGAGCTATAGATATATCTCTTCACAGTGACAAGATGCAAAGCTTTAGGGGCGACTTTTTGAAGCCCAGGATTCGCTCAGAGTCCCTGACCTGATGGCACAGAGGAGGAGCTGTGAGAACTACAGTGTTCAGTCCTGTCACTCTGAGCTCTTGTACTTCTGATAAATTGTGCAAAGCTGAGATACAATCACCCAGCGTGCTGTCTTCATAAAGCACACCGGTTTATGCACTAATTTAGCAAGAGCTCGGTGCTGCTTTTGCAAAAATTAATCAAGGTTCCCACTTTGTATGAGGTGCACATAATTGCACTTTGAAAACCCTCTACATACATCAAATTAAATGCTGCAAAGGGAGAGCTCATGCTGCACTGTATACAATTCATGCCCCGTCCTCCTGCCGGCAGATGAATACAAGGCTTTGGGTAAGTTAAATATATTCTACAAGCAGCTGTGAATGTCAGCTCTTGATAAGGATAACAGCATTAACCTTTTACCTGTGTACATTTCCTTATCTGTTGAGTGTTAATGTAATCAAAACCTGAGCACTGTACATATACAATTATAATTATGTGGAAAGAAAAGTGCTCGCACTTTGCATTCACTTGAAAAACAAGGCTGTGAGTTTGTGTTGTGTGCATCTGCGTGTCTCTGTGTGTGCACGTCTCTCTCATGCACTCACCATAACATCTACTATAAAAAGTAATGTGTACGTAATCATGAGCCAATAATTCACACATCATGTATTTTGGAAGACGTCTATAACATGACCCTTGCTCGGACAGGAGCGGTCCAGTTAGGAGGGATATGTGGGTGGTGGACGGGTTTTAAGCTGCGTCCCTGTCATGTTTCTATCTATCTAACTATAGTAACTTTACATGCTTAAACCTACAGTGTGTCTCAAATCCCAGACTTCTGTTAGTGCGCTTCAATGTACACTACATACTTCTTGCATGCACCAGTTTCAAAAGGGTAGTGTTGTCTTACATTGTGAATTGCTGTTTTGTGCTTACCAGAAGTGACAACAGCTTTTTTTTTTTAACCGTCTTCGCCTTTGCAAATTGCATTTTCCCCAACATTTCATGACTATCTCTGCCGCCAACATATAATCCAAACTTAGGCCACAATGTCAATGCTGATTAAAATGTGCTGCTATAGCTAGGAGCAAGTTAGCTAGCAAGCTAATATTAGGACTTGCATCGTTGTTCACAGTACTGACTTATTATGGACCCAACAAACATTACTGACGACTTCTGTTTGACAATAATATTGGTTCTTATGCTGCGTTCCAGGCAAGTTTCTGAGCCTGTAAGTCACCACTTCAAGTCACGACTTCATAGCATTCCAGGCAAGTCACGCCAAACTGTCAAAGCAACATGGCGGGCTGTGCGGGGTTTATGTTTGTTTATGATCACGTCTGTCGCCAAAGGTGCCGGTTCCTTCCTCATTTGAACGAAACGGAGGAGGAGAAACGGCACATAAGGTCACAGAGGCTATTATACGTTTTATTGTACGTCATCTGTGTTTATTTGGTCAGCCTCAGCTGTTTTAAATGTGCTATGTAAATAAAGCTGACCTTGACCTTGGAAACGTATTTGTATTGATTTATTCTTGCACTGGAAACCAGCTGTTAAGAGCGGCTGCCAATAAGGCATTAACATTAGGTTTTTTTTGTCTATTTCTCACCATGCATCACCTGCATCAACACCACATCCATGGGGGCTGCAATTGTTGTTTAGAGGAGTAAGATAATTGGTTTAGAGGGCTGTGTGACGTCAGAGATTGCACTGGGAGAACATCAATCTGGTACGAGCTCACAGGTGGTAAGTGACGGGTGTGTCTGTTGTTCCAGTGCACTTTCACGGGTAGAAGGTTGTAAAAACACGGGTTACGGGTTGTCTGGAGCGCGCTATTAGTGCAAAAACGTTTATAACATCTCTCGCTACATCTCAGAGATGGTGACCATTTAAGGTGAGAAGTGTCCGTCATTTCACACTTGACTTTTTGACTGCACTTGGCGCCCTTGTGCACTGCCACAGAACCACAGTATGCAATTTGAGACACACTGTACCTCCGTAAGTTTACATTAATTAAGGACGTAACATTCCATTCCAACCCACACTCATCCCATCTCAACAAATGCGTCACCTTGTCAGTGGACCTAAACGTCAAAATACGATGCGCTAGGTATCCTCCTGCGTCAGTTTGCACAGTCACAGATGGCGTCTCAAGCGCTGCTTGTTACATGCATTACGTCTTTTCAAAATACGTTTCCGTTTTCACAGAAAATCTTCAGCTTTTGCACTTGACATGTATACAACCAAAATGATCTTACCACATAACTTAAACACTTAGTTTTTACCTTTATTTCCTCAGGTTTAGGCATCACAGTTGGGGGTTAGGTTTACAAAATAAGTACATTTCTTACAATCATAATTATATATCACATGACATACATTACCAGTGTAGGATGCTACAAATACTAGCAAACTACTTTGTTCATAAAGTAACTCCACTGACTTTTGGTTTCACACTGGAAACAAAGACTTGGTTTCTGGGTGAAAGTCCAGTGATTGTTTGACCCATCCATCACCATTCCCACCCGCCTTTTATGGACTTCTCCGCTTTTATACTACAGTAGTGCCGGCAGTGTCAGAAATAGCCACGACCCAGTACATACCATACCACCATGAAGAGTGTCTTGGTGTGTTGTGTCTGACACCTGCATCATCATGACTTTGGTTTTGGCAGGAGGGATCACAAATAGCTGCCACCTCCTCTGCTCAAAGCAAGAGCGCCTTCTCGTGTGCTAGGTCTGCCTGTTGGCTGCAAGTGTGTGTGGCAGGCAAAGGTCTGCTACAGTGAGATGCAGATATCTGTGACATCCTGATCCGTCTCGTCAATAATGGATGTGAAGTTGAATGTCTTAAAATACCCTCAGCTGGGACACTTGGCAGAGTTATTAGTGCTGTCTTTGAGAAATACAGGAGTTATAATTCCCTCACACCGGCGAGCTAGCTGGATCCCCAGAGTCTCCTCCTCACAGTCACACACGCAGGAGGAGAAGAAACCAGTGTCACACACACTCATCTACACATTTACATAAATGGGCACACACACAAGAGGAAGAACCAAGAGAAGGAATACATGCCCACGTGTGGTCCATCTGTGTAGGCTATACGTCTCTTAGCTCTCTCTGCTTTGACAGATTTTGTCCTAGTTTGCCTAGAATTTTTTGCCTTCCTCACTTCTGGCCTGTGCGTGGGGAAAGTGACATCATATGCTGATGGGCGAGTGAAAAATTGTCTCATTACTGTGGCAACATAGAGGGAAAGTCGTAACACCAATTAAAGGTGAATTTCATGCGATTAGGGGCTGAGACTGGATTGGACCAAGTAAAAAAGAGGTAGAGCAACAATGAAAAAAACGAGTTTGTCCTCGAACAAAAACGAGAGACAGAGAGTTGTGACGCATCGCAGGACAGACAAGGACGTGCACGTTGTTTGAGATTTGTCGCTCAATAAGTTGGGTTTGAATAAGGTTTGTAACAGGTTTGAAATAGCCTCTTAATTAGGTCCAACAGATGGCGTATGAAACAAAACAAGGTAAATGCACACCCGTTGTTAGACATAGCGTTTGCATGTCCTCTAAGCAATATGTTACCACAACTTGTATGACTAATATGTGCTTTAATGTGCCATTACACACAAAATCGACACACAACCTGCCAGGTGGAAAGTGTCGAGAATGAGCGATGTTGCTGTTATATATAGGTAGTGTGTAATCCCTCATTAAAGGGACTTTTACATGGGTAATTTGCAATCATAGCAGGCTGTGAACAGCTTGTCTGACTGCAGTTTGAACCATGCTTCATGTGGAAAATAAGGCAATAATGATGTTCATTATACTTGTAGGTGGAATGACGTAGAGTGCCAGCTGCTAAATTGATGACGGCTACGGAAGTGTGTGGTGTATGAACAAATAACAGCGGATGAGATTTTAAAGGTTCTATAATATTTATTGTAGGAAATAACACAATAGCAGTGAGTGTATATAATTCCACTGCGGCCTCTGGCTCCTGCAGACTCCTCTGGTGGCTGATCACAAAGGTAAAGCCTCCCGGGAAGACTACACTGCATAACTGAGGCTCCAGATTCACACTTTCTGCTGCTTTGAAGAAAAAAATGTTTTTTTAAGCTGTAAATTATTTTAACTTAGACATCATTAGTGCACAGCAGGTTGCAGCGTTAAGGCCCCCCTATGTGCGATTGTTTTAAAAAGGCAATAAAGAGAATAACAAAGACAATACAAAGAAATCTGTTGATTATTACTGAAGCAGTTTGGTGATTATGTGAGAGTCAGACTGTGATTTTGTAAAATCCCTGTCACCTCAAAATAACTACTTTTTATGTGCTACTCTTTTTTTTTTTTTTTTTGCGGAAAACATTTGGTGACAACACAATCTCACTTGCAGCGCCTCTCCACGTCCACAAAATGCTCAGAAATTGTGGTTAGATGCAACTGAAGTGTTCTGCCAAATACAATTTCAAGGAAACCTCTGCCTGGATTACATTTACTGTCAATGTTTGTACCACAAAACGTGATTTATAGACGTAAATGACGACCGCGTTGTGTGCTCAGTCATCGCAGTCTCTGCTGCTGAGTGACAGCCTCAAAGGTTCATTTTCTAAATCATCTCAGCTACTAATGAGAATCACTCTGAAACATGTAGCTGCTGGTCAGTTTAACAACCATGTACTGTTGACTCTCAGTCAAATGTGTCCATGGTTGCCTGTAGTGAGTTAAACGATTGGTGTAGATGATAAGCTGATGAATATGTGACCAGCTCCAGCTGACCATGCCACACCAGCATGGCAGCACAAAGAACTTTACAATGTATTTACCCTCTCTTCTCCTCATATAAGCTTTTTGCCTTTCTGAGGTTGGCCGGGTAAATTTGATCAGTCCTGCATTTGTCCTGACACTGAGGTTATCCAGCTCTTGTTACAGCACAAATGCTGTGGCCTAGTTACTCGAAATGAATGGACGGAGGATCCGAGACAGCTCTGTAGTTCAGACAGGAAAGAATGTGGATCAGAGATGGCTGTGTGTTCAAAACTGATTAAAGCAAAAGTGAGTGTTTTCAAAAGCTGCCGTCACTACTGGCAACCATGACACATTTGTCATCAGCTAACACTCGTTAATCTGACACACTGGATATCATACTGTTCTGGTTTTGATGCCTCGTGAATGATGTTAACTTTGTGGTCACTGCTCAGAGCAACTGTTGTTCTATGTCGCATTAACCCAACAATTAGTTGATTGTCCGGTATTTTGTTTATGATGAAATAGAGTGGCTAAGACCAAAATAGTGATGGTTGTTCATTTTCAGAGAATTTGTCTTTCCCCTGTCTGGCTTAACACTGCTGCCTATGGCCATGTGTGAACCTGTCCTACAACCACCCTAAACGTTGGTTTTCAAAGCCATGAAACTCACCAAGTGCTCAGTGGTGTTGGTTGATGTCCTGACATAAGAATCGTAGCAAACTTTCCATCCGTGTTTGCACTAATCATCTCAATTGTGGAACTGTTTTTTTCAGCTGCCTCACACCCGTGTGTAAACTTCCGCTTGATCATTCGTTTGACCCTGAAGCGTTATACACTCCAGCCCACTTGATGGCGATAATGCTTCTTTACGTAGGTGTCACCAACCGACAGGAAACCACTGCAATGTAACGGGACACAGAGAAGAATCAGAAGAAGAAGAAGTCATCTCGGGCGCTGCAGAACTTTACATTTCTATGAAAACCGAGCTACCTGCGTGAAGGCGTGTCCTTTCTGATGACGCGCAGGTGGTGAGTCTATGACTTTTAAAAGAAGCGTCCTGTATAACACTGTGTGACGACTGCTGGTAGCATCACCATGATGGATTTTCAGGCTGTTGTGCTTTTGCTCCATATCAACCCTTTATTGCTTGAGAAAAGAAGACAGGATGACGAAATGGATCTATTTTTAGACGAGGAAGACGTTTAAGAAAAGGAGGCTACTGTTGTTTCAACACACCTGCTTGCAGCTTACAGTACTCACCCATACAGACTGTCAACAATCTATATTACAAAGCACATTGCCAAGGCATGCGTGAAATTAACAGTTAGCCAGCTAGTCAATTGCTAGTTGGCTAGGACACTACGATAAGATAACAGAAACTGCTGTTTCCTTGGTCAAGAACGATCATTCAGTCTCAACTCTCACTCTCACTCTCAAAAGTTAAAATGGACGACAATTCATTATAGTGCCCAGAAAAACATCTGCAACTCCTTGACAATCAAGCAGCTCCAGAAAGAAGAGACATCATGTAGTATTATCAAAAGCTTCAGTACAAACTAAAGGGACACATTTTAAATGATTTTGTCGCTGGTATTGTTGGTGTTTTTAGCCCATGTGGACAGGGCACCAGTACAAACAGTGGGAGTGGGCTGTGAGCAGAGCCTTACGTATGACACAGTTGAGTGCAATGCAAAGGAAGTGAATTACTTACTAAGTAATAACTTACGACAACAACTTCCACTGCACCTCTGACCTGTCTAAAAAAGTCTGAAGTGAGGACATTGTTAGAGAAGAAACTGACTTAATACAAACCTCCACTGATCAAATCTGACAAAGCATTGCTGCCACAGAGTCATAATCTTTCATAACTGCAGCCTTGAGACATTTACGTAAAGTTAGAACTGAGAAATACAAAAAGCCATTTGTCGGCTTGTCAGCCGTGACAGTTGAATAGACAGAACCGAGAGCTGTGAAGTGCCAGGATTGTGGAAAATACCTACATTACTGCTGCTTTAATGCAACTGCAGTGTTTTGTTCACTCCGTGCCGAGGCTTAGTGGACACGCAGACACACGTATATGCACATGTATACACACAGAGACAGTTCTGCAACAGCCAACCGCGCGATAATGTTTCCGTCGAGTTATTTCCCTTTAGATAACTTAATTCCGTCCTTAAATTCAAAAAGCAGGCAAGAACCATTAAAAGCAAAGCACTGGTGCTGAAAACAGACATTAAGGCTTACAGCTCAGAGAAAATTGACTCACAATCAAGACGCTCCTAATCCATTTTGAACCGTCAAGGGTTAGCATTTTTATCTCCTGCGAGAGACAAGAGCAACTCCTCTGGGATTGGATGGATGTATGAGTGTCCCTGTGCTGCAGTGTGTGCCCACATTTTTACATGTCTTGTTCCCGCGTGGTTGTGTATGACTGAATTACTCAAGGTATCCAACTGTAGTGTGTGACCTTTTCAGGCAAAGGACCAAATCTGATTGATATCGCAGCTGAAAAAATACCCAAGTCACTCTCTGTATCTTTATCATCCATTTTACTTTTTCCCTAATCCCATCCTGCGTATCTTCTCCCTATCGATCTCCTCCTGCCCATCAGTCTCTCCGCTCCTCTTCTTCTCTTCATTTGTTTCCTCACTTCCCCATTCCCCATCCACTCCCCTCAACCTCCCCCATTACCATTATTTCCTCTCTTTCTCTCCCTTCCTCCGTCTCCGCCCGCTGACTGACAGTGCAGACATGCCGAGGTAAATTGGGATGTAGCCGCAATGACAGGCCCTTTGTATTGATTTGTTCATCTTCATCATCCATCACGGTGTCCACGCAGGGCCCAAACACACACTTACAAACACACATGCACATACGCACACACACACTGCTTGCAGCAAGAGGAAACCTGTCCAGGTCCCCGGCCTAGTAAACTAATCACATTACCTTGATGGAGTGGACCAGTGAACCTCACAAGGCTGCAGTGCTGGAGAGAAAAAGAGAGAATACCTTATGTTTCTGTCACTACTTGGGCTAATGTTGAAACTATAAACAAGATGAACAGGCATAAAGCAGATTCTGCTGCTCAGTGAACAATAGAGATGTGCATTGCTCCCTTTTTATTTTCTGTTTATTGGTGGTTTGTGTTATTGTTACGGCTGTAGTTTCAGGCATTGTTCTTCATCTTCTCCTTTCACCTCTCATTGCTTTATGCTTAAACACTGATCCTGTCAGTTCGCAGGCTTCGTCCTGATGCACACTGTGAAGCTGTTACACAAGTGCAGTGGTGGCTAATTGCTAATTTACAAGAGAATCAAACTATATAGCGTTTAAATTTCCTACTCACTGCTACGTTATTGCTGAAAATGAACAATAAAGACAATACTGGATTGCCCACTTTGTTTGTATTGCTGAATTGTTATATTTTCAGTTTGCTCTGGCTATTTCATATTTGTGAAGTGTATTAAGACAACAGGGAATAAACTTCAAATAAACATACTTATTAAATATAATTTACAGATAGCAAGTAGGTTCATCTTTCTGGATTAGGGTTAGGGTAAGGGTTATCCCCCTCGGCGCGCATTAGCCATGCACACGGCTTTAGCCCTTTAGTTTATCTTTATGATGCACAACTGAAAATATTGAAACACGTAGTTAATGTTGTCGCAGTTAGGTTTAGGCAACTAAACTACTTGGTTAGGTTTAGAAAACACATCACATTCTGTGTTAAAATAAGTGTTATGTAAGTGATGTCAATGTGCAACATTTGTGTGCAGATTCTGCAAAGTTATGTCAAATTAACAGTGACTTTTGGTTTCAGATGGGACATAAACTGTGATCTCGTTGGTAAAAATCCAATTTTATTTAATGCATTCTCATTCCCAAGTTGTCAAATATCACCATTGTGTCAGTGGACTCTCAGGTCAACATATTACACATCAGTGGTGGCTGCTGGTCTTTCAAACAGGGGAAACTCACTTTAAGTGTACATCATAAAATGTGTCATATTGTAGCGAGGTAGTAACTTCTAAAAGGAGCATTTAACTGAAGCCGTTTTTCAACCACACTCATGCCATAGAGCCACAGCAACACACACCTCAAAGATTTTCAGATGGGTTTAATGGTGAAAATGAGCTATATGGCTTATGGAAATAAGGAACTCCGGACAGCAGAAGACTCCACTTGCAAATATCTGCATGGGACTAAGCTCGAAATGCGACGTTGTCAGTGTGTATTTCCAAAGCGCTGTCAATCACAAAGGGGTTCAGCCTTTTAGACAACTCCTCCAATCATCATGCAGACGCTGAGCGTTGTCTCCCGCCTACCGCTCCATCAGGTCCCAGGGAAGCTGAGTCTCCCTGGAAGTGACGATTCTGTCGCATTTATTCAATGAGCGTCTCGCTTTGCTGCATGAGAAATGCTGCTCAGTGCTGTCTAATCAGAATACTTGGAGGCTCCGCATCCACCATGCTGACACGAGAATGTATGACAAGGAGGTCGCGTTTGAAAACTGGTGATAAACGGCTGATGTTTGAACATCATAGTCATGATGTTAAACGCATCCTAGCGCACGTTTAATGCAATGTAAATTCTTATTTTAATGTAAATTCAATAGTGCATATTTGACCATTTCCTCTATGAAATTTTAGGGGAACTTCAGCCTCCCTTGTTGTCTCAGAGCAATCGTCCGATACACGCTAGGTAGCCTCCTGCGTTCCCGGCAGCTGGCACCAACGCCCGTACATCAACGAGATCATGTGGTTTGATTTAGAAGAAAAAAGAATATCTTGTTGTTGTTGCTGTGGTAAAGAAAATTCAGTGGAGCTGAACAGTAGACTCCCAGATAATAGTCTGAGGTTTGTTGGACCCATTCACCTCCACCTATTTACCAGCTCTTTATATTACGTTGTTGCCAGTGGCATTTCCAACTGATGCCATCCAGCAGTGTTATAAACAGTCGCAAATCATACCGACTTTGTTATTAGTGGTGTTTCTAACTGATGGTCATAATGTAATGACCTTGTTGCTTGTAGTGCACAGACTGGTTTACATTGGAAAGTATGTTGAAAGTTGAAAGTCTGTTGTTTATCATAAAGATGCTAAAGTGTGCCTTTGACGTTGATATAACACCCTGAGTGACACGACGAGGTGTCTGTATTTGACAACATCAGCTGAGACTTCACAGGTTGTTCTCCACTTTCACCTCTGTTGTGAACTAGCTTTTTCAGTATGGACCTTAACTGCTCCCTTGTTTGCCATGTTCTCCACCAGTGAACTTGTTACATGTGTTACACGTGGCCTTTCTGCACACACCACTGATCAGCGTGACATTTTTACACATGTAGTCATGTTGTAGCTGGAACCCTGAGGGAGACAGATGTGAACCAACAAGTCAGGGTTGAACTTTCTGTCACATTCTGCTCCATATTTCACTTTAATCCATTTTGAAACATTTTCCAATACAATGCCTGAGTTTTGGTACTGGAATACAAATTTGCTTTGACATCAGTGCTGTCTGGCTCCTTATCACCAAATTACAAATTACAATTATCCAAAAACTTCCTGATACAGGTGGGTGAAAATAGCAATATAAGTTGTGTGAAACCACTGTCTAGTAATTGCAGTATAACTGTGGAAATATCCCCAAGCAGTTTAACTCTAAAACTCTAAGAAATGGTCCACCAGGGCCGGTATTTTTGGTTATTGTTATGTCATTTATTGGTGGACCTTCAAATGCTTTATACCCCTAAAATCTGTACAACGTAAGCTAAAAGGTTATGTATGTCAACAAATCATGACAATTGAGTATTGACATTGTGTCATAGAAAAATATGATGTTTTGTCATTAAAGTTTCCAAAATAAAAACACAAATCATATTAATCCAAAAGATTTTTAAAGTTAGAAACATTAAGTTCATATTTCTTGACACTCACATGAATTATTTGCTCGATGTACATTGTTTAGTGTTTGAGATATGCTTACTTTTACGAGCGGGGTGCAAAGGCGTTGCGATAGATTCATCATCCATTCTTCTGGCACCACTGTGCGATATGTGCATTGCTTTGCACCACAGGTAACGTTGCACAGTGTCATCATTACAGCACACAGCGTGATGACATGGAAGCCTTAGCCTTCTGCTGCAAGTACAAAAGAATGCTCTAGCTATTTTTGTTTTTATTTTAGATCAATATATACAGGATTGTGTAAACAATGATGTAATACACAGAGAATTCTGGCATTATTATGGCAAAATACCATGATTGCATTACGAGTAAGGTAAGGTTACATGAGGTAACGACATGATGACAGGGAAGACAGAGGCCTTGGCTTTCTGTTGCAAAAGCAATGAACGCTCAAGCTATTACGGTTTTTATTTTATATCTGTTTAACCAAGATGATGCAAACAACTCCTGTGGCTGTCCACAGGAGGTCTGCTTTCGAAGGAGTCATTTCTGGCAGCAATTAGCTCTTGTTAAGCTCTTAGATTCTCTTGAAGAGGGAAATACAAGATATTATATATTGCATACGGTACAGAATGATATATCTCATTTGGCCAGAGAGATCTCTTTTGGCAAAAGCCATAAAAAAGGGAACTTTCTGTCTCCAAGCCTGATAACCAGTGTGCTAAAAGTATATTTACTGTCACTCTTCATCCTCTGCAAATGATTGCCATCTATAAAGATTTCATTGAAAAGGGACCTTTGGCAACCCTTCAATTACTTTGAATGTTTTAAGAGTCTTTTCTTGTGAAAAAGGCTCCAAACCACTGTGACACTAGAGATACAGGCCATCTTTCACCTTCACACCTAAAAGACAGGATAAATGTCCCCTCATCTCAGAGCAGAAATCAACGCCACTTGGCGAAGTTGTGAGGTTAAAAACTCAACTTTATAGATGTGTCAAAGGGGAAAAAAATGTATGAATTTTTTCAAATGAAAGTAGAATAATTAAGCAGTCGGAGAGCCAAATTCGAGTGATGTACAAAGACGTGTGAAGGCTGCAGCAAAAAGGTTGCTCGAGGTTACAGAAGACGCGACACGGGGCTAGTGTGCGGAGGAAGGGGCGAGGGTATAATAATGGAACAATGATGATAAGATCGTCTGTAGCAGATAGAAACCATGAAGGACGGAGAGAGATTTGAGAGCATAAAAGAAAACATCTGATTCATGACCACCCTTGATCTCATATCTTTTTGTAAGATGAAACTAAAAAGAATGAAATAAAACAGGGAAAATATTGGAAATATGAATCAGATATTAGCGGAGGCTTTGTTGGAAGGAACTGGCTGAGCGGACCAACAAAAGATACACACATTGATATTTTTATTAAAGCATGTTAATCAGTGTGATGAGTCTATCTCCTCCTCGTCCTCTAATTATTAAATAAAAGAGCAAATTCATACTATTTCAGACTGGATCACCACTGTATCTCTGTAACTACCGGCTGGAATAACATTTAGTATTGTTTTGAATTTCATGGTCTTCATAGGATGAATCCTGTCGACATTGGTCCCCTCCTGAATATTTATTTATTGGACCAGCCACTTGACATTTTTGATTTAGAATAAAATGTTCTCAGCAACCACAATCCTCAATCTCCCACAGCACATTTGATGGATTGACATTTGGTTCAGACATTTATGTTCGCCACAGGATGAATTATGACATTGGCTATCTTCTGACTCATTCCAGCCCAGTCTCACTCCCAGAGCATCAAAATATGCCGCCTGGGCAGTGTTGCTGGCACAACTTTAATAACACGGGAGTTTAAAGAGTGCAAAAGACTGCTGAGGGTGGACAGAAAGTGAAGTGGATGGGTCAACACTGGATTTTGACTCGGACCTGATATGACTCTGATCAATTACGGGTAGGTACGGAGAAGCAATTGTTTCCAGAACTGAAAATGACAGGAAACAGCAGCTTAAGTGACGGGAAACAACTTGTCATATGTGTATGAGAAAGCTTGCAGGTGTGTCAGTTGATACTGCTTTTTTGTCAGACACCATAAATTGTCTTGACGCACCAGTTCTTTGTCTTTCTCCCATGTAACCCTCCACTGAAAATTTCTTTTTGTCTAAATACCTGCAAATAAAATTCCAATCAGCTTTTACTGTGCTTTGGTCCCTGCATGGCATTTGGAAGATTATTTATCTGAAAGATGTACTACTGCCAGAGATAAGTAAGCATTAATAAGTACAGAGTGAATGTTTTGGCAACTTGCAGAGTCAGACAGTTAAGATAAGAAAATACCACTCGAACAACCTTCTGTAAAACTACAGCTTTCTTTTACACTTGGGTTTTTGTAGGGATGAATCAAAGAAGGTGAGCTTTGGAGGTGCTGGTAGATTTGTTTCCTTCAGACAAAAAATTCAAGGTTTACAACAGAATTTCAGGGACATTTTAGGCAAATTAATAGAAAAAAAAAACAAATGAAATGGCTGAAAAATGAAGTCAACATGGAAGTGCCAAAAAATTGAGCAAAGCCTTAGTTCAGGCAGTTCTGCAAGCTTCTTTGCAACCTGGGGGGCTTTGCTGCTGCTCTCCGCATGGAAGGGCAGGGAGGCTTTGCTCTCTTTGCCTCAGGCTCTCCTTGTTTGCATGTTGAAGGGCAGAGAGGTGTGCTCTCTCCACCTTAACCCTCCTGCGTCAGAGAATTTTTTTTAATTTGATTTTATATACTTTATTAATCCCCATGAGGGGAAATTCAATTTTTTCACTCCACTCCAACTGAGCTACTGGAAATGGAAATAAAGTTGTCCTGCTGAACTGCAGTTCTTTCAATGGCCACTTGAGGCTCCAGAAGCCAGTTACTCCAAAAAACAACATGGTGATCACCGAAATGCCAAACTTAAGGCTTCAAAACAGGAGTCCACAAACCAATGAAGCCACGGTAGCTCGGTCCATCATTTTATACAGTCTATGACAAACAACATGCTGTGCTGCTATGACCATCCTGCTGACTGACACACGCTCACATTCTGTCTCACTCACTCTCACACAGACATAACATTTGTGGGAAAAATGACAGCAGCCCTGTGGTTTTACTGTCACAGTCATATACTGTAAGTGACGGAACACGACTCTCTGTTCTGAGTTGTCCTCCAACACCATCACAGTCACCCTCTGATGGATACACTCACATGCTGGCTCACACACATTCACACACACTCACACCTCTCAGTGTCTCTGTCATGTCACCACTCTGACCCTTCACAAACTCAGAGATCAGGAACAAACTCGCAGCTCACCGCTTCAATTGAAAACGGCTGTTTCTGGTCCAACACAAATGCGAGAAGCAAGATATGGCGCTTATGTTTGATGTTAAAGTGCCCGTTTATGGATGACAGCAATATTACAAAGTAGCTTCATGAAATGCAAGCTGCCTGGTCTCGACACCCGACCACCTGGAAAGCTACGTCAAGTTAAAAAGGGCTGCTTAGTTAACAAAAGTACAACACTGGCAGCACAAGGCAGCTGTTAAAGGCAGATTGTGGATGTCTGTAACTGTAAATAAAAATGTTTCCTGAGTTGCATATAGATTAGAAAAAAAAAAACAGTAGCTGTTTGAAATTTATTCCAAACATTTCTGTTTAACAGGAACTGAGCGGTTTACACACTAAAGCCAAAGCTGTATATGTATATTTCCTTTTGATGCGCTATATGTCCAATGAAACAACAGCACGCTGCAGCATGCTGGTTTCGCATTATGTTTTCTTACGGGGCATATAGTGTTTGAATAAATTATTTCTGTATTGTGGTTGCATGTATTCCCTCTGGATTTCCTCCAGGAGCTGTGGTTTCATCATACAGTACATACCGCAGCATGCTGATTCCTCATTGTGTTTCCTCACAGGGTGTATAGTATTTAAATTAGTAAAGTTATTTCAGTGTGGTGGTTGCATGTATCCCCTGCGGGTTTCCTCCAGGAGCTTCAGTTTGCTTCCACTTACCTTTCATGTTTTACATTTTGTGTAAAATGTGTTTTCTTTCCGTGGATGTGCTTGTGTGTGTAATTTCACATACAGTATTTATGACTGAAGGGAACAGAGAGCTGTGTCAGTAGAAGGCCTCGTAGCTGGCACTGAAGCTGTAATGACACATTGACACAGCATCAGCAGCGCAACTTAACAGAGCATGTAAGTACAGGGCCGTGAGGTACAACCACAACACAGAGCAACTTGACTTATTTAAAGCTCCAGAGTGCAAGATTAAGGCGGATGTACTGGCAGAAATGGAATATGATAGTATGTTCGGAAAATAAGAATCATTGTGTTTTCCTTACCATAGAATGAGCTGTTCATACAAAGGGAGCAGGTCCTCGTTTATACAGTTTGCCTTGTTCGTCGCCATGTTTCTACAGTAGCCCTGAATGAACTAAGCAAACGGTGGCTCTGGATAGGGTAGTTTGCGGTTTCCCACTGGCCACCGGAGTTAGAAGCCCAACAAGTCCATTCACGGGTCATTTGTTTGAGGTCCACACAGTTTAACCTCTCTAACTCCGCCAGGACACCGACGTCCTCGCTCCCCTCCTCCTCTGTTAAATGGTATCTCCCAGGCGCACTGCGTCATCAAACCATGTGATGTTTGGTATTGCTGGATTCAGGAAACTCTCGACTTTTCAAAAATAACATAGTTTTTCTTGTATTTATTATGCATTTCGCACCAGAGCAGCCTAAACACACAAATTCCAAAATCATGTCATGCTGTTTTTTGGCGAGAAAAGTTAAAGGATTACTCACGATCTTATGCAGAGCTGTTAGCAGGGACTTATCTGTTTTATAAAAGGTAAGAGTCTCACTCCTACCACTATTTTTGGCTGAGATACACCATCTAGAGTGGGATCATAACCTTCAAGTTTCATATGGCTTTATTTGGTGATATTTTATGGTGTTTCTGTGTCATAAACAACATCAGCTATCATAATCACACCTGATTTCAATAAGGTACAATGTTTGAAGCTGGCTGAGTGTTGTTTGATCACTGATAGTGCTGTTTTGAAGCAGAGTGACCGACTTGTCATGTGGAGCTCCGCCTGGATCTTTTCATGGAAAAAACACTGTAGAATGGTCATACTTTGAGCAGCCTTCTTCAAATTTGAAACAAATGTTCATTGATAATGTGCCTTCAGCCCCACAGTGTCATTTATTCATCCTCAAAAATCATCATCCTTTATTTTAGGCAAAATCTTCAATTTTTTACTGACTTCAGAGGCCCATTACTCTGTCTCTGTATCACCTAGAGTGTTTCTGACACTTTCATAAGAAATTCCAGGGAGTTTTCTTCCTGGTAAGACCTCATGCATGCATGTAGTGAGAGCGGTTAAGAAGCTACAGTCATTTTAATTTGGGTATGTAATTTCAGCCGTTTTGGCTACAAAATGGGGGTGGAGTACAAGAGTTAATATATTCAGCATCATGCTGTCGTTTGACCATGTCGTCAAGCTAGTTTGTTGTCTCTGTCAAGCATCTGAGACGAAATAACCTATTTTTTTGGTTTGTTTCTCACCTCAAGTGTCTCTTTGGGTTCTTTGTCAGGTGGCCCTCTTTGTGTGTGATGGCAGGTTGGCAGCACATACCTGGTACCACTTCTTGGCAGGCGAGAAGTCAAGAGTGTAAATTTTACACAATGCTTATAAATGTTTTTATATGCCCATAAAACATTTAGCTTCTCTCACTGATTTTCTCCGGGAAATATCCATATTTCATAAAAGACAGTTCTGAATTGATTTTCACCGGGATGTCTGGCTTCTTACATTATTTTCACACGCTCACAAAAGGTGACACACACCAAAGGGCTTTAGTGTACAGCATGAAACCGTTTTGATCTCAGCCTTATATTTATTTTTCAAAAAACTGGCATCTGAGTGAAGAGGATATGAGGAGAAAAAAAAAATCATGAATGACCATAAACCGTTATGAGTCTCTCACTCACACACTCACACACACACACACACACACACACACACACACATTGTACAGAATTTAAAGATGTGAATTCACTCACACACTTGACACTTCATCAATCACTCTGCTGGAAGTGTGAGTGTCTGAGTGTCTGCAGATGTTCACCATATTGTGAGGAAACCTTGGTTAAAGCAGTCAGCAGACAGTTATTGCCCCATTAAGTACACACACACACACACACACACACACACACACACACACACACACTGCAACATAAACATACACGCACAACATAAACACAATATGCAATGTGGTTAGAAGAACAATGGCTCTTGAAAAATAAGTGTAAAGTTAAGACAGTGGTGCTGTATTGTACTAAGGGCTCATCAGTGCTGACCGTTATGACACAGATGGAAAGCGTTTTGTTCATATTTGTGCACGCTTTCTGAAAGCTTAACAATACGGCCGAAACGGAAAGGTGTGGCAGTGGAGCGTAGTTCAAGTAAGATACAACCGTAGGGCACGACAAAGACATTAAGAAAAAGGCGAAATGGAACAAACTGAGCATAGCGTTAGTTCAGGCAAGACACTGCTGCGCTCCCTGCCTTAGGCTTTCTTCATTTGCACATGGAGGGGCAGGGAGCTTTGCTCTCTTTGCCTTAGGCTTTCTATGTAGGCGCATGGAAGGGCAGAGAGGTGTGCTGTCTTTGTCTTAGGCTTCCTGCGTGGGCCAGAGGAAAAGCATAGGGGCCCCAGAACAGAGCCATACTGTCAAATATAGTAGTTTTCTTTGACTAAAGCGGTCCTGACTGAAATAAGTAATATAATGAAAACAGGTATCTGTCCACATGTTGCAATGTATGTAATGGCCTCACAGACCACTGCTGTCTACAATGCTGCCTCCATAAGAGGGCACATTATCATGACCTCCTCTACAGTCGCCTCAGTGCCATCTATACATCTATAGGATGCATCTATGCCAACAAAAATGATGCACTGAAGTATGAGGGCAGGGACATTCACGATGTTTGAATTGAATTTATCTATTTCTGTTCTTACAGTGAATATAAATGAACCTTAAGACTCTCAAGCAAAACTAAACATGACTCTGCTCCTTTGTGCACTGAAATGGTTGTTATGGGTCCAAAATGCACAAAAGTAACTCTAATGCGAAATACTAAGAGACACCAGCAACTCAATTTGTTTTTTTGTGTATCATATTTCTCCACAAAAAGAAAAATAAAATCTTCTGAGTGAAGATGCTCAGCTCAGAGCACTGAATATTTTCTAATCTAGGTCTCCTCATGCGTGAGAATGACGGATTTTTGAGAGTTTTTATTTTATTTATTTATTCGTTTTTTAACGCCAGCTCTGATTTGTTGGATAGCGCACAGTGAGGAGTGACAGGGAGCGCATGAGAGAGAGAGTGCGGGGATGACACGCAAGAAGGGCCGTGAGCCGGATTCATCCCATCATCCCCTGACATTGTGAGTACCTACTATCTGCTTTAGCCTGCTGAGCCGCCATAACACTCCTGAGAGACATTCGCTGTTTTTGTGTTTGTGTGTGTGTGCGTCTGTGTGTATGTGTGTGTGCTGAGGTGTGATGATGAGTTGCATGTTTGAGTGGGCCTGGGGCTCATTGCACAGTGTGACTCAAGCTCTGAGTCCTGTTAGCAGCGTGCCTCTCAGACATGTGAGCCTGCCGGCAGCTGAGCAGTGTGTAGGCCAGCTGTGCGAGCAAATAACTCGCTAAAGCTACATGTACAGTGTGACGGTATGCACGTGTGTGTGTGTGTGTGTCTTTGTGTGTGTGTGTGTGTGTGTGTGTGTGTGTGTGTGAGCCTCCATCACATCCCTCTGCCTCCACCGTGGCTAATTAAAGGACAATTCATCCTGGTGTTTTACTTAGTCATGCCCGTCCTCTCTCTGCTGAAATATAAAAACAATCTTGTGAAATTAATTTGAACTTAGATGCAGTTTAGATATGACGCTGCGTTGGGGGACTTTATTCTGTGTGTAATAAGACAATGGAAAATGCACCACTAAGTGGGAAATTTGGCAACTCAGATTTTTGGTACGAGCCCAGAAATCATGCATGCATGTCACGCAGGCTGAACAGTGGTTGATAAAATGATGAAACAAATCACAAGTGCCTGCGGTAACATACTAATGCTTCAAATACGGAACTGTTTCTCTTTGAATACACACAGGTGTTTCATTAAGCTCGGGTTTGTCAATTTTCACCTGTCGAGACAACTTGATTACAACTGGGCCAAATTTGGTTGAAGTCGTTTTAGATGTCTTAGATTAAAATCTGGTGCTGAAGTAAACAAAATGTGTGAGCTTTATGATATGGGAGAAATGGAAATTGAGTCCCATTTTCTTTTATATTGTCCATATTATGATGATGTCACAACTGTTTACAGACAGAGTGCTCTGTCTGTAAACACAGTTAAATACATTCAGCGTCATACTTGTGTTTGGCCAAGTTGTTGAGCTAGTTTGCTGTCTCTGTCAGGTGGTTGTCCATTAGTCACTCAATCTACAGCAGGTATAAAATAAAATAAAAAAGCTCCGTGCCTTAAAATTCACTGTACTTAAAATAAAGCGTGTTTTTTACAACCTTGACACATTTGTGAGTCACTTGTGGTCCATTCAGAATATATTCGAGACCCACTTTTGGAGTGTGACTCACCAGTTGGAACCACTGCACAAGAGGACAGAGTCAAAACAAGGCGACAGGACGGGAGGGTAATACGATATCATATTGTAATATTGTACCTTTTAACAAAGGTAGTGTTGTAGACGCCAGCAGTTTGTGGGGTGATTGTTTCTGTTCCAACATTATTTAAATGTCCTCATTGTCTCCCGTGGTCGTATCTCTCTTGAACTTCTCTTCACTGCCTTGACGATCTCTGTTGGTACTGCTGCGTTTCGACGGTATCGGTAACCTTTCAGAAAACGTGCATAAATATGGAAGAAATGACACATAGTATGGTCAGAATACTGTATATCTCAGTATCAAAAGCATGAATGAGTCCTTGCATGTCCACACTGTCCTGAGCCTTATGAAAAAACACCTGTGCGGGTTAAAACGTTACATCTTCAGTGTAAAAGCACATGAGCAACATCTAGAGTTCAAGCGAGATATGACTGTAGGAGCTGACGAGTAAATTTTAATATAATATAGAATATATCATGGCGGCACAGACAACCACCGTCTGCAACGCTGCCTCCACTTAAAAGTATAATATTACAACCTCCTCCGCCCTGTAGTGCCACCTATTAGCACAATCTCTGACAACATAAAGGACGCATGGAAGTATGAAGACAGTGACATTTTAAAATGTTTGAAACTGACTTATTTTCCTACACAAAAGGAGTTTAAATGAGCCCTAACACTCAGCCAGCCCAGCCACTTCCTCCTGCCCTGCAGTAACCTCTGTCAACCACTTCCCTCACCCGACCGTCTCTATCCACTTACTCACCTGCTCCCTGCTTCCCTGATCATATACTGGTCCATCTCCACTAAGTGTTTGCCAGATTGTCTAGTAGCCTCTGCCTTGCTGACCCTCTGTCTTGCCTCTTGTTTGATTTGTTCATCTAGTCAACCTGCCTGTCCTTGTCTTGCTTTCTTTTCAAGCTCATGTACTTTCCGAGCTGTTGCAAAACCCTCAAATATTCTGATGAACAAATAATCACATACTGGACTGTTTGTGTTTGATAACTCAAACTCTCAAAAGTCTTGCCAAAAGAAGGCTAGATGGACTCTTTGATTAGTATTTATTCTAAATGTGTCCTGTGTTACACGCTTTGAATTTGGTTGTAGACATGAGGGCTACTTTTTTTTTAACATTGTTTGACACTGTATAAGCAGCATCCTGGAAATCTGGCATTACATCTACACAACAATAATTATCACCCTGTTAGTTAAATCGATTCAAATGTAAAAACATTTTGGATTTACTGGGGGTTATGTGTACTATTTATTGGCTGGTGCAGAGACTTCCTGGAGTCTTGTTGTCACTGTGAGGCTGCCAGGCAAATCATCCACAAACATACTTAAAATCACAACTTGTTGCTCATTAGTGAGCGTTAGGGATGCTGTCGGGGGATTTGTTTTCAACACACTCTCACTCCTGACTCGTCAAAGACAGACACTTGCTCAGTGTCCTGGCGTCCTGAGTGCATTGGTTGTTGATCTTCTGGGATGCCATGTCACCTTCTGCCTGTTACATGCACTTGCGTTTTTGCAGGAAATGTACAGTGAACATACAGTCTCTTTCAAAATTAACACACTGTGTCAGTACAACACTGCAACTTATTGTTTTTGCTTCAACACACGCACATGGTTGGGTTAACAAAAATAAACAGGGTTTGGCTTTACAATCTTACACGAAGTGAACAGTGACCTCCCAGGTGGTTGTTGGAACCATCCACCACATCTCCTACTTGCCCTAGTTGGACTTTCACCCCTTAACTTACGTTGTTGTCCCGCCACATTTTTCCCTGATGCACTGGGTGCAGTTACACAACTACAGCAACTGGCTGCGTATCATGCTGACATAAAAGGACGGCTTTGTCGTTTTAGTCTGACGCTGGAAATTACTGACCAAGCTGCTGGCTGAGGTTTTCAATTACTTTGGAGTGAGACCAGGTTGGTGTGTCTGATGCCGTTCCTGATAATGAACTTTCATATTCCACAATAAGACTTTTTGACTTTCCTCTTAATCTTGTGTTTTCAGCAAGAATACTCTCTACAATGCTCACATTTCTTCTTATAATCAGCCGTCCGTTAGCAGTAGCAAAGCCTGTCCTTGTGATATTAGAAAAACACACTTCAGCTTTATATTAAACACTAAAATAATTGTCACCCACACACACACACACACACACACACACACACACACACACACACACTCTTGTGAGTATCATTACTGGCGTGTTGACAGTGCATCAGTTTCATAATTGGTACAGTGGGCTTATTAATAGTTCATATAGTAGCATATATGCTGAGATATTCCCAAAAGCTATTATTTCATCATGTTGAAAAAGCATTCAGTGACACTAACAAGCATTTTTCAATTAGCATTCAAATGGGATATTTACTTTGTAAACAAGATGGATAATTAGTTGGGCCGGCTAAAAATAACTGTGGCTCGTTGACAACAAGTAATTAAGAGAAAAAGGCAACACACACATTTTATAACAAACTCATTATCATGAGTGTTTATTTTCGGCAGCACCTGCACCTCCACACATCGTCGCAGCATACATTCATGACAAGTTCCCCCAAATCCCAAAAAAGCGGCTGGATATTGTTCAGAAAGATTTGTAAGTTTCATTCAGGATGTTCTTGACTTTGACTTTGAATAATTCCCAACATTATTGATGATACAGTGTCATTCCCGTCGCTACAGCAGTTTCCCTAAAAGTCCCAGCTGAAGGTCCACAAGGGATGGTCTCAATGTCAAGAAATGAAAATGAGAATAATTCATGCCAAGGCTCTTCATCACACCAGTGGGAGGGATGAATAAACCAGCACACTGAGCCTAACTCACCTACAGCCAAGGACGAGTCCTCAAACTCCGGGAGCCGCAGAAGGTGTCACCCTGAGCCTGATCCTGTTTTAAGCTGATAACTAATAACTTTAACAGAGTTATAGAGTCACTCTCTCTCCCATCTCTCCCTCTCTGCCTCAGTACCACTGTATCCATCATCCCCAACACATGACACATTGCAACTTCTTATACTGTCTGACCTGCTCCTCTAACTCTGACTCAACACAGATACACTGTGGATGTTTTTCACTCACAGTAACCTTTGACGATGTGTCCTTTGGAGTTTTGTAGTTTTACTTTGGGAGGTAATTTTTTTACAAATTCTCTTAAAGGGTAAGTTTGCTCAAATTCCAAAACTCAACTACTGTGTCTTAGACTGCGTTCAAAATCACTCCCCGATTCACTTATTCACTGCTCCCAACATATCAGACACACAGCAGTTTACTCAACTGAACAAAAATGTACCAGCGACCAAGCAGCAAATAAAACCAATAATGTGAGTGTGTCAAAAATCGTACTTCTGTTAGTAAACATCAGTGTAGTACACCATGTACACTACGTTCTGCTTGTGCAGTGCACTAATTTCAACAGGGTGGTGCTTCTTCGTCTGCGTCTTCTTCTTTTAAACAATAAATTGCTAAAACGGATGGTGGAGAATTATGGCTAACACCAAAAATTACAACCAATACTGAAAATCAACAAGAGGATGCCAGAATTTGTAACAAATATACAATATCTATCACCATAATATTGATTTTTGTTTTGCTTGGCCTGCTGCCCCGCGACCCGGCCCCGGATAAGCGGATGAAAATGGATGAATGGATGGATGGATGCCACAGTGTCAATGCTGATTGCGCCGCCATAGCTAGGAGCAAAGTAGATAGCTAGCAAATAGCAATCATATTATTGTTCATGGCACCAAATCATTACGGTACCGACAGACATTACTGACATGTCACAAATTAAGTTTGGCAACCATTGAGGGTGAGAAGTGTCCATCATTCCACACACAACTTTTGGACCATGTTGAGTGCCCCAGTAGTACACTGCATTTACCCATATTATGCAGTGTGAATGCACTTAGTGCACTCAAAACATTAAGTGTTCATCACAGAATTATGCAATTTTGAGACCCACTGTGTCCAGTTACCACAAAGGACACATGGAATCTGTAGTTTAGGAAAACTGTCCCCTTTAAACTCTTTAAACATTACAAAATAAATATTTTGTCAAAGCAGGACTCTAAATTTTGCTTATGTGCTTTTATATTGAAGATTAAAGGTTTTAAGTACCAAAACCCGCCCAGGTGTTTTCACTTAACTGGCTGATGAGACATCTGCTCAGGTCTGTGTGGGCATGTGCTTGATTGACGCCTCCTGACTCAACTGTTGCACCTTTTTGGGAACATAACCAACTTGTGGAGTTTGTTTTCTGTGCAGAAATTCAGCTCTTATTCTGCTTTATCACTTTCATTTAAGGTCGTTAACCACGGCTGATAAATGGTTTAAAAGTATGCACTCTGCACACTCTAATTCATCTTTATTTGTCAACAATAAAACAAATGTAATCCAGATATATAAAGAGAGTCTTATTGTTTTCTTTGGGTGAATTGATCTTGTTTGTAAAGCCTGATTTATTCTCCTGTGGAAAAGCTTGTGCGTCACACGCCTCCTGATGAATGTGACTGTGCTCCATGCACTGTAGGTGATGCAGAAGTTTGAATGGACATCAGAGCTGGGAGGTGGGATTTCCAGACAACAAGCATGTGTGAGATCACATGCTACGAGCAATCCACCGCTGCACTATATGCCGGGGGTGCGTGTGAGAGGTGCCTGCATGGGAAGCACGGGCACACAGCTGCAGAAGTATCAGGCATAACGCTGTGTGGCTCTGTGAGGACATGTGACAACATGAGGAGAGGTCACTTGGGAGGTACTGCATCAATCAGCTGATAACATGTTCAGTGATTTGTATTATTCAGCTTCAATAAGACAGTTTAACCAACTGAGGACCGAGGTGTTACCTGTAATGAGCAGGTATTAAGAGACCTGTACGTGTGTGTGAGCCAGAGGGAAAGTCACAGAGACTACAGCACCGGAGAAACCCCCCTCCTGCCCCTCTGGTTCCTCACAACACACACCTGCGAGCGCCGAAGTAGGACAGCGACTTCTGAAGGCACACAAACAAAACCATAGGAGAAACCTTGCAGCATCATAAGCAGGACGTAGACAGGTTTCCTTATAAGAGTAAGTAGCCGCTCGCCCTTCAGTGTCGCATTTTAAGCATGTAATCAAGTCCGGAGTAATTGAATACGTGGCGAGCATGCTGAGGTATGAAGCAGAGGAGAGGAGACAAGTGGATGAGAAAAGGAGAGGAAATAAGATAAAAAGAGGAGAGGAGAGGAGACTGAAAGAAAGAAGAGACAGAAGGGAAGCAAGGGGAGGAGATACGTGAAAGAGAGCTAGGAGAGGACACAAGAACATAAGAGGAAAAGCATGAGGGAGGAAACAAGCAAAGGAGACTGTAGGAAAGAAAAGGAGAGGAGGCAGGAAACAAGGTGAGAGAACAGGAGAAGATTTTAGGAGGTAAGTGAATAGAAGAGAGGAGAGGAAATGAGACGAGTGAAGGAGAGACGAGGAAACGAGGAGATGAAAACGAACAATACAAAGGAGAGTGAAAAAAAGGTGGCTGCGAATGGGGAAGAGGAACAGGAGGGGAAACAGATGGAGACGTGACAAAAGGGAGAGAGGGAACAAAGAGAAGCACAAGAAAAAGAAGAGACAGAGAGGGAGACAGGAGAGGAACCTAACCAGCCACATATTCTGGCCTACATCTACAGCTCTGCATTTTGGATAATGAAGAGGAGCAGGTGGGCGAATAGATTCTGTCACAGTCTACAAGACGCGAGGACACTGGCAGCGTGTGTGTGTGCGTGTGCTCAGACACTCATGCGTGTGTGTTCGTGTGTGTGTGTGTGACTATATCCTCTTTAGACGGGCTCAGAGAGCAGACTACAGATGCCTAGGTAATTAGCTCCCAAACACAGTCCCAAGTACAACATTTTCCTGCAGACAGTCAGAGAGACAGTGTGTGTGTGAGGATGAGTGAGCGATGGGATGATGAAAAAGCTGATATAGACTGAGGATGGTGTGTGTGTGTGTGTGTGTGTGTGTGCGTGTGTGTGTGTGTGTGTGTGTGTGTGCGTCTTCTGATCTTCAAGCCTGGAAACATTTTCATGAAACACTGGTTTGATAATGTGTTTTCATTAATAATACATTCATCACAGCCTACATACTTTCCTTGCCACCTTCTATCACATGCTGTGAAACCCGAGCATCATGTGAACAGCAAAATATGACTAATGCATTTCTCATGTCACTGACTACCTTACCTTTATCTCCTGTTGAAGTTCAAAGAGCAAAATAAAAACCAAACTTGTGCGCGGCTGTCTTTGAACAGTGCAACATGTGGCCACTAGTGCCAGTTACATGGTAGACGAGTACTGAATTAGATGTCCCTTCAGCTGATGAAGATGCTTTCATACATGACTTCATAACAAGGGTCACGCCCCCTTTTGGGTGAAAGTTTTGAACTCGACCCGGGAGAGACGCTAGTCGCGGCTAGGAGTTCATAATGCTGAAAAGTTGCTGCATTGTTCACTGCACAGCAAACGATAAAAAAAAACCCTGAATTGCAATTTTCTTTGTTCCCGGATAGAGTGAAGAACGAGGAAAGAAGAAATCTGTGGCGCACAGCCATCAAACGGCAGGGTAAAGACGGAAAGCGGTGGATCCAGCCAGTCACTACACCTGCGTCTGTGGCAGGCACCTCATCACAGCTTAGGTGGCTAACGTTAGTTAGCTAGTGAAAGTCAGTTGCTCTCAACAATAACATGAGATATTCAAAGCCAAGAAGTTAATTCTAATGAATGTTACGTAATGAATCGACAAGACATGAATTGAATGAATGAATTGACAGGGTCATCCATCCACACAGAGGCTGGCAGGCTAACATTTTCACTTTGTTGTCATATCGAAGGCAATCAGGACCTCTTAAACTCTCTCTGTAGCATGTAGCCTAACTGGCCATTTCATCCGAAGAGAAAAGACTCAACTGATTTGTTTTTATTTACACTTTATGTGTGCAAAGAGCTCTGCCGCCAGTCAATATCCCATGTTTCTATCACCTATGACATCACCGGCACACGTCATGTATGTGAGATGTGAGGTCAACCCTCTGTTAACATAGAATTACGTTTGCCAGCTAATGTTAATGTCATCAAAACATTTGTGTGACGTATCATTTAAAGGAAGCGCTTTCTTCCACTAAGAGTTGTGAAGAAATGCTCCCCAGCTTTTCTGCTGAAGAAAAACACTATGTGGACACACTCAAATTGTTTTTCTTTTTTCTCTGGAGCAGCCTCTCCAGAAACTTGTTTTGGATCCTTCTACGGTCTCTCCCCTTTCAATATTTCTCCCTTACATCTTTATTTTGAACTCTCAGCATGCAAAGTATGAAAAGAAAACACCAGAATCACACACACAGCTGAAGCACTGAGAAAACAAAATGAAAAGAAGTGCCAAATAGAAAAAAAGACAACAAAAATGAAATGGACAAGAACAATATAGGGCCTTTCCAAGTGGCAACCTCCAGGGCTGAAAATGAAGCCAACACATATGTGCCAAAAGCTGCAGTTCTTTGAACGGCCACTTGGGGCTGGCTCTGGAAGCCAGTCAATCCCCATTAACCCCCATGTTAAAATGGCCAATGTTACAACAGAGAGAAACATGTTCACAGCCTGGTGCACAGAAAGGCTTTGGTCTCTGTAGCTAATTTCTCTCTTCATGACAACTGCACAGAGGCTGAATTTGTAAATTACTCAGCTGTATACATTTTATTGAGGCTTACAGTAATGCAAAATTAAGGGTGTGGCCCCTTTGAGTGACAGCTGTCCTCACTCTCAGTCAGATCCACTTCTCTTTCACCCAAATGTGGTCACTTCTGGCTCCAAAAACAAGATGGCTACGGGCAAAATGCTGAACTCGAGGCTTCAAAATGGGAGTCCACAAACCAACAGGTGACGTCACGGTAGCTATGTCTATTATTTGTACTTTCTGTGGGCCTTTCTCTTGTGTCATGTTTGAACTGGTGATCTCAGGAATTTAATCTCAGAGAGTTTGAACTCTGGAATCCAAACTCTTGAAGTCAACCTCATATTTAAGAACTAAACACTTCACGTCCCACAATACAAAGGGTCCGTCCCAATACCCCCCTTAGTCTGACCCCTACCACTACACAATTTCTGCAAAATTGTCGGACTTTTGACATTACGATAACACGAAGTCGAAATCAAACAAAGCATGAGGAATGTGGCAAATGCGATCTTGGTAGGATGAATGAGACTCCATTGCAGATGCCGGTTGGAAATGTAGATGGCTCGCAGCTTCCTGTTTAAAATAGTTACGTATGCGTGAACGTAACCGACACAGTGACACAGTGAGTAGTGTCCCAATTCCTAGGGAAAGATTTCTACCTCTACTCCAAGGAGTAGTGGGTAAGGGCCATTTTTGGGCCAAAATATTACTTTGAGTAAGACAATACAATTGGTAGCATGAATACTTGTCTGTTATCTTCCCATGATCCATCACTAGTTTAACTCAAGTTCACTTAAGTTTGCTCCATGAGATCCTAAAAACAGGCGAAGCAAACACACATTCACATTTTAACTTGCAGCAAAACTCCAGGGTGGATTCAATCCAGCAAGTTTTATTACTCATGAGTTCGACTCTTTCTTCTGTACCATGAGAGGGTTGCGGTATTTCTCATTTCAAAGGTTACACAGTCTTGCTTTGAGGTAGTCAATAGTTTTCCTTGCGATACACTGTACACATATCAATAAACCTATACTGTACGTCTGTGTTGTCAGATTCAGATCCGGGGATGGAAAATATTTGTTCTTTATAAGTTGTGATTTTATTCTCCCACTCTTTCTCTGCTTCACTTCTTCTTTCGCCCTCATTCCCAGGTCGTTCCAGGCGACTCCGCCTGCTTCCTTCTCCCTCATACCACCATCTCTCTTTCTGTCTCTGCCTGCCCACAGAGGCAGCAGATAAAGGCCTGGCCTCCACGGATGGAAAGGAAACACACTGCAGAGAGTATCTCTTCACTGCTCAGCCAAACGCCAGCTCGCCCCATCCATTCTCTTTCCCTCCATCAACCTCTTTTTTTCCTTTCACTCCCTCACTCTCACAGTCTGTCTGTGTTTCTCTCAAGTGTTCCCAATACATGCTCTTCAACAAAAATCACACACACTTAGCCAGCCAACCAGGAGCTGTGTTTTGACTATTCACAAACTCCAAAAGCGCACTAAAAGCTCCTGTGAGACAAAGAGAGGGGGAAATGTGTGAAGGACAGACTGCTTCCAGTTGATAAAAAGCAGCTAATTCATTTTGGATCATGAACAAAGCTGCATCATTTAAAAACAGAGTAGCGCGTCCAAATGGCTCAGTCTTCGCAGACAATGAATGTGCAAAATGATCAAATTATTGCTCTTACTTGATCAGAAAAATTTGATTAAGATTCTTCTATGAACACAAGAGGATTATTTTAATAATTCTGTCCCCATGCAGTCTTGGCTGGGAACACGCGCCGCCTCCCACACAGGCACCAGCGCGAGCCAGTCAGCCATGTCCGTCACTTCTTATCTGTCAATAACTTTACTCATTCCTTTCTTCTTTGGATCTGGTGATACGGTTTAGCTGTCCCTCCCAGCCAGAGCGTTTTTAGCAATTTGTCAAAGAGGGGAAGGTTAAAACTGGGCTGGGTTTGAATTAAGAGATCTTTTTTGGACAGTTTCATATAACCATAGTGTTTTAATGACATGATTTCGACATGTAATTATAATCTGCATTTATTCATATTCTTTGAAAAGCTCGTTATAGCTTAATGAAGCTCCAGCGAAGGTTCAGTCAGGAGGACAAAACTTTTTCATGCTCAGACTGTAATTTTCTTTCTCACCCTGCCAATCACTCCTTGCACGCATGGTCACTCACTATCTCTAGCTGTCAGTGTGCGGGGCTGTCAATTGAGTCATCAGCTGATCCACAATCAACCAATAGCACAGCCTCATCTTACTGCCGCTCATTTTAAATATGGTCCCTTTTCTCCTTCTCGGATTCAGCCTCATTCACCTCATCGGCCACAAAGTCATGGGCCACCACCTCCACCACCAGTGTCTGGACTGCATGGGGGGATTTATCCTGCTGCCGGTCAGATGGCCCTCGATCACAAAAATCTCCCTCTGGTGGCCAAGCACCAAATACTTCTGTTTAATCTTAATCAGCACAAATCTGTTAATCTGAACACTCATATTCCATGTTAAACTTTATCTTTATGTCATTCTTCTGTCTCTTCTGATTGAAATTTCTTTTAAAAGCCTCCACTTTAAAACCAAATGTTTTATGAGCCCACATATTTGACCAGAAAATCATGAAATCACTGCTTACTGAGGCGTTCAATTTGAACATGAGGCTAATTTTAGAGGCACTTAGATTGCATTAGGAAAGAAACAATCTGCAGTGCCAGCAAAGGTCAAAAGGCATCACAGCGATTGTAAGCTGAACATGAACCAAACATAAAATTAAATCAGGGTCAGTGTATCTATTTTGAGGAGAACTACTGCCTAGTATTATGTATGAACCCTTTCTTGGCTCCAGTGGGAGCTACGCGACGTGATAACCTTTATGTGATGTCACTTGAGTCAGCGAGGAAACAAGTTTGAAAATAAAAACAGTCTGGAGGTGCGAAGGTAGAAACAAGTGATCTTACAAGAGCTCTGTAGCCTGCTGCTCATTTCTGCTGCAGGGTAGAGGCTCCCAAGCGACGACGTCCGGGCTGAAAAAATGAAGCCAGAAACTGCAGTTCTTTGAATGGCTACTTGAAACCGGCCATTCAATGCGTGATGTCACCATAGCTACATCCATTACTTGTTACAGTGTGTGGAGGCTCCAGGCTACATTAGCCGCTACTAGCATAACACTGGACTCTCTGATCAAGCTGTCAGCAGTAGAGTTGTATTGTAATGTAGGTGCCAGGTTTGGACAAGGAAGAGGAAAAGATGAAGAGAAAAGGCCAAAAATGCATTTAGTTTCCAATCAAGAGCTAACAAAAAAACAAACAAACAGAAAACATTGAATTTCCACAATCAAATCAAGATTCAAATACATCCGACAGATGTTCTTGTCCAGGTAAGATGGACACAGTGTAAGAATGAGCTTCAACTCATCCAGCAGCAGCCTTATGAATGACCAGTGATAGAGATTTCAAGGGTCACAGCCGGAGCGTCCCGACAGTGTCCCGATGAGCCCAGAAAGATTATGTAAGAGAGCAGCGCGAGGGAAAGCCATAAGAGACCAAAGCAGTGATGCAGAAAGTATGACAGTAAGTGGAGGATAAGGGTGTACATGATTCAGTGAGGAAGAGTGACTTTGCTCAGGGCCGTGGCCACCATTCAGGGCACCATGGTCATGACCTGAGAATTTGGAGAGTTTAATGAGAAATTCATGTTTTGAAATTAAAGACATCCGGTTGATGACAATAAAGCCTCTGGGGGAAACAGCCAGTATTTTGGGCAGCCAGTGTAGCCAGCGGATATCTGGGCCAAGACTTCCTCTTATGTGCGCAAGTAATAACTATACCTGCATATGAATGTAGATACATTTTTGAGAAGCTAACATAAAGCTAAATCATTATGAGACAGTAACTAATGAGTCCCAAGATAGTATTTCAGTCAATATGTTAAGCCACTGTTCAGATGTAATTAGTTAATACTACTCAGACTACAAACAGAAACTGGAAAACTGTCAGTTCCAGGATGTTGTCCCATTGCCCACCAACACAGTGTTACTCCCAACTTGTCACAAATTAGCACTTGTTCGGTGGGCTTTCGACGTCTGACGAAATTTACGTCTGATACATGAGCTGTCTTTTCAAAATGCTATTCCATTTTCACAGGGAATGTACAGTTTCTGCTCATTAGATGCATACGGTCTTATTCAAAACTTACGTTAGTAAAACCAACACATTCTCACTTCGACCGTGTCTCATATTGTCGTTTGGTTGTGGACTTTCCACGTCCAGATATGGCGTGAAAGGTACCCTGGGTGTGTTGGTTGTTAAAGTTCTGGGACGCTGTGTCAAGTCTATTCTTCTTTCAAGATACACTTCCATTTCTCCCTTGCATATTTATGCAGATATCTGTTTACAGAGATTAGATAGTTTCAGACTTGCTATCTTTGAATTTACTGATTTTAGACAAAATCAACCTGGTCTCACTCCGAAGTCGTGAAATCTGGCACTTGGGCAGTGACTTACAGCATCAGACACTGATATAAAAAGCTGTCCTTTAACTTTAGCATGATACACGGCTCGTTGCTGTCATAGTATAACAGTGCCCAGTGGCGGCATGGGGGTAACATGATGCAACAAGAACAAAAGTAAAGGTTTATTATGGGCTTTCATCTGGGAGAGCGGTGTCCACATCCTGTAAGTCTATAATCCCAAACACGTGCGTTTGTTGTTGAAGGAAAACAGAAGCGTATTTTGAAAGAAGACAATGCACGTAACAGGCAGAACTTGACAGCGTCAACAACCAACACACCCAGGGTACCTTTGCATGTCATATCTGGTTGTTGATAGTCCATGACCAAACGTCGACAGGTGACGAGGTCGGAGTGAGAATGTGTTGACAAAACAGAAAAATCCTCAAATTAAAAAATGCAAAACATTTTGCCTCATGGAATCAGGTTCCTCGTGGGCTATTTGGACCAATGGCTTCACCATTTCTTTAATCCCACTTATGTCCCTGGATTTGTTGAAAGGACAGCGATGCATGCTTTACTTATATAGGACATTTCACATCCAGGGGCGGGCTCTCGTCTTTTTCACACAAGATATGAGAGACTTAAGTTCACTCCAACATTTGGGAGCTGCAAGTATTGCGACCAAGTCATTGCAAGGCAAAGAGAGCTAAAACCCCCACTGCTGTCAGAATGCGGATCACCGGCTGTAGAGCTGAATCGTGACCTGGAGGTATGAGGTCACGGCTCCCTCAGCAACACTTCACACCAGTACCAGGATTAATAAATTCATACTGAGCTGCAGTGGACAGACAGACTGGCAGGAGTGTGGGAGGGAAGTGATGGATTTGGAAAAGCTAGAGTGTTGCAATTTGTGAGTACTTGTGATTACTCGGAGTGTACTGCTTACTTGTCTTAAGCATCTTCTAAAGCCTCGCTCTCAAGGGACGACAATTACCTGGGGGCCTCAGGTGATTTGGGAATTCACCCTGCTAGAGTCGGTGAGTTATGCTGCATGTTCTCAGGGGATTTGAAGTCTTTGTTTAGCTTAAATCTACTGTCCAGACGATTATATCCAGACTTCAGTGAAATGTAATAACATAAAAGTGTCCCCAGGAAGTTTGTTTTGAGCCTGACGAAAGACAAAATGTTCCCTTCAACATGCTGCCACGCGTGTCTTCCCTCTCATTATCGTCTCAGATTTCCTAATCATGTATTGCTTACAGATTTTAGCCTCGTGTTTTCACTTTCTTTTGCCTGTTTACAGACTAAAACTTTCCGTCCTCCTCTCTGTCTTTCTCTCTCTCTCTCCACAGGGGCGACTGATAAAGAGCTGGCCTTCATGCATGAGGAGGGAATAAGGGATCCCTCTGTCTGTGTCTGTGAAGACAAAGAAGCAAACAGAGAGTACACAAGTGGAGAAATAATCAGTAGAAATACAGCCACACAGAATCATAGATAGGATTATGACAAGTAGTAAAACTGCAAGACGGTGATACCCTGAAACTCAATGAAGATGCCAAAAAAAGCTGTCTTTGGAAATATCACAAGGCCCATTGGCAGTGTCATTAATACTCATAAATACTCCGAGCTTAATGCAACTTTGTCTTCTGAGCATAGTCTCCAGCTGATTAGTGCCTCCCATGATTCGGATAAATGAGCTGACATGAATCAGAATAGTTGTCATTCCTCCTGAAATTTAAATTTCTTAGAAGTCAAATTTTTTTCTGCTTCCATTGTGAACCTAATTACCCAACTGAGAGGGATACATTGTGTTGTATTACGAGCACTGGGCCCTTTCGCAGGGAGAAACACAGCTTTCTTTTGTTCAGAGTTATCAACATCACCTTGCGCCGGGCTCGGTCAAGTCCTCTAAGGACTAGCTAATCAGATGGTCTCTTCACCTCCAGGATAATGGCGGCGTTGTCCATTAAATAATGGGGGACAATGATGCGAGTTGTATTCCATTGAAACATAGAGGAGACATTCGCAACAACAGGTCGCTGTGACCGCACTGCAGCAGAGTCATTGTTTGGGGGCTGCTATTATAATCGTCATTGTTGGGTGTAATTAAAAGTGGGCGTGCAATGAGTGCAACAGAACAGAAAGCTCCCTGCATCCAGTGCCGACATCACATGCGTCAAATACTGAGAGCAAACCTCAGATGTTGGGTCGTTAGATTATTAATTCAATAACCAGAAGAAATCAATTGATCTGAGGTCTAACAAGGAGGAAACAGTTTAAATGAAAACCACAAATATATTTTAATTATATTACTTTATACCAAACAGGCAATCTTACATGCAAACCTGTTCCATCACCAGAGCCCTTGCACCACATCCATCCAGCCATATGTGGTTCATAAATCTACACTGTAACATGCTTTATTTTTTATTTTATTTTACTTTCTCTGCTGGCCCTGCTCAGTACAGTATAATAGTAATAATAATAATAATAATAATAATAATAATAATAATAATAATAATAGTTTTAATATATTTTATTTTATTATAATTTAATTTAATTTAAGGCTAGATATATTCCCTTTTTCTCATTATTTTTTTATTTTTTACTAGACATATTCTCTTTCTTTTTCTTCAATATTAGTGTTAGCATATTTTGCGAAAAATCATTAAATTGGTGTTTCTCTTATAAGGCATTTACCTATAATAATTAAATATCCATGGTTGTTTTAAAGCAAAATATTTGACAGAAATTGGCTGGTGTATTATCAAACAGTAAATGATGATGAGGTGCATTTTTAGTGAGTATTTTGTGAATGAAGCAAAGGGAGGTGATGACACAGAGTGCCTCAAATATATGTGTAAAGGATGAATTACTACATCATGCTGTAAGACCCAACAGCAACATGAAAAGAAAATGAAACCCAAAGTCCAGAAAAAGTGGTTGCAAACTACAGATATGTCACATTTGCATGTTGAGACTTTGCGAATCAACAATGTTTTGGTTATTAACAGGAAGGCAATCCCAGCACTCTAAAAAATATAGAAAAAGAGGAAGGAAATATTAAAAAGCCTTTATTGTCGTGGCCAAATCATTAAAAGAGCCGACGTGTTTCGACCACTGCGGGTCTCTGTCAGGGCTTTCAAAACATACAACGCAGGTATGACCTATAAAGTGGCAGGAACCAATTAGAGGCCATCACGTGACCCGTATAATGGCATGACAGGTGAAACAAATAGACAACAGTGAAAAAACTAAAAGTTAATAAAAAACACAGAGTGACACGAGATAAGATCTCTAGAAAAAATAAATGAATAAATACATATATACACACATAGGCTGTGAGAAAAATTATGAAACTTGTAGAGAACATTGACAAATCACAAAAAATCACCATCCCATCCATGTCCCAGTCACAAAGTCAGATCATGTCTCCGTCACTATAGAAACATTGATAGGATACATAAGAAACATTCAAATGTAATATATTCATGGTATTCAGAAAGTTATAATGCTAAAATTTTCGTCTGGTGGCTGTTTGCACACAATGGCTGACACACACCATCTGCTTTGTTTTAAGTCCAAAGTGAAGTGCAGAGTGCTCCAGTCTGTCACCTCTCCGAGCTCCAGACCTGCTGGGAGAAGCTCTAAATAAATCCTGTCTTAACTTGTATATTCTGAGGCACCATTGAGAGGTTTACAGCAGCACAACAGGAGTCTTACAATTGCAGCATTTACTATTGATTATGTGGCAGGGATGCACACAAGAGAGACATGCACGCTTATGTTCAAAAACGCCTGAGATGGAATACGCTCGCGTCATGTGATGGCTGGTTTTATTTATGGCAGTGTGTGTGTGTGTGTGCACAACATGGCATCCGTGTTACGTTATGATTTTTCCCCACAGCTGTACAGTAGTGAGAATCTTGCTCCAGAGTGTCATAACCAGAGGCAGGAGGTGTAATAAGATCTAAGAAAAGAGATCTGCCTTCCTCTGGCCAAGGATTGCTGCTGCACCTGAGGGTACACAGCTCATTGCCAGGGACAGAATCCATTGCCACATGTAGTTTGGATCGGAGAGATAGACAAGAACAGGGAGGACAGAGTGAGGCTGATAAAGACGGGGGCGCACAGAATGGAGCTCAAGATAGACCATAAAAGGGAACTGAAGAGAAAGATAAAAGAGAGGAATGGGGGGAGAGGAAATTAAAAAGAAATGTTAAAGAGAAGTGTGAAGAGAGCAAAATTAGAGACGGGGCTTTGAGAATAGGGAGAGAGGTACGACAGCTTAACAGAATACCTAGCCATCTGCATTTCAATTTCCTCCAGCTCACCAAAGCTCTGTTGTCAGACTTGCTTTCTCCTCTATTCTCTGTTCCATTACTTTTTTTTTTCATCCCCATTTGCCTCTCTCCCTTCTCTCCCTGTCACTCTTTATTATTGTAATTCACTCTCCCGCACATGACAATGTGTTTTGTTTCTCAGGTACATTATAGCTCAGCCACAGCAGACACCGAAGAAATGTTTCCCAACAGCATCATATTCATCCAGACACACATGCAGCCATTCAGCTTTACTCATTTGAAATGCATATTTTCAGTGGTGGAAGAATCCTCTTTGTAGTTAACATAAGTAATACCACAACGGAAAAATGCATTAGATTATAAGTTCAAGTTGCATTCACACTCAGGTATAGTGGTTACCCTTTCATTGAGACTGCATTAAGCCAACAGGTGCAGCAAATGAGACAACAACAATAAAAAAAATCATCTGTAATTTTGTCACAGTCTAAAACTTTGTTGTCTTGTCCGAAATCTGTCGCTCTGATGGCTGCAACTTCTTTTTTGGTCTTCAATGAACAGCAGTCACAATTCTTGGGTGCAGGTTAGGAGTTTTGCAGTTTTTTGAAAGGCTGCTGCCAAGGGCTCCGTCTATACAGGGGAATGCCAAAAAATGTAATGCACAAGCAAAATAAGCTTTCATGCTTGGTTATGTCTATGATGTGTGCTGTTCAAGCAAGTTCATTTAAAGGGATAGTGCACCCAAAAATGAAAATGCAGCCATTATCTACTCACCCATATGCTGAGGGAGGCATATGGGAGAGCTACAGGCTACAGTGAGGCTGAAAACAGAGTTCAAATGACGTTTTTCCAAACAACTTTTTATGTCGGGGCTTCAGGACACTACGGACGAGCAGTAATTATGTGTTTTTGGACGTTTGAATCTGGGGCGCCGTCAGCCTCCATTAGGTGGAGTTGTGTTGCTACCTCCTCTCCCCTTGGATCTCTGCAAGTGATGTGAGGACTCTGAAACTTCACCTGAGCCTCCCTCGACATATGGGTGAGTAGATAATGGCTGAGTTTACATTTTTGGGTGCACTATCCCTTTAAGCAATATGAGCACAAGTTGGAGAAAACAAACACAGGTTGTATTGACCTACCTTCTGATACAACCCACAGGAGTGTTTCCCAAATAAGCCCCCTACTGGTAGACGACAGAATAGCTTGTATCCAATGGTTAACAGTTGAAATTTTAAAGACATGGTTACAGTTGAGAAACTGTCGCAGTTATATCGAAACTAGGAGGTTATACTTAGGCAAAAAAACCCCAACAAAACTCCTTAGTTCAGTTTAGAATAGTGATTTGGTTTAAAATAAGCTCAGCATTGACTTTTTCTTTGTCTTTGTCACAGCAACCAGGTGAAGTCGAGACTTTATGAAACGTAGCGACCAGGTGCCAGCCCATAAGCAGCAAGCATCCAAGAGGACGCTACAAAAATCACGGACATAATACAGAAAACATGCAAAGACAGTGAAGCGAAACATCAAGTGACCATAGCTAGGATTGGCTTTCACTTCCAGTTTCACTGACAATTATGTTTTTGAACATTAACTAACAATGACTGCGTTGTATGCATGCGGCAACGTCTGCGGCTGAAAAATGCAGCCAACGTGGAAGTTCCAAAAACTGCAGTTCCTCTAATGGCCAGTTCCCATAGACCCCCATGTTAAAATGCCTAGTTTAACAGCAGAAATAAACATGTTTACAGCCTGGTACAAAAAACAGTTTGGTCTCTTTAGCTACCCCCTCCCTTCATGCCAACTGTACGGGGGTTGAATTTTTATATAACTCACCTATTTAGATTTTTTCAAGGCTTAAAGTCTGCTGATAGTGTCCTCAGCTTTCCAGCTGGATCCTCCTCTCACTCCTCCACAGCCTCTCACCCAAATATGGTCACTTCTAACTCCAAAAACCAAAGATGGCAACGACCAAAATGCAGAACTCTAAGCCTTAAACCAGGAGTCCACAATCCAGTGGGTGATGTCATGGTAACTACATCCATTATTTTTTCATTCTGCGATTATACTTTCAACAGCAATGTGATCCAGGTTTGTGTGATAAAGAAGCCACTATTTTTTTCTTAGTGACATGGTCAAATATTGACATTATAACATTTATTTAAATGTTAATGTTAAAGTGAAAGCTGAGATGCTGTAAATGCCACGCCCAAAGAGGGAAGCCATGGACACCAGCAGATCACACAGAGAGATGACTGTGCTACCAGGGTCTGAGGAGCCTTTTTATCTCTCACTGACACAGCAACCCCTGGTGGTCACAGCCAGCACTGCAGAGCCAGGACTCCCTCCTGGTGAGAGATGTCTTTATTTACTCAGCTTGTGAAATCATTTAGATAGAGCCGAGATGGGCAGCTGATAATCAGGACAGGCTGCGGGGCAGGACAGGGCTGTAATTGACTGTGGCAATCTCTCTTTATTTCTCTTTTATATTCCCTCTATCTCACTCCCTTACTCCTTTCTGTCTGCTCATTGAGAGGAGAAAAGTTTTTCACTCATTCTTAGTCCCAAAAAAGCCATTCACAAATCCAATAAGATTCCTTGTGAATCGTTTTATAGCCGCTGCAAATCCTCCAATGCTGCAGATATTCAGATTTATTCACAGCAGATCTGATCGTAACACAACTCATATCTCGTCAGGCACATTTGCACCACTAGCGCTCATTGGACCCTTATTATATGGCTTAGTAATTCTTTTTTTTTTTCTTTTTAAAAACTTTTTTTTTTGAAAGGATTTTTCTTTGGGGCCTTATTTTATGCTGAATAGAGACATGGAACGCAGGGTAAGAAAGACAAAGCGGGGCTGTTGCAGGAAGCTTTGGAGTCACAAGGCATATTTCCATCTCCAGAGTGAACTAAATACCGAAGTTTACTCTTTTTCAGCTAACAACAGCACCTAGTTCTGCTTCGCCTGCAGAATTTCACTAAAAGATGCATAAAACAACCACTAAGAGAGACAAAATGACTATAAGCAGATGCAGAATGACCCAAAAGACACAAAATAACCACGGAGAGACAGGAAATGACTACAAGAAGACAGACAGTTACTGAGACATGTCTCTTTGTTTTGTGTCTCTTTCATATAGCTGATGAGATTCTTTTTACAGTGTCAATCCCTTCAAGGTGATTCACGTGAATCAAGCAGCAACTTCTGGGGCTGAAAAAGGAAGTGCCAAAAACTGCAGTTCTTTAAATGGCCACTTGATGCTGGCTCCAACCAAGTAAAACGCCATAGATCCTCATGTTAAAATGCCCAACTTTACAGCAAAAGTAAACATGTTTACAGCCTGGTTCAAAAAAGGTTTTGATCTTTATAGCTAGTTTTAACATTCATAACGATTTACATTTACATTTTATCAAGGCTCACAGTTATGCATATGTAAGGGCGAGGCTGCTTAAGTGATAGGCTGTGTGAGGCGTCGCTGTAGTCTGAGTTTGAGCCACCCCTCACTCCTCTACAGCTCCATCCTCTCATCCATATATGGTCACTTCTGGCTCCAAAAAGCCAAGAAAACAGTCCAGTGGGTGATGTCACCAAAGCTACATCCATTATTTGTACAGACTATGATGTAAATGTATCAAACCTTTTTTAGTTTTATACCCTTCTGTAAAATACGGTGTCAGTTTCTCGGTCGTGCGTCCATATAGTGTTTGTCTTTGGCAGAAAAGTGGTGGCAGGGTGCTGAGTAGCACGTCATTACAGTGCTTCATAAAAAAACAGCTCCCATTGTTTTTTTTGTTCTTAATTTAGGCCTTCTATGAGAATAATATCTTGGCATCTTGACTAGGTGACTGATGAAACTGAGAAAACAAGTTTACAAGGCGCACGGTAAAAGCACAACACTCACCAGCAGCATCCAGTGTTCGGCCAGTCTGCTTCACCAAATGAGCTTTTCTGTCCAGAGCGCTCTGAGGAAGATGCTGTTCTCGGCAGCTGCATGTAGCCCCACAGCAACATTTCTCTTCAATGCATTACCACTCATGTGAAAGTTTTAATAAATAGAGATAAAATAATAATTTTATTACATTGATTGTGCACCCCAGGTGTATGCAGGTAGACCATGTCAGCTCAATATGATGTTGCAGAAATAACACTGATCAAAAATCTGTAGTTCCTTGAATTGTTTTGTCTCTTCATTATCAGTGTGTTGTTTGAACACTCCGAGCAATTAAGTAAAACACATCTTCTTTGGCGCGTCCATGTTGTTTCCACGTTACAACTTAAAGCTCACGAACACACCAAAGTTGGAAGAACGACCATCAACAGAGCACATGAATGTACCATTGGTCTTGACTGTCTGATTTAACTGGTTCTCCATTCAGTACATTATTAACAGCTAGAGAGCGAGTGGGAAAAGTCTGGGATCCATGAGAGCTCCGGCAGTCGATAGGCTGACCCTGCACATACCAGGCGCTATAACGAGTCAGTCAAAAAGATTTGTTCGTCCATTTTTGCCCATTACTACATAGCTGAGCCCAGCAGGACCCCGTCGTCTCATAATCTGTCCAAAAGTGTTTCCCATGTGGAATCTGATAACGTTATTCCTCTCTACATGTAGAGTAAAAACATGACTTTTCAATTAGTTGCACAGCAGAGAATAGCTCGAGGCATCTCTGTTAGCCGGTGGATGAAGATGATCCTCACTGTAAGATGGTTTTCAGGGAGCTAATTCCAGATCTGTGTAAGTGTGAAGTGTCAGTGTGGAACTGTTGTCAAAGTGCCATGTGGCTACAGCGGGCGCTACGATGAGTGCTGAAGTACCAGTAATTGGTTCCATTTATCCTCTTCAGACCTTTTGGGCGTCCACACAAAAGAAAGTGTTATCGTAGACTAGGTTCCTATGCATGCACATAACACACACACACACACGCACACACACACACACACACACACACACACACTCGAGTTTCTTGTCTGGCCTTGTGTGAGCCAAGGGAGCCTCTTCTGGGTTTTGCAGTGTTTATGGGATTTCAGAGCGGGCAGATGCGTTGGGCTGAGAGTTCCCGGACAGCGTTTATGCCAGGAGCACATTTCTGTCTGACTCCTCGTCTCGCTCTCTACAGTCAGAAACAATTATTAAATCAATGTCCGACGCTCGATTGCCTCGGCGTTACTTCCTTTTATGTTCTGAGAGAGGTGAGCGTCTTGGTCATTTAGAGAAACAATAAACTTGTTTTTGTTCTCTTATTTAAAGCTGTTTACTGGCATTAACCTAACGCTATCTGGCACATGCTATTAACCGGAGTGAATCACTGCAGAGAGAAAGCAATAGATTTGGAGCTGGGGTTAGCCTGGCGGAAATGGGATTGAGTAGTGTGGCAGCTGAAGGTGTTAGCGTTATGCTACATCCAATAGGCTGAACAGCTGATAATGAGATGTCAGCAGTGACGGTAATGGATTGTATTCCTGCTTTTCCAAGTGCTCAAAGCTTCTGTTATACATCACTTTGGCATGAAGGGGCTGCGGAGGCTAATCTAGAAAGAAAAACAGTGTGATGCCTTTAGTTCTTAGACTCTTCATCCTCTAATACACCTAACTGAGCTGAACGTGCGCATCTATCACCTGGAAAGGCCTTAAAAATTGATTACCTGAGATTTGTGTTTAGATTTTCATTACGAATGCAGTCACAGGGAATCTTGTAATTTTTTAAAGTTGTCTATGGCAGACATATATAGCACCTAACGTCCTCTGAAAACACCTGATAACTTTAAATTTGGTGATGATCGTGCTTTAACTTTAGATTTAGTTGACGGATTTTTTTTTCACCTGTGATGGAAACCTTATTAAGGACCATACGTGTGGTTTTGAATTCAAATGTATGAGGCCATTTACTACACATCACATGTACTTAACATCAAAGCTAAGCCTGCTGCAAACCATGATGTTGCATGAGTTGTGTAACCCGTCGCTGTGAGCATCAAGACTGCATTTTCTTTCTTTTAATTTTTAGTTTATTTGCTTCTTTGAAGGGTAGGAATAAAAGAATCGATTTAAAGTGGCTGCTGAAAACACAAATTGTGCACAATTTGTGAAAACACTACTTAAAGTTCAATCAAGCTTGAGATTTTTTTTGACTCTTGAGAGGTTTCTGCTCAACCACAATCTGATTTGATGAGGCTGCTCCAAAGAACATAGTTGTGCACACATTACATGTAATTGTGGTTATTGGAAAACAGCATCTATCAAAAGAATATTTTATTTAAATGCACAATATCTCAACAACTCCTCCTGTGTCTGTGCTCTGCCTGCTCTGCTTGTGTTGTCTCCTTCCTTCCTTAGCTGACAGCGTGCAGGTTGTTAGTGAGCCGGCTCACCTGGGCTGACGAGCTGGCGAGCCTGTAAAGCCGGCCAGGTCAGTCAGCCTTGCTCTTTCTCTCAGCTCCCCTGTGGTCTCCTGGGGTACGTTCAGCCTGGAAACAGTGTGCAGCGTTTTGCTACAGTTTCAGAGCTGAGTGACATGTTTTCTCGAAACGCTGTGCAACAGGCCTTAATGTATGTTTGCTCTTGTTCTGTTGTTGTGCCAGAGGTGTAACCAATCAGCAAGACTGGGTATATAAACCATATCTAGCAGATCATAAACTTACCGTGGACAATTTCTGTTCTTATTTCACACTTGCTTTGGCAATGTACATGCATGTTTGCTATGCCGGTAAAGCCCATTTAAACTGAATTAAATTAAACCCTGCCGCAATAAAACCATTTCTGTTTGAATAAATGTTTAGCTACATTTTGTCATGGCTGAACGCAGCTCTGGTTTAGGTGCTTGTCTCATATTTTAACATCTTCTTACCCTATTTTTTTACCTCCAGTGTTTGCATTCGCCTTCCTTTTGTGTCTGAGCCGTGACACAGTTCATGACACAGGGTCAAACCAGATAAAAACGTGGCTGTAACAGCTCAAGTTTCTAGGGTTATGTGTTTTTTGTCATTCACTCGTGTCGTTTCCTGTTTTACTTTGAAACTCATGTCTCCTCTTGCTTCAGATCACTTCACTTCCTGCCTCTGTGTGACTTCATCTGTGTCTGATTGTCTGTCCCATCCTGATTAGCCTCACCTGTGTCTCGTTATTCTTTCCCTCACCACAGTATTTAGTGTGTGTCTTGTTTTCTCTCAGTGCCAGTTCGTCTTAGCTCCTCGTGTTCCAGGCTTTTATTTTCTTGTGTCCTTTTCTTGTTCTTTTGGATTTAGCCTTTAGGTTTTTTTGTTTGCCTCCACTGATAGACAGCCTGTGTACCCAACCTGCCTTTTGACCAGGACAGACTGTGTTATTTTAGCTGAGCTGTCTCCAGAGTCGCGCATTTGAGTCCACTCAGGTTCACCAGTTGTTACACATGGCAGTGCAATGATTACAGAAAACATATAATTTTAATTTAAAGAGATGGAACAAATGACACATAACAATTCCAACATGTAGACACTGTAAGAATAGAGCATTTGAACATGTAAAAGCAGGACACACCAAAATAAACTCTTGAAATTAAATGTTAATCTTTGCATAGACGACATATTAGTGAACATCTTTCCATACCTGCCCTGACTCAAAGGCTGTGCAGCCATTTCCGACATGTTCTGAGAGAAATCAGGCTGTCCCACTGTAAAAATCTGCAATAGTTGAGGGCTCTCCTGTGGACCTTTGAAAGCCTTTCCTTTTGGAAATGTTGCAAACATGCAGCCTTTAAATGAGGCACAAAACTGCACCAGAATATTATGTTAGAAATCAGGATGACACAGGAAGTTTGTAAGTACAAGTTTACAAGTGCAACGCTCAGTGAGCAGCATCACAGCTGTGTATCCATAGATGTTTTAATCTGATTTGACCCAGCAAAATCGCTGTCCATCCTATAAACTCAGAGTGAATAACAAACACTCCACTTAATTACGTATACAATCCAAGCCTCATTACTCTACTGGCTAAAGAAATGCCTCAGCGCCAACATCTAATGTGATGTAACCCGCTGTCCCATCCCTCATGCAGCATTTTGAGTCATTTCACCCTAATGAACTCCCTCATGCATTAAAATCAAGCTCGCAGGTGTTGTCAATTAATATTTGTGAGAGTTCAGTGCTTAGGATGAAGGGTGGACATCGTGATTGAGCCGGGGTCACTGGGCTGGACCCGAGCTGGAGTCTGTCCCAGAATACATAAGGCAAAAGGCAGAGGAGCTCCGCACTGCATACGTTCAGAGGGATTATCTTGTGTATCAACTTCTTTTTTTTAGTTGAACTGTTTTGAGGATACAGCTTCTGTCTTTTGACAAAAATTCAGGGGAGCCTTTCTTAATTCAGGAGAATGTTGCTTGTTTTGATCAAACATTTTACCTTCATTTGGTTTATCCTCAAACAGATGGACTTCAGGGCCGGAGCTAAAACACATTCTTACTCTGACCTTGTGGTTACGTTTAGCCAACACATGCACGTGGTTACGTTTAGCCAACACATGCATGTCATTATGTTTAGCCAACACACGCAAGTAGTTACGTTTAGCCAACACACACAAGTAGTTACGTTTAGCCAACACATGCACATGGTTACGTTTAGCCAACACATGCACGTGGTTACGTTTAGCCAACACGTGGTTACGTTTAGCCAACACATGCACGTGGTTACGCTTAGCCAACACCTTTACTGGAACATTCAGTGCAATTCCAACCAGTTTGTCTGTGCCTTCCAAAACCTATTTAAATTTTTGACATTTGGTCAAGTAAGGGCATAACTTTGTTAGGTTTTGGAAAAGATGATGGTTTGGGCCCAAAAAAGTGTTTTGTTAAGCAGGCACGTGCACAGATAGACCTCAAGTGATGCTCGAGCATCTACCCTTTTGCCCTCTGTCTAGATAAGTGTCCTTTTTGCAAGACATACATGTTTTCTATCTCTTTTAATTGATTTTTATATTTCAGTTTTTTCTGGCATCATTTCTCAATTAGGTATGTGTTATTTGCTCGACATCTGCATTTGAGTCGAGGCCCTGCTCCTCCCACTTTACCTTTTCTTGTCACAGCCACCACAGTTAACTAGTCAACACAGACAAATCAATCACCCCGTGGAGCAGCAGCCACGTCTCCCTGACGTGCCTTTATGGGCAGACAGGTAATGATAATGTTTGCCCTAAGCCTCGGCATTGATTGTCACTGTTGTGAAAATAAACCACTGTGAAAACACTCAATACAGCCAGTCTGATTTAGGCAAAAATACACCATTAACAAGCTGGTCTGGCGTAAAACCACACTGTCTCCCACCAACTCTGTGGCAGAGTCAGGTTCAGCAGCTGCCCGGTGCAGGCAGAGATACATGCTGAATTGCTTTCCCACTTTTACATGATTTTTAAACCAATACTTAATTTGTAATCATGTTTATGTCTCCCATGTTGTGTCTCTGATAATTAATTTAAACAAACAATGACTTGGCTAAAGTGCATAAGAGCGCAGAGGAGAAGAGGAAGAGCATGCAGCTGCACGCGTCTGTTCTCTTTGATTCTTTGACTGTATTTAAAGCTTATTTAGAAGATAATTAAAAGTATTAGTATGTAACAATTTGATAATGAAAGGAGGAGAAGAGAGTGAGGAGAGGAGAGCAAACGGAAGGATTGGAGAATAAAGTGAGGACAGCAGAGCGGAGAAGATCTTGTAACTAAACACAGGCCGGTTGGTGGGTTTTGATTTTTTTTCTTTTGCACCAGCACTTTGCACATGCAGTAAATAAAAAAAAAAAAGTAAATTGTGGAATGGATGCCTTTTTTATTTACTTGAGCACCCGCCTTGCAAAATGGCACTGTTGTTAAGTTTTGGAAAACATTGTGGTTTGGATTGAATTAATCACTTTTACATTTAAGGGACCTTAGTCACCATGGTAACAATGATAACTGCTTAGTCAGGATCAGGGGAAATTCAGAAACATTGGATGTCAGTTGGAGACAAGGAAAGTCTGATGTTCGGTTGATTTTGATTGAGTTGAACTTCTTTTTGCTTTCGCTTTTATGGATAAGAGTCATAATTCCTGTGCTCACTAGTCAGCTTTGTCTCTCAAATGTAAACATATGTCCCTCTGACGTCCTTCTGGGACACGTGTTGAGATCTTTTTACTGCCGCGTGGCTCGTCTGAATGCACATAAATGAATCACGAACTGTTCTTTCTCTTAGTTGGTCTGGTAGTGCAGAAAGTTCTCTGAGGAAAAGGATGTCTGGGTTTCACCCTATCTACACAGACCATGCGGTAAAAGCCGTAGCTTCAGTCATCCATCAATCATTACGCTGGATGTTTTCCACCACAACACTAGAGGCACATCTGTGGAATAAACAACTAAAGAGAGTGTAGAGTGTAACTCGCCGATCCTTTCAGCACTGTTAACTCGACCAGGACAATCAGCTTGAATTGGTAAATCAAGCGATAGTAATTTCACTCGAGGTAATTTGTTCATGCCTGTCTGCAAAGCCAGACGATAAGAAAGTTCAACCAGGGGTGAATCAGGCAGCAGTAGCAAATCACTGAGTGTGTATAAAAGAGTGGCCGATACAGATCAGTGTGCCTGCGTGTCAGTCTGAGTGTGATTGTTGATTTTGAAGAAGGCCCGAGGGCCTAGACGTCATCATCGAAATAACAGAAATGCAGATGGAGCCAGAGTGCGACACCTTTTTTTCTATAATCAAGTGCACTGCCAGTGATCAGCACCTCGCTGTAACCTCTGTGTGCATCACTTTTATATTTTTTACAGAGGAGCCATTTACTCCGATCTTTCTAGTGACTGTTGCTCACTGTCTGCAGCAGCTCAGTCACTAGAATAAATGTTGGCATTGTATGTTTCTGGAAAACACGGATTTGTTTTATATGTGCATATATGTCAAAGGTTTTTGTTTCTTTGCGTTTCAGTTTTGTGTTGTGACAACACAGTGATAATGTGATGATGTTTAGGCACAAAATTCACTTAGTTATGCTTGAGATAAGATCATGTTTTGGCTTAAAATATGTGGTTGTTTCTGCCATATACACCGCTGGTAAAAACATGGCTTGTCTTGAAAACTGGGGTCTGCTGGTGACTAACAAGCTGCTGAAAACACAGCGATGACTCACACAAAAACCCAACCAGTTTTGTTGTTTGATGTTGTCAAACAGTGCTCTGCAACTTGGCCAGCATTGGCCAACATTTTCTTCTGGCAACTGGGCTGTGAGGTGTAATGTCTGAAAAGCAGAACATAAGTAAAATCGAGGAGCAATGCACAGGAACAAATATCAAAACACAAATACTAACATAGGAGTTAATAGTAGAAAAAAGTATGCCCTTTAATGCATGTAATCCTGTGTTAGAAGTTCAGATGATGTTTTGCATTGGCCTAAGTAACAGAGAATGCAATTATACATAACTCCTTGAGATCAGGTGGAGAGATCCACCAATCAGTCCTCTCAGGAGAAAATCCAGGAAGAGAAAGGTTATTTAAGTGTGGGAGTGGCCTATTTGAATCCTGTTTGTTTGAGACCATGCTGCAAGGTGAGTGTGTTTGCTGATCCTTTGAGTTTATCTATCTCCCTTAACCTTAGCTTATATTGGAGTTATGATATGTAGCGTGTGAAATAGAGTATGGTGAATGTGCTAGGAAAGGTAGTATTGGCACTGTCACTACCTGGAGCTCGCATAAATGGAGTTTGGGTTTGCTGAAGGTGGCAGTGCTGTTTGGGCTGAGAAAGCCTGTGAGTTTATCTTCTCTATCTCCTTTAACTTTAGCTTATATTGGAGTTATGATATGTAGCGTGTGAAACAGAGTATGGTGAATGTGCTAGGAAAGGTAGTATCAGCACTGCCTCTACCTGGAGCTCGCATGTACGGAGCCTGGGTTTGGTTGAAGGTGGCAGTGCTGTTTGGGCTGAGAAAGCCATGTGTAAGTAAGGTAGAGGAGGTTGTTGTGTTGGGGTGGAGAGCAGTGAGACCTGGCACTAGGGGAGTGTCTCTGGGACGCCAGAGATCACTGTCTAGCCTCCTGGAGGTGTCGTGGGACCAACTAGACGAAACACTGGTGAAAGGAGGTTCCCACCTGATGACATTGCAAGTAGTTGTCTGTTTCAACTCGTCTCGTCATTAATCTTTGGTCTGAGCTGGGCTTTGGAGGTACGAATCTTTGGCTGAAGACACTCAACTCAACCAGCATGTTTCGGGGGGAGGAGGTGGGAGACATTCAGGATACTCACCAACTTGGACAGAATCTTCTTCTCCATCATTGCCTCCAGAGAGTCCAGCCCAACTCCTTCTTCAATCAATGAGCCGGCCTTTCTGGCTTGCTTGTTAGTGTCTCTCACTTTCACACTCTGTCCCTGGCACACGGCAGCATAGAAGATTAGAAGATCGCACTGCACAGACAGGTAGAACATCTGCAGCTTCCTGTTGATGCCTCTGTAGGAGTGAAATGGCTTTGGCTCTTCATATAGAGGGTGTATGTGCTCCCAGCCCATCCTGTTGTCCAGGTGCACCCATCTAAGCTTCTTCTCTCTGGATGGATACAGGGGTCTGGAGAGGCTTAAGGACAACGTACCGACTGCCCTCAAAATCAACTCTTAAGTAATAAATAAACAGCAGCCATGCTGATATAAATTTAACTTACAGTGTAACTTTCTTTTCCTGTTATCCTACTTAAAAACAAGAATGTTTTGGCTCATTTTGTCTGTTCACTCCACCATCCCCAGAAGCAACAGGCCTTTGTGAGTCACAGATAGGAAGCAGCACACTGGGTGGTGCATGTCCGCCTGTGAAGCTCCCGTCGAGGTAAATCATTATCATTCCATGTTTATTCAGGAAGATTTATTCAAAACAAATTGTTGCACAATTGCACATCATTAGCTGGCTTATTGTGGGATTGCAATGTTGAAAGGGCTAACAAAACTTACGGCGTAAGGTCACACTTTTTTTTTCCACACACACACACACACACACACACACGCGCGCGCGCGCGTGCGCTCCTGCTCCTCTCCTGTCTGTTGCATTACACATGTATACACACACACTCCGTTTTGAAGGTAAATAAAACATGTGCATTCTTCATTTTTGTGTTACAGCTCCCTCCTGCAACATGCACACACAAGCACAACACACACTCACATACACGCACACACACACAATCTAATCCCATAATGCAGTATGAGCAAGTCTCAGCTCTCTCTGCTTGGCTCCCTGTTCACCTCAGTGTTCCTCCTCTGTTTGTAATGATCATTAAGCAGCTCCCTACACACCGCGCAGGCAGCAGCTAACAAGGGAAGCATGTACATGCTGGCTATTAGAGGCAATTAAAACCGTGTATCTGTGTGCATTATTTTCAATGTGCATGTGTGTGTCGGAGCTCCTGTGTGAGAGCGGGAGAGAGAGGCAACCTTATGGCAAGGACACGAATGTGAGTCTGTGTGTGTTGTTAGAGTGATGGTGTGTATGTCTGGTATATCCTTGTGTTTGGTTCATACACACAGAAAGACAGAGAACATGTTGTTAGGCTCATTGTCGCCATGGGAATAAAGAGTGCCAGTCCCGCTGGTGGAGAACGTGTCAAGCGTCTGACAGAGGGAAGACTTGCCTCTGAGTGTGTTTGTGTGCGGCCGAGTGACAAATACGGATAATGAGCTGAAGCACTCTGTGAGAAGACGACTAGGAGGTGTAGTTTGAGTATTTTGACTGCCTGCTTTCCGCTGTCGTGCAATCCATCTTGAGGGGATCGTTAATGTTTTATAAAATGTCCCCAATGATGTAACAGCAGCAAATCAAACATCACAGCCAGTTGCGTGGATCTACGAGAAGACGCAGTTTTTTTTTTAATTCTTACACTTTTTCATTTATATTATACCCAATATGATATAAATAAAAAAAATATGGGTGCCCACGGATAAGGGCAAGGGAAGGTGGAAGCTGATCGACCAGGAGTGGAACAACGTAGTCTGTAAATAGTTGGCTATTTTACCAAAACTCATGGGATATCTGGACATTGGTTTTAAATTTTGAACAGCATATGATGACGTGCCTGTCAGAAAATATATGAAAAAAATATGTTTAAATTGTGCAAATGTACTTATTTCCTCTGATCTGTTGTGACAACATCATCAGGTCAGATCAGTGTAAAAGGGTCGGGGTCAGCTGATGGGGCAGCTAAACTTGGGGACAGATTTGCGATAGCGGGAGATAATCAATAATGCAGACAGGCTGAGAAAGACCAAGGTAATGGCCAGAAGAGTTTTGTAGCTGATTTTATATCCATAAAATATTTTGGATGCCAGAGACTTCCATTGCAAGGGCATATTGTTTATTATATAACATGTTTCCATACATTTTAACAATACTGTGGTTAACGTGGCCATTTTTAAGCACAAAAACCACTTTGTTATGGTTAGAAAAAGATCGTGTTTTGGTGGCGTAATGACTGAAAGTACTGCCAGTGACTGACTGACTAAAAAACATCCAGTTTTGTCGTTTGTTGGTCTCAAAGAGTTGTCTGCAGTTGGCTGCTCTGGCAGCTGCTCACCCAAGAGCATGCACGAACATTTATGGCAGCACCCTCTGCATGACTGTGTTCCCCAAACTGTTTACCCCATTAGTTACTCAGTTAGCCAAATCTGATGATTAGATTTAGGCTGAATCCAAGCAGGTCTTATTGCAGCCCTGCTGAATTTAACCCTCTTCAACATCACAGTAACCAATTTCCCAGTCGCTACAAGCACAAAAGCAAAAGAGCAGCCCAGAACATAATGGCATTGTACGTTTGTGCAAACCACAGACACGTTGCATTTGTATGTTACTATATAGGAGACATAATAAGACTATGTTTCGACAACAGTGTGGTTAGAGTAAGGCACAAAAACCACTTGGTGATGGTTAAGAAATGATAGAATAAAATAAATTAATAAATTGTAAATAATGGTGATGGCTGAGAAGATGCTGGAAGATGCATCGATGACTCACTCAAATACAGTTTTGTTGTTTGTCTGTCTGAAATAGTGGTCTGCTTCTTGGCAGGCGTCTTACACAAGTGTCACACCTTCCACCATCCCAACACATCCTCACACTGATCTCGTCATATATCGACATTTGGTCATGGACTTTCCACTTCAACATAATGATGTGCAAGGTGCCCTGGGTGTGTTGGTTGTTGACGTTCTGCGATGCCGTGTGTCATCTTCAGCCTGTTACATGCATCGTCTGTTTTCAAAAAACACTTTGCACAGTTTGCATACAGGCTCTTTCAGAATAGATGAACTACGTCAGTTCAACACCACAAATTGACTTTCTTTTTTTCAACAACAAACACACGTGGTTACGTTTTGTTTTGTTTTTTTGCTTTACAATCTAACAGGAAGCAAACACCTGCCTCCTGGGTGAAAGTCCCACTCACCCAACCTGGACTTTTGCCCCTTTACCCTTACGTTGCTTCTCGGCCGTGTTTCCCCCTGATGCCCTCAGTTGGCCTTACACAACGTTGATCAGCCACATATGCCGACAAGAAAGGACGGCTCTTTTCATCAGTGTCTGACATAGAAGTAACTGCCCAAGCGGCGGTATTTGACAACTTCAGAATGAGACTGGTTGACCATCAGCTCCAACTCCTGATGACAAAGTCAGCTCAAGTATGAAACATACAAATGTAATGTAAGTATTCTGGCAACTGTGCTGAGAGCAGACGATACACACAACAAATCAGTATTGAAAGCTACGTGTTGGAAAGCCAGTGCAGCCATTTCTATGATGTCGGGTCTCTGCGGAACCACAGTGTCTGCAAATGGAGAACTCTTCAAACAGCAGGGAATATTAAGTAGTTGTCAGCCTCCAAAAAATTGATTGGGTGTCAACAGAATGAAGTCAAGTTTGCCTCAGTGGGTGTTATCTGCAGTGCTGTCTTAGACCCTGTAAGTAATGTGCACTGACAGGGTATTAAATTTGTTTTCCTACAATATCTGTTCTTGCTTTACAACATCAACAAATAAAGCAGGATTAACTTTTGTTAAGGTTATGTTGACACACTGCACTCTGTTAAGGTAAGGGAAAGATTGTAAACAGTGAAAATGCTTTGTATGCCGCACCAACGACACCCTCCTTATAACTTGCACACGATGCAAAATGCAGCACTTGACTGGAAAAGATCATTGTAAACATGATTATGTTTCCTTACTTTATCTATTTGGCAAAACAAATTAGTCGAATGTAACCTCTTGGAGGCAGAATTGGCCCCGTGGAGCTGCAACTCAAGACCTGGAACAGGCTGCAATTCATCTACAATTGATGCAGAGACTAACCACATTATAGCAAGTGCTCGGTTGCAGATTTTGCTGCGAAAGGTGGTGTAATTTGCTTTGGGTGGTGTGAGCGTTGGATCACTTTGCTTCTTAAATAAATTAAGTGCTTAAAAGGTGTGTTATGTTGTTCCTCGGGCTATGTCTATGTTGTCACGGTGCTTTCTTGCAGCACTGTATATTGCAGAGCACTACATGTCTGCAAACCAACATACAGAAGCCTCGAACAGGGAGAGTATGAGACTCCCAAAGCCTTGGAGGCACACTGCAAACAAACACCATCGCACCCATCTGACTCTGCTCCCCAGAAATCCACCAGAGATCTTAAGATGTCGCCTAGGCCACGTCTGGGAGGGTGTGTTTTGTGTGTCTTTGCATGTGTGTGTGCCGTCTCCCTGAGCCCACAGGGACTGCTGTTGTCTCCTCCACAGAAGACACAGCAGCAAAGGTCTTGTTTTCTCTATAAAGCAGTGTTGAGATAATGTAAATCCTCGAGACATAAGATATTGTTTTTATTATCGAGGTGTTTTTTCTTTAATAATAAGCACAAGTTGAAATAGCAGGTGGCTTCAGAGAGGCTGTTAAATCTTTTCTCTGTGAGACGCTCGTCGAGTCTATTTATTCTCACCTTGGGCTTGTTAAAACACACTGGTATTTTTTAGTAAATTTGGAAGCAATGGCTCCCCGTCGGGTCTAAAGTCATAAAGGTTCACAGTCTGCAGCAGATGTACTGTATAATGATAAAGATCCCTGCTTCTCACATGGTTTGAAATATGAGAAACATGATTAAATTAGCATTTAATCTATTTTTAAGAGGTAAGTATGACTGCAAGATATCTATGGAAACAGGACACACTGTCATCACACTGTGGACGAGGTGGAAACAGTGAGGACACGTACCAGATGCACCAGATGTTAATGCACAGCCATGAGTGGGTTAGTCATCCTCTGTCTCACAGCACATCTTATATTTTCATCAGCATGTGTTTAAACTGTAAATGTACAAACGCATATAAATGTGTACATGTCATGATCCTGGGTTTTTCTTGATGTTCTGTGTCTTGTGGACTTTGTTTTTTTGTTTTGGGGTTTTCTGTTTGTGCTCTTTGTTTCATGTTACTCATTAATGTTTTATCTGTTTCCTGTTTTATTTTGTAGATTCTCTCCTCGTGTGTCATGTCTGGTTTTACTTCCTGTCTTTGTGTGTTTTCCTGCACGTTTTCTATCACACCTGCCTTCCACCAGTCTCGTAAGTCCTTCCCTGTTCCCAGAGTCTTCTCTTCACACCTGTTCTGTGTTAGTCTTGTTTCCTCCACCCAAGTGTTCCCCACCACACCCTTGATGTCAGCCAATCCCCATTTCCCTCCTTTTGCCTGTGTCCACCTCCTCCAGCTGTGTCTCGTTCTTGTGATTGGTTTTATGTATTTATGGTGCGTTCGTTTTGTACTCGGAGGTCGGAAGTGGGAATGACGTTACCTCCAATTTAACGACAGTTTTTGCATTCTAGTTGACAAGTCGGAAAAAAACATGGACGTTACCGATCTACCGCTGGGCTAGCCGTAGCCACTGTTTGTTTGTTTGTTTTGTTTGTTTGTTTATTTGGATCTTGTTTATTTAGCAATATCAGTTGATAACAATGCTCTATGTGGTATTTTGCTCATACAGACAGCATAGCAACATGCCCACGGATAAAAATTGAACAGTACTATGGGTGTGGCTGACCTCATGTAAAACAGGTAAGATAAAATTGCTCTAAACACTACTTCAACAGAGTGTTGACTCACTATGTGACCAGCAGCCATCTTGGATTCCCAAGTCGGGGTTAATGCGGTTGCTCCGAGTTTCCGAGTTGGAAATGGGAACTGGGAATTTCTGACCTCAAAGTACAAAACGAACGCACCGATATACCTGTGTGTTTCATTTTGTTCCTTCTCAGTTTGTCATTTGATTTTTTTCTCCTGATTTGATCATGTTATCCTGTTTAGTTTTCAGTTTAGTTTTGGTTCTTCTGTCATGTGGACACTCTGTCACCTGCCTGTTCTGGAGGTTTTTCATCAGCTTTATTGAAACTCACTTTTTGTTAAACCTCAAACCTGCCTGCTGCTTTGTATTTGGGTTCTTCCTGAACTGGTTCATGACATATTTAGTGTCAAATACACAATAAAATGACCAGTTTCAATATTTTTAAAGGAAATTTGTTGACACGTTTGGATAATATTTTCAGTAAAGCAAAATGCTAAACATGTCTCATTGCAACTTCTAAAACAATAAAATTTATTTAAATAAAATTTATAGAGTAAATAATAACTTTATGTTTAAAAATATATCTATATATCAAATTATAAAAGCTTATATTTAGTTGAAGCTCACTTTACCCAAAAGATCCTGCAGCTCTCAACCTGTTCTCATATCCAGGACATCAAGTACTGCAGTTTGGTCATTTGCCCTCAACCGAACATATACTTTCGAGTCTGTATGAGACGCACTGTGCTTTCAACTGTAAAGTGAAAAACATCCAAGGCAATGACGTATTATACAGAGCAAGAAAGTCTGTATATCGTGCGGGAGGGTGGGGTGGTGGATGGATTTGATCCCAAGATCAAGGGCAAGATGCTGAACCCCAAATTGCTCCCAATCGCTGCTCCATCTGTGTGTGTGTGTGTGTGTGTGTGTGTGTGTGTGTGAGTGTGTGTGAGAGAGAGAGTGTGTGTGTGTGAATGCGTACTGAGCAGCAGGTGGCACCATGTATGTTAACCTTTGCCACCAGTGTTTGAATGGGTGAATGTGACATGTAGTATAAAAGCGATTTGAGTGGTCGGACGAATAGAAAGGCGCTATACAAGTGCAGTTCATTTACGCGTCTTAGGAGACCGCTGTTTATATCCTGCGTGAATAAGAATTCAATGTTGAGTTGCTCGTTTTGACCCAAACCATGATTTAAGTTGTTGCATAAAACCTAAAGTCCTGTGGCTGTATTGCGGGTTAAATTCCTATATTTTGGAGGCATGACCTTCCGTTTATTGGGGGAAGTTTCCTGTACTGGTGAATCTGTTTTATGGGGGAAATCTCCTTTCAGGAAAGCAGCTGTTGGTTGTAAATTGGGGTCAACAGTCTGTACATTCTGAAGGTTGGCAGGTTGATTCCTCACACCAAGTCCGTCACTTCTTCAGGGAGGAAAATCTCCCCACATGAACACATGAGTTTATTCTGAAAAGACATTGTAGTGTGAGATAGGTGGAAGTAGACATGTCCCTGAGTGTCCAAAAGCGATGCTAGAGGGTTACCTTGGGCACAGCAGTTTGAAGCTAGGGCCAAATTCACAAATTCACAGACCCTTCTTTATTCTAATCTGATCATTGTGACAGCAAGAGGCAGTTCATCAGATGATTTAATGAATCCCTTGGTGGTCTCACAGGGTAACCGTCTGAGCACGCAGAGCCGTATGAGTAAGAAGAGGAATCTTAAAATCAGTCTGTGTTTAATGGGCTCTGGATGCAGAGAGGCTGTTAGCGGGAGATATATAAGAACAACGTGCTGTTTTAGTGAAAACTGTCGCAGATGCAATTTCCAGCTGTGTAAGTGAGCCATGTAATTTATATATACAGCATGGTGGGAGTTCAGGTGAGTGATGATAGACATGAATACGTGTTTCTATGGCTACAACATGTTTCAGGACGTTATCGTGCTCGTCGAAAAATTAGTACTTAAGCAGAACAGAGGCAAATTTGCTTCGGTCAGTGTGGTGCGAGAAACAGCTGCAACAATGTTCTTAAGGAGATGATGCATCGAGGCCAGGGCAGCGGGTTCATGTGAACCACAATGTCAGCAAAGTCTTGGAAATGCAAAGCCATGAGATGATGTAAGCAGGGAGCGAGGGACTGAAATATTGACTCTCATGGTATTAGTGAGATTCATATTTTTCATATGAGAGAAACTGAAGGTGTGCAGGGACACAGTTGTGACAGCCTGGGATCACCATTATGATTCTCATGAAGCTGGCAGAATATGCAGGTCATGAATCCTTCGGGAATTAGAAGAAGAGAGGGTTTTTTTTTTTGTTGTTTGTTCTGTTTTGTCTTTGCAGAGATGTTTTTAAGACAGAAACTTAAAGGAAAGCATCACACACACAATAAACCACAGAAATAAATCTGCAAAAGAGGCCACGTTTTCACCAGTTTTGCGCAGAACCATCGCAATCACGGATGTGTCATCAACGGCACACGAGAAAGTAAACAGTAGAAGCAAAGTTGTGGATTACATTGATTACCTGGAAACTTTGGTTCCGTTATTACAGATGTCTGATTTTACCCAAATAAAAAACAAACATGATTCAGCAATTAATGAGTCCACTGTGCTCTTTTTGTTCCTGATGATTTCTCACTTGACTTGTCCATCTAGCCTCCTCCATCCTCTCTTTCCAACCTGTAGAACATGACAACCACGCCGCCACGGTTCGCACTTCAGGTCAAGGAAAACCTATTTTTACGTATAAACAGTGGATGCAGCTACTATGACATCAGCAATTGCTTTGAAGACATTTTGAAGCCATGAGTCCAGCAATTCGACTGTCACCATTGTGTTTTTTTGGAGCTAGAAGTGACCATACTTGGGCAAGAGTCTGGCACTGTGGAGGAGCAAGGGTTACATCTGACTAAGAAGTCGAGGACACTATTGCAGACAGCCCCGCCCTTAAATAGGTGTAACTTTGGGCCTTGATAAAAAGTGGAAGTTATAAACAAAATCACTCCCCGTGCAGTTGTCGTAAATGTTGAAATTAGCCATAGAGACCAAAACTACTTCTTTGTACCAGACTGTAAACATGTTTAATTCTGCTGTAAATTTGGGCATTTAAACATGGGGGTCGTCAAATACTGCTGCTTTGTCAGTGATTTCAGCGCCAGACACCTGACGCCAAAAACCACCTTCTGTGGCAATATTAAACATGTACTTAGAAACAGTGTGCACAACTCAGAATCTCAAGGTAATGTCGGAAACACGTTTGTTTTCTCATAAACATTTATCCTGCCAAATTATTACATCTGAGAGTGTTTTTTAAACTTCCATCCTTGCATCATTTCTGCTGACCAAATCCCAGCAATTACCAGAAACTGCAGAGCACTTGTGCAAAAAAACATAATAAGAAAAAGATGTATAAGTAGCCTTGTGAGAAACACTTGCTCAAGCTTTCAATTAGCAACTGCAAATTACAGTAAATGCACAAAACAAACAGGGGAAAAGTTGCTTCATACAAAAATAAAGAAGACAAATGCCTTGCTATTAAGCTAAAAGTCTAAAAATTGTTATACAATAGAGTAAAATAAAATCAGTCAGATTTGCATGAGGAGCATTTTTAGGAACCCCCAGGATAAAAACAGATAATTATCAAAGATAATTACGTATAGGTCCGTAATCCACCGTCACATTCATTACCCACTAAAGAGTCATGCATATTGGTGCTCGGCCAGTCCTCCTTGGATTTCATCTTCAGCATCATCATAGGATTTTTTTTTCTCTCTCTCTCTCTCTGTTATGCATTATTCATGAAATGAAGTGTGGCTGATGTAACTTCCACACCTCTGTCATGAATTAAAAACCACCCTCAATATGAGTGTGCATACGTGTTCCAGCGTAAAGCCATCGTCAGCGCTGATGATGGCTTTGCTCTGAACGCATTTGTTTTCTGCCCAGAATTAAAATACAAAAGAAGATGGATCAGTGAGTGCTGTTGTTTTGTTTGTTTAATATTATACATAGGCAATGTTAGTCTGTAACGCAGCATGATCAAACCTTTCACGTGTTATGATATGCCACTGGTCAGCTTGATGGCACCTGATGCAGCAGCATGATACACGGACAGGCAGCGTGAGTTCCTAAGTAGTCAGATGCCACCTGTCTGTATGGTATGATAGCCTGCAGGACAGCATCAGGTTCAAACACTGCCGCTAACCCCCAAATTCCACCAGATGCGTGTTGGTTGCGTCTGTGCTCTGGAACATCAGCGGAGCCGATGCGTTTCAATTCTTGCCGCGTGTGTTTCCACTGGCTGCGGCTGTGCTGCGCTCCAGCTCCGTCTCAGCTCCGGCACTCTGGAGCCCTCCGCAACAGATATGCAGGACTTCTATTTTTGCCGCACGCTGGAGCATAACGCAGCAATTCAGCACAGAGCAGATCATGCGGGGCAGGAAGTCGTGCACAGAAACAAAATAAAACATCTGGTTAATTTTCAAAATAAAACACACAGTGTTCACGGCGGATCATATTTCCCTGCACTACACCTTGAAAACGTCATAATGGGTGGAGGCAGGCCTGAAGTCAACAGGTCAGAGGTTTCCAGACGTCATTTCACCCCGTTGACACCATGGACGAGGAGATGTTAATCATGGAGGTGCACCCAGATGTCTTCCTGCTGCTCCTCTGGTTTTGTGGTTCTGTTTATAGAAACTACATCTTGTTATATCGCGCGAGATCTCCTGGGTCCGTGTGATAACCAGCACAACCGTTCCGCAATGGAACACAATGCATCATAATATAAGGAGCTACAAAGTCCCCATAGGGCGGGCGAGAGGGGTGGTGGATAGTCCAGCAAATCCCGGACTTTCACCCAGGAACCTGGTGTTTACTTCCTGTATGAATATAGAGCCAAAGCATGACCATGACATTTTTTTTTGTCTAAACCTAACCACATGTTTTTGTTAACATCCTGGCGTTGGATGCAGCATCCTGGGAACATCAGCAGCAGACACATACGGATACCCAGCACATAATGTGTTGATGTGAAAGGCCACTGACAAAGCCACGCAGGATGAGAACATGTACGGTTGTCTGTGGAGACGGACTCTGATTTGAAGCCATCCTTAAGAGGCTGATGATCAGTAATCTGCAGTTTTTTTGCACTTCTGAATTGGCTTCATTTTTCAGCCTCGGAGGTTGTGAACTCTTAAGATTCTGAACCAATTTCTTTTTTGTCAAAATGCTCTGAATGGTTCAAAATGAGGTGCAGGAACCAGAGCAGAGCTGGTTCCATGTCGGTGAAAAGGAGGTATGAGTGTGGTGAAGAGACCAGGAAAAACTGTCCAAGAATTGTATATTATTTGAAAATAAATAAATAAAACATTAGATACAGAAGATAATCGTTCAACATAAATGTGAAAATCACCACATTTATTGTTTTTACGCTAATTTGAACATGTAAGAGAACACAAACAAAGCTGACTGATGTCCTCGATCACAGGGACATTTCAGAGACGAGCGGCGCCTGAGCAGCGTCTCTCATTCATGATTGATTACCGAGCAACAACGTGAATGCTTAATTAAAAATATTCTGTGTGAGTCTGGAACCTGTTTATGCACACTCATATTGAGGGTGGTTTTTAATTCATGACAGAGGTGTGGAAGTTACATCAGCCACACTTCACTTCATGAATAATGCATAACAGAGAGAGAGAGAAAAAATCTTATGATGATGCTGAAGATGAAATCCAAGGAGGACTGGCCGAGCACCAATATGCATGACTCTTTAGTGGGTAATGAATGTGACGGTGGATTACGGACCTATACGTAATTATCTTTGATAATTATCTGTTTTTATCCTGGGGGTTCCTAAAAATGCTCCTGACTGATTTTATTTTACTCTATTGTACAAGATATTTTAGACTTTTAGCTTAATAGCAAGGCATTTGTCTTCTTTATTTTTGTATGAAGCAACTTTTCCCCTGTTTGTTTTGTGCATTTACTGTAATTTGCAGTTGCTAATTGAAAGCTTGAGCAAGTGTTTCTCATAAGGCTACTTATACATCTTTTTCTTATTATGTTTTTTTGCACAAGTGCTCTGCAGTTTCTGGTAATTGCTGAGATTTGGTCAGCAGAAATGATGCAAGGATGGAAGTTTAAAAAACACTCTCAGATGTAATAATTTGGCAGGATAAATGTTTATGAGAGAGAGCACTTTGTTAGATACTTGAAGGAACACCCTGGAACTAACTTTGTAATAATATGGAGGAAAAATAGCAATGTTTAATGCCCAGTTGGTGCAAAACATGGCCTCCCTGCACTGTAGGCATCAACACATTTATTAATGCATGCCTGCAAAATCTGTCTTTTTAAAGAGTTTTTGGTTACAACTATAAAATGGCTTGAGTACGATTTCACAACTTTTTATTCAGGGAATAAAGGGCAGACAGACCCAGCCATGCATGATAAATTTAAGATGGAAATGGGATGAAAAATCAAGCTCATATTGTTCCTCTGAAACACTGGTGCCACTGACACCAACACTTTTGCACAGTTTGGCAAACCTGGAGGGTTAGTCTTTCAATGTCTTTCAAAGTTCCATATAATCTTTATGTATGTATTTTCAGGTTCACACTTGTATTTTAAACGTGTTAATGCTCTGTCAGAGACTTTGGCGTCAGAAACCGATGCCTAAAGTAACCTTTGATGATGTGCCAACAGGCAGCGTCAGTTGGTAACGTGGCCGGATGGAACTTTTTGCGATGTCATGATGCACCACTGGTCAGCCAGACGGCACCTGTTGCAGCAGTACGATATGTGGATGGACAGTGTTAGTTCATAACATGGCTGGACGGCACCATGTGTGTTGGTATGATAGTCAGTTATAAATGCTGCCAGTAATGATGTAATATAAGGAGCTGGAAAGTTAAAGGGTGGGCGGGAGGGGTGGTAGAGAGGTCCAACAAACCCTGGACTTTTACCTGGGAGGCTAGTGTTTGCTTCCCTTATAAATGTCGTGCCAAACCATGATTTTTTTTCTAAACCTAATCATGATCTTTTGTTGCCTTAACCCAAGGAAGTAAACCTAAAAAGAAGCAAACCAAAGTGTTTTACCTATGTTATAAGTTTATGTTGAGAAAGACTGTATGCGAGGTGAAACAGAACATTTCCTGTGAAAACGGAGGTGTATTTTGCAAAGACACAATTCATTTTTCAAGCATGCACCCTGTTTTGGATGCACAGTCCTGGCCAGAAAAGCAGCAATGTCTTGGTAAAAAACAAATACTTTTTATGTCAAAAAAGCAGCTCTAAACATAGAGGCAGGTCCCTAAAAACACCCATGTTTGGGGCCTTAAAAAGCCGCTGAAAAACATCAACAGTTTGCTACAAAACAACCACATTTGATGCCTTAAAACTCCGCTGGGAACACAATAATGACTCACTTTGGCACAACCGTTTTTTTGGTGCTGGCCTCCAACAGTGACCTGCAGTGGTCTGCAGCTTGGCACGCGTCTCGCCTAGATGTCAAGCCATCCACCATGCCCTCCATCTCCTGATACAGTCATCAAACTGCTGCTTAGTCATTGACTTCCACATCAGACACATGCTAAAAACAGGCATCCTTTGGCCGCGGTATGATACGTTGACAGACAGCATCTGTTTCAAATGCAACCGGACTAAAATTATTTAAGGCTCTGGAAAGTCCCTATAGGCCGGCGGGAGGGGTGTTGATGAGTCCAACAACACCGAACTTTCACCCAGGAGCTGGTGTTTTCTTCCCGTACAATTGTAGAGCTACGCCGTGGTGTTTTTCTCGAACTTAACCACACGCAAACCTACTGTAACCTAAACATAAATATGCAGTGTTTTACTAATGTTGTAAGTTTATTTTGAAAAGGACTGTATAAATTTAATGAGCTGAAAACAGAAGTGTATTTTGAAAAGACTCAATTCTTATCTCAAGCGTACTCCTAAACATCTAAAACAGACGCAGGAGGGTACCACGTAGCATGTCATCTTTTTACGAGTTAGGAATGTGTTTCAGACCCGTCTTGTTTGGCCGCCCCTCCAAAAAAAAAAACTTTGACTGGTCAGTGTCTCCGGGTCTTCCACATCTGCGATCTTGGGTTCTCTGCACGGTCTAGGCGAGAGCTTGGTTCCATGTTTACTGTCCATGTTCCTTTCAGCTGATGTCATTCACATGAATCTAAAACAATCTGAATCATTTACTTGTTGCATCACAACCTCATACAAGTCCTGACGGCTCATTTAAAGGCACAGTTTCTAAATAAAGGCTGTGTGCATTTCTTTGTGGATTAAGCATTTTGATACGTGCACAGTATTTGATATACCACCTAAAGACATGGAAATCTGACTTTTTATAATATGGCACCTTTAATAAACATAAACTATTATTGTTTCCTTTTCTATTTTAAGACCTGAGACAATTGCATGTTAAAGACTGATGATTAAGACTTTGTTTTGACATTCAGATCAGAAATGCCCACCTCCTTTGTCTCAAACCCTCCCAAATCAGCTGCAGCCCTCTAACTCTCAGCACCTTGACAGTACAAAGGCAACGAACTCCCACCATTGGGCGCTGAGATTAACACTGACAGCCACACTGCAGGCATTTCTCTCTTCAAGACGGTTTCGCTGACACCAGGCTCCGTCGGTGGCTCGTGCGGATCGGATACTTTAGCATAAACACCCCTATATTTAGCAACTGTCCACACCTTTCACCAGACTTCTGCCACTTCAGTGGTGTGACTCGTGACGTTAAGGCATGTTAAAGCTGTTCTTGTTACATGGGTTTTGACCTCCTGAGAATAAATAACACACCCACCTCAGGACCCAAAGAGGGGGAGCAAAAACTATGTGTGGAAGTGGAATAAAAGAAGTTGCCATGCAGCTGCACTAGAATGCAATTTATTTCTTATTTTACACCAGGCACTATTTAATATGAATCTAATCACTTTTTATTTTCAATTAAGCTGCTTTGAAAACAAATTAATATGAAAAAACTTCTCTGAACATCTGTTGAAACTGAAAATATTAAAGCTCAAAATAAAGTTGTCCAGTCTCCCAATTTAGCATCGCTGCTCTTAATGTGTTTTTGTTTTTGGAAACACATTTCAAGCCTGTGTATGCATGATAAAAAGCATCCTAAGTATCCTCACATTCTCAGTCACAGCACATTTTCTTGTCATAAATATAATTTCTGTTTTTCCTTTTTTTTTTTTTTTTTTTGTAGAAAGTGCCGCATGCATTCTTTGTGTATACATCATTTAAACATCTGGCCCCCGGCTTCGAGAATCATTTTCCCAGGAAAAAAAAAAGACATTTCTAGTAGCAGCAGTTTCTGTATGAACAAAGTTTGATGGCTTTCTAACTTTTATGGCTGTTGCTGCTAATGCGGCACGACGATAAGCCTCTTCATCAACTGCCTCATTGTGCCACAAGTGATGGAGCTGGACGAATCAAAACCATTAGACTCTGTGCAGATAAACAGTGAAGACACAAACGTAATGTTGCTGACCTTATAAGCTGAGGTCAAAGCATTTAATCCTCTGTGCCATGTCTCACTTTGCGAGCAGCAGACAGCTCCTTCAAGTTGTATTTTAAAGTATTTTTTAATCATGTTCATAAAACCATGAAACTGGATCACACGTTTTAAAACTACATGTTGATGGACGCTGAAAACTAGTCACAACTTGCCAGGAAGATATACTTCTTGTTGGCCAATGTTGGCTTTTATGGAAGGAGTCATTGGAGATAATAACAACAGCAAAATGTCTCTCTGAGTCCAGCCTCCTTATTGTCTCATTGTGACATTTCCCTACCCAGGGAACTTTAGCAAACTCTAAAATTCAGAAAAGGATTGCGAGGCTTTCGCGACTGCTAAACCTGCACAAATAAAACAAAAACAACTCTGTACAGTAATTCTCAAAGAACCCTCAAGAAATGCACCCATAACTCTGCTGCCAATAATATAGCGTTTTCTGCTTCTCAGCTCTTTGCACATATTTACATTAGGTAATATACATTGGTGCAAACTTGTCCCCTTGGTGCACAAATGAGCCTCATTGCGAAAGTAGTTCAATTCACAAACATCAGCTCTAACGGCCTTACAAGAGTTCTTGTAGCCAACACGTTCTCATCCTAAGTATCACGTATCGCTGCTTTGTCAGGGAACGTTCATGTCTTCATATGATGCCCTAAGTATCCTCCTGCATCTGCTGTGGACACTGCAACCAGTGCTGGGATGTAAACAAAAGCATGTGGTTAAGTTCAGAACAAAAAAACATCATGGTTTGGCTCCACATTCTTACAAGAAACTAACAGTGGGCTCCAGGGTGAAAGTCCAGGGTCTGTTGTACTATCCACCTCCCCTCTCGCCTGCTGTATTGGGACTGTATAGCTGCTGATAGAAAGTCGTTACTGGCAGCATTTCAAACCGATGCCGTCCAGCAGCATATCATCCCACCGCAACAGGTGCCGACTGGCTGTGTTATGAACTGACGGCGCCCATCTGCATCATACTGCCGCAACGGTTAGCATCTGGCTGACTGGTAGCATATTAAAACACTGCAAAGGTTCCATCAGGCTACATTACAAACTGACTGCAAGAGTCACAGTCTGACTCTGAGATCACCAACAATATTTGATGACATCAGAATGAGAAAGTGCTGTGGTAACTGGAGAAGTGTAAGTGCATTAATACAACACATTCTCATCCCAACTCCTCCAATATCCTCTCGCCCAGACTTTCCAGTGATCGTGGCAGCAGTGATCGTCTGTTAAATCAGTCTGTAAATAATATTTTGACATTATTATTATAATCATTATTACTTTAATGGCATCCGAAGATACTGATGCGTTGAACAGGTGACAGTCTGCGGTCGTTCTCAAAATGCACTTCTGTCACGCACTTCAAAGGCAACTTTCAATAATTTATTTTACGAAACGGGGGAAACAAACGTGAACAAAAACGGTTCCATAATTCATATTAAATTCAAAAGATAACGAAAAACTTTGTGGGCGTGTTTGCGCTGGTATATCATTAGCGCAATATCCTTTAATTCCTTGTCCTTATTTCCATGTGGTTACTTTTGGAAAGAAAAAAGCACAGTTTGGCTCAACAATCACACAGGAAGCAAACATTAGGCTCCTGGGTGAAAGTCCAGGGTTTATTGGATCCATCCACCTCTCTCCAGCTCCTTATAATGTGTTTTTATATACGCTGGTGCTTTTCACAATGCAGCAAACGGTACATCACATAGTGTCGGTATTTGACGACTTCTGTTGCTGGCTGCTGCGCTACAACTGCAGCAGCCCAGTGCGTATTTTAGCGCCATGAAACGTGCCTTTGTGTGTCAGGATCTAACGCCCAGTTCACAACGAAGCGACAGTATTTGATGAGCTCGTACTGAAACAGCTGATTTCTAAGAGGTGTCATGGCCACACTTTGTTCGCAGTTTGTTCGCGCTGTCATTTCATTAGCACGATACATTTTTAAATGGGACTTGAGATGGGGCACGTATCAGTTGCCAGTGAAGTGCAATTTATGGTGCAAAACAAAATAGTATTATTTTTATCTGCTGTGCTTTGTTGGCTTTGGTTTCCAAAAGAGTTTGTGGGTGAGATGTTTGTGTGCACAGGAGAGATGCTCATCTGTGCTCTGTTGTTGTTTTTCTCTCCTTTCTTTTTTCTTCCTCAGTAAATGAATAAACAATTGGTTTAAGATGCTCTTCGCACTGATAATCATTCTCTGCAGTTTCTAAACACCTCCACCGAGCTAAACAACATTTGATTGAGCACATTATGAATGCACTTGGCGAGGCAGTGTGCTGACACGAGGTAGAAAAACAGTATTCTCTTTCACCCTTCACTCCCCCGTTCCTTTCTTCTGCCTCTCCTCTTGCTCGGCACAACAGTCCACACAGACAAACAAATATTGACATTTGTACATTTTACTCAGCCAGCTCATGTGGAACTGATTTATAGCTGAACTGAATTAGTGAGCGCAGTATATACAGAGCTGATACGGTGTTTGTTATTTTGGCTCAGATCTTGTCACTCCCCCACAAGCGAACACTTAAAGCTCAGCACAGTGGGAGAGCACAGGGTGACAATAACAAACTTCCAACCCCCACAGGGAAGTTTTCACTGTGAGTTCATTTGTCAGAGTCTGAACCTGGGGCTTCTTGCCAGTCTTATTTTATTCATATAAGATATTCATTTATATAAGGTCTATTCAGCTGCATCAAATCTACCTCTCTTATGTGATTGCTGCTGCTCCAGGTCAGAACATTAACAAAAGACAGACTTTGATGATGTTGAAAAGAAGAGCGGGATCATAGGAGCCAATGTCCTCATTGTTAAATCACCAGAGAGAAATGACTCAACTACCGCCATCGCAGAGTATAACATCTCTCATGTCACTGAGGCAGAAATCCTAAATTTTATTCGCATTACATTTAGTTACATTTGTTTAATGTGTATTCATTAGGGTGACCATATTTTGATTTCTCGGCCACGAGATAACCTGCTTAAATGATACTGGCAGTTTACTCAAAGATGCCTTTTAATTTTAATATATTTAAAGTTTATATGTGTGGATAGAAAATTCAGTTATATTACAAAATAATATCTCTCAAAGACAGAAATTTAGATTCTTCTCAGAGGAGAATAATAATCTTTTTATTAGTTTCAATTGTACAAAAATAAATATAAATGTAAAATAAATGTAAAATCTCTGGAATGAAATAATGATAGAAATAATGTCTCTTCTGTATTAGAAAAATCAACTTGTAAAATAATAGCTATCTTTTCAAGTCTTATTGGACAAATAAATAATATGAAATAATGTTCTAAATAATTCCTCTACTGAATTAGAAAATCAAACTTTGAGCTCCCCAGCACCTTTACCGGGCCGGGACGGTAAGTTGGGAAGTGTTGGAGATTACGCACACACACACACACACACACACACACACACACACACACACACACACACACACACACAAGGAAAACCGGACATTATCATCAATTTATAAACACCCCCTGGATGCCCCGGACAGGACGTGAAAAGTGGACATGTCTGGGCAAAAGAGGACATTTGGTCATTAACTGCTAATTTAGCATTAGCATGAGACGAGTCAGCTACCAATACACCGTGTGTGTCACAGCTCCACTCGCCAGCTTTCTGTCCCCGACCACGAGCTCCTCTGGTTCCTGTTTTCTCCCGTGGCGCTGACCAAGCGCCAGAATACGGCGACTTCACAGGGGGATATGACACAAATTTGACATGGGGGTCAGTTCAACCAAACAGTGAGTGAGAAATGGTTAAAGCTGTATCCACTTATTTTAAATTTTGGCCACCTGAGGAGCAGAACACGCTGAACACACATTGACATATTATGACCTTGTAAAGTTGTTAAGGCAAATGGAAAACAAGTGCCTCTGTACACCTCCTCTTTCACTCCTCTTTTTCTTTGTTTTCTTTCCCATCTGTTCTTTTACCCGTCCTTCTTTGGCCACTTACTTTTTCTGTCCCTTTTCTCATCTATTCCCTTCATTTCCTCTACTCTGTCTGTTCTATTCCTCCTTTTCTCCATCCTGTTTCTTTACCTTTCCTCCTCCTGTTAATATTCTCCCCTCTCTCTGCTTCTTTCTTTCTCTAACACATTATTTGGGGACTGCAAATGTTCTGGTGTCAATCAGAAAAAAAGAAATAGAGAGAGTCTACCTCTCAGAATAATTGTTGTTTCTTTTAAGTAACAATTCATTAGACTTGCATGAAGATTTCATAATGCGTCCTTGAGGAACCCAGAGAGGGCTAACACTTGAAAAGTTGGTGTTGTGAGCCTGACGTAACTTGAGTGAAGAGTTACGAGACGGAGCTGATGCAGCACGACGTGTGTGACAGTTGAGACTTTTGACGAATACATGCAGACATCAGAGGTGGAGATAAATAGACAGTAATTGCAGATACGTCAGTGACAGAATGAGAGAAGCGATTAAACAGGCAGGTGGTGAGGGGCTGGCTGATGTTCATTTATTTACTCTATATAATCATATAGATAATTGTTGGCATACAGATGATTTTTCCCCCAACGTTCATACTGTGCCTAAAGTAACAGGTTTTCTGTGCAGATTCTGGAATTATTGGACCATGGATGATTTGTCATTTGTAATGATCTTAATTAACTTTAATCTTAATTTTTCCTCTGGGTCCTGCCGTCTCAAATGGTGTCCGCATGTTCTCTGTTCATCAAACAAAGGACGGCCATTTGGCTCTCGTCACCACGCACGACCCAGTTTTCAAACTTGACCGGGCACTGCTGTCACAGTGACATGTGATGGAGATCCTTCCGCTCTCTTGATCCTTGACCTCAAAGAGGCAGGACGTAGGCAGGAGGACCTGCTCTGCCCTTCCCCTGTTTTATCACCTCTGCCTGCTCACAGCAGGAGCTGCAGCTTTGCCCTGAATGTGGCCTGTTTCCAGCAGACACAGATCCTGGAGACCAGAGAAGTTAGTGTGCTAGACACAAAGTTTTTAAACTAACTTCACAGCAACAAGGAGCACCGAGTTATCACCAGACCTTTGACTCTGCAAGGATGCCAAGTGACCAGTCACCTCCGATCTGTACCTTTTGGAACAAGGACACAGCAAAGACTGCACCCCAGTTCTTTTCAGCCTAAAACTGCCACAAAGCTGCTGTTTGTTTAATATTGCACAAGAGTGAATTAATAGTCATCCTCTGCCATGTCAAGAACTCCAAAATCCTTCAGCCTTTGCTATTAATTTGGCAACTTTGGTTATAGTTATTAATTAAACTATTAAACAAAGTGCCAACTTAATAGTTTAGTGTATTTTATGAGACTGATATCATTAACTAGCTATCATTTCTCCCTTTTCTGGAATGGTGCCCGGCGAGGTGATTTAATGTAAATTAAGTCACATTATTTAACATAAATAATAATCATTATTAATGATTATTAATTATTTCTGATAGGCATTTTGATACTTTTAACCATGAGTTCCCAATAAATGGAGACCCCCGATGAACATTAGCTTATATTTAAGTCAAAGTTATGTTGGGCCAGAGTCTCATACTCATACTGGGCAAACACACACACACACACACACACACACACACACACACACTACATAGCCACTAAGTGATGCCACCTACAGTCGTTCCTAGTCTCCTCTCTGTTACATTTTTAGGACTATGCTGGGATGGCGGCTTCCAGCAGAGATGGAGGGTGTAGTCACCCTTTAAGCTGGGAAATCCGTTCGTTTGAACCACCGAAATGAGCTGTCAGAGGTGCTCACTAAGCTCCCCAAAGCGCCCACAGACTAAGCAACAATTATCGCCGCCAAGAGTGGAGTCGCCATGGATACGAGTCTCACACTGGCCATGCAGTTCATATTATTATCACTGGGTAATTTACACTTAAAGCTTCTGTCCTAGACACTAAGGAGTTCTGGACTCTTGCAAAGTTTTAAGCATGCAAGCTACAGGAGTTTTCTCAACCTGCAGGTGGACGACTGTTACAGTCTCCTTTTCCACCAAATGTCTCTAAGGAGTTGTTATAACTTCTCTGGTCAGCTATGGAGTCTAAGGGGCATCTTGGCAGCTGTGTTCTGACATGAATGTGTCAACAAACACTGAATTGGGTTGTTTATTACATATATTTGTATGCAGACAACACTGTTTCTTTTACACATGCACATAATAAAGCAGGTTTGTCACAAATATGAGGCTATGCAGGGGATGAAACTTGTTTACATGCACTGGTGTAACCTGGATAACCAGCAGGTAAGTAATAAGATTTTTCAACTACCCCCAACTAGATTCTGGAAGTATTGCTTCCCTATTTTGATTGTAGCAGTGGGGCACAGCTTTTCCTTGCTGCCAACAAAATACTCAAATCTTTAGCAGAGAACGTCTTATTTAGTCTTCTGGAAACCACTTTTTTTTTAGTTCTAGTCAGACTTTATGTGCAGTTATTTTGAGGATGCATAGCAATGTATAATGATTGCTTTCATCTGGTAGATGTGTGGGCACAGTGATACTTTCCCTGTCTGATGTTTTTGTCTTGTACATGTACGTAAAAAACCAATTAGATACCTATTAAACATATGAATGACAAGACAAATCCGCCTTTTTCTGGGTGAAATCTTGCAGGAGTTTCTACCCTAATTATCGAAACTGGACATCTCACTTAAAATCATGTTGCTGCAGAGAGCTGAGCCTGAACGCAGTAAGTTAGGTGCTCATAGCTGTACCCCAGTTTCGCCTAATGTGGTGCAAAATAAACAGCAAATACGAGGCCCTGCACTGCATTTTTCTTGTTTCTTGTTTTCTATTTTTCTTGTTCACAGATATGTGGTTACTTCCCCTGGACTCTGATCAGAAAAGCCAAGGACAAAGAAGGCGCTTTCTTGGTCCAGGAGGAAGTTGGAGCAGGTGTGGAAGACAGCTCCATGTCCATCTTGTTCTCTGTGCTCTGGAAGAGGATCCCTTGAACACATTGTAGCTGCCCAAAGGCCCTTGCAGACGGCCTGGCGGTATGATCAAGCGCTGAGAGCAATTGCAGAGATGCTAGCCACAGCCATTACCACCAGCAAACACCACTGCCCAAAGAGGATCATCACCTTTGTCAAGGCTGGAGAGAAAAACACCCCACACCTTGTCTGATGTTTGAAAAGACCGGAAACACCTGATGACCCCAGGATACATCCCTGACGATGCATCCCAGCGCATCTACAGGTCTGTATTCTATAAGCTGCATGTACTTTCAATAATGCCCAGAGATGTATAATAAAACTTAGATACTGGACAGCAAGACGGCGGCTGATGCATATGGTAATAAAACCTAACCTGAGTGGGCCACATGAAAAAAAACATCTATGATTAGGCACCATTGTGGACTATAGTTCAAATGACAAATCCACGACTGCACCTCCCATCAGCCTTTAGTGAGCCAGGCAGCAAGATGGCACCTGCTCATCTGAAGATTAGAGTCATAGTTTAGTAGTTTTCAAAATGAGAGTAACAGGGGCTGTGGAAGCACCATGATTCATAAGGCTCACGTTCTTTCATTTTAAACCTCTAGAGCAGTAGTGGGTTTAATTTCCAGGCACTGTGACAGTTCAAATGCGAAACTGGGCTGATTGGAAGAGTTTTAGAGAGCAATTGAAATCCTAATACAGTATATTAGACTTTTTCATTCATAGGGACTCTACAGTATATTATCCACTAAAGTAGATGGAACACAAGAGGCCATTGGGTTGAGAAATGTTGCTGGTATGACAGAACACATTTTGGAAAATTACTCCCCTGATGTGCAGGTTTGTAAGGAATCAATGAGGGATGGTGAGCTGAAATGTTTCAAAACTCCTAAATGGGGTCCATTTATTTTAGCCCCTTGTATTTGGTGCTTGAGCAGTATGAAGCCTTTGCATGAGAAGGCAAATTTCATCACCATCTTCCCTCAGTGAGTTTTGTATGGATTTTTGTTTTTCAATAAATACCCAGGCCCTGGCATCTCCGTCGGAGGTCCTGGATCATATCAAGGAGTGAGAGGAAGTTAGATAAGAGGTGTTTTTGTCTAGTCAAAAGTATGAAATTGAAAATGGATCCTGACACCCATTTATCAACGCTGGAATCTCTACATTGTCTCATTGACCGGTGGAAACAGAGACACACAAACACACACACACACGGACACACAGGGCATATGAGGATACAGGCCCAAGTGATCATTCAAGAGTTCTGAAGAATCTACTTGGACTCATCTTTTACTTACATTCACCATGACAGGACCATTTTAAAACCCTGTAGGCGTGGTGGTATCCTTGCTTGACTTGACACAAACAGAAAACAGGGCGCAAGACTAAAGTGAATTTTAGCTGCTAAAATGTTGGGCAGAAAATCCTGGAGGGGAAGCACCTATGCTTGACTTAGTGCATCTGTGACCTTCGACTCACCATCTGCTGACACCTCCAATGACACAAAGTTCTCTGAGGGACCTGTCACACAGAAAGTGACCTCTCTTATTTTCAAACTTGAGCTATCATGTATTGCATGTGTATTACTTTGCAATACATAATGAGTCAGAAGAGGAACTGACATATTGTAGAAAATATCATTTATCTTTGGTCATAACTGAGGCGCACATCCAAAAATAAACCCATACAGGTCACACCTGTTTTTCACCAACATAGATTTCTTGTAATTCTGAAGTTGGTCAAAACATCTGCAATGTCATCCAGTCTTCTTATGGTGCATCATATATTAAACTACTGGTTATTGATATTCTTGAATTGCCATATTTCTAAACCGCCTGCAAGCAAATTTAGATGACACAAGCAGGAATGAACTCTCAGTCACAAGGCCAGCAGGCTATAAGCAAGGCATCCCAAACATTCCAAACTCTCCGGCTCCACCTGAGGGATCTTGAGGCCTTCCAAGGCCAGATGAGATGTGTAATCCCTTCAGCGTGTTCTGGGTCTAACCCTTGGCCTCCTACAGATTGATGTGCCTGGAAAACCTCTAGTGGGAGGCACCCAAGAGGCATCCTGATCAGATGCCCGAAACACTTCAGCTGGCCCATTTCGATGTAAAGTAGCAGCAGCTCTACTCCAAACTCCCTCCAGATTTCTGAGCTCCTTACCCTACCTCTAAGGCCACTACCCAAAGCTGTGAGGGTTGGAACATAGATGAACCAGTAAATTGGCAGCTTTGTTTTTCAGCTTTGCTTTTCTTCACCGCAGCAGACCAGCACGAGGCCCACAACACTGCTGATGCCCAAACCATGTTTCCATCTCACACTCCATTTTACGCTCACTCCTGAACAAGACCCTGAGAGCCTTGAACTACTTTGCTTGGGGCGATGATTCTCTCCCTACCCAGAGGGAGCAAGATGCAATTCTGAAGTCCCCAAACTGACACTCTCCTCTCCTTGACTTCACCTCAAGATCCTGCCCATGAATATCACAAATAGAATCGGTGACGAGGGACAGCCCTGGCAAAGGCCAACATCTCCTGCAAAAATGCTTGTCTTTGTGCCAAGTATGCAGACATAGCTCTCACTTTGGTTAAACAAGGACTGGATGGCTCTCAAGAATGGCCCCAGTACCCCATATTCCCACAGAAACCCCCACATGACTCCCCCACAGGGGACGTGGTCATATGCCTCCTCAAAGTCCACAAAGCCAATGTAGAGTTAACGGGCAACTGCAATGTCCCCTCCAGCAGCCCCACAAGGGAAATGAGCTGATCTGCTGCACCACCACAAGGACATAATCTGCATTGCTCCTTCTGAATCTGAGGTTTGACAGGTTTGAGTTTGGAGCCTCCTTCCCAGTACCCTAAGAAGCTTCATGATAGCAGCTGAAGTGGCCATAACTCAGTGATCGTGAGTCAGACTGAATGTTTGCACAAATTGTACAGACTCAAAGATTTACCATCCAGAGAATTTAGAGGAGTAGTTTTCAAAAATGTATTTTCTCCTCATGTTGGCACAGCTAACCATATTCCATCCATCCATTTTCATTCGCTTATCCGGGGCCATGTCGTGGGGGCAGCAGGCCAAGAAAAGCACCCAGACGTCCCTCTCCCCAGCAACACTTTCCAGCTCCTCCTGGAGGACCCCAAGGTGTTCCCAGGCCAGACGAGACATGTAAACCCTCCAGTGTGTTCTGGGTCTGCCCCGAGGCCTCCTACCAGAGGCACGTGCCTGGAACACCTCCAGCAGGAGGCGCCCAGGAGGATCCTCAGATGCCCGAGCCACCTCAACTGACCCCTTTTGACGCGAAGGAGCAGCAACTCTTCTCCAAGCTCCCTCCAGATGTCAGAGCTCTTCACCCTGTCTCTAAGGCTGAGCCCACACACTCCACGGAGGAAACTCATTTCCACTGCTTGTAGCTGCGATCTCATTCCATAATGTTGGTTTATTTTATTTACTACACTTAATACTTGCAATTTTCCTTAATAGAAGATAAAACAAAACTGCATGATGATGATTGATTGATTGATATGTGATCCCTGTGACAAGCTTGTTAGATGACTAGATGAGAATTAATTGCTTTTTACTCGATTCACCTGAGCAAATAGACTCAGTCGATAAGAACCTGAATGTAAACATTCAGTGACAAGACATTATAGTTTCATCACTAACTGCCAAAGAATGTAATTTTATTCTAACCATACCAGTCCTTAGCTGTGATGTAAAATAAATAAATATCTAATCTTTTCAGTACCTGATGGCTTCATTAATTTACTCTGTACGGGCAATTTATCTGCTTTAAAGAAGTTTCCAGCACCAAGGACAGTAGGCTAAAGAAAATCACCTGTAATGTTCCTGGGCAAGAAACAGCAGATTGGCTTTGTAGGAGGCTGTTATAGCAGCTTTGAGGAGAGGGGAAGGGAGCAAGGTCATTATCCAGACTCTTTCTTTAAGCAGACATTTTCTCATGCTGTCGGTAACCAAGGTCTTGTTCAGAGAGAGCACAGCGTCTGAGACAGGAGCGAAGGTGTTGAGTATGAACTGGCAGGCCCGAGAAAAGATTAGGGGCAGCGAAAGCCAAAGGTTGATTTGAGAATGAGTAGAGAGGGATGTGTGGAAGAGGTGCAGACAGGGGGAGTGTGAGGACAGAGAAATGGCTTGACATTGAAAACAAAAGACGGAAAAACTCTGCTCTCCTGCTCCTACTTCTTTTCATTTTTGCAGATATAAAGGGCATTTTTTTTTTTTTTTTTTCTTTTAAGTGTGCATAATTTTCACTCGACACCTGCAAAATATTTATGGGTGTGTGATAATGAGGATGTGTAGAGGGTAGAGTAAAGGAATGGGAAGTGCGTTTGCTGTGTAGAATATTAAAAAAGCAGTGAGGAGAGATTAAATTGAAGTGACATGTGGAGAAATAGAGAAAGAGAGACGGTAATGAGAAACGAGAGCGTACTGTTGCAGGAACTGAGGTTTCCATGGAGGACAATGACTGTTTGATCACAGCGGCAGAAAATTGTTTCAAGGACAATAAAACAGCACTCAGACCACTACTGTGGTAAGTGTATCCAAAATGTGTTTAACGTAATGAGAGACAGATATAATTACTTTCATGTAAGCAGTAATCCCTGCAATTTACATATAAATGAATGTCAGTTTTGGCATTATCAGACTTAAATCCCACAGAAGTTATTAAAACAAAAAGAAAAGTCTACTATGTGTCCGCTGCTTTGAAAAATATAGCATTGGAGAAGTATTTGTTGATATCTCTGGGAGATATCTCAAGAACACAACAGCCATGACAGCTTGTCAAAAAAACATATCTAAAAGTACTGGAAAACAAAAATAGCTGTTTCATTAAGAAAATGAATCTTTATGAGGACCCAGTTTGACTCGTTCAATCTAACAAATCGTCACACCTGAGAAGTTCCCTGGCAACTTACTGAAAATCTTTAGTACAATTAATGTGCTATGACTGGCAAAATTAAATCTCTTTTCAAACTAAATAGACCTTTTACGCAGCAGACATTTTGACTTGTCGTAGCAGTAAAAGCACAGGTGTGACTAATGACATTAATGATGGCTCAAATCCATCTGAGTACGCCACTAAGCTATGAGCAATGCAGAATACCAAGGCCCTGGATCTGGCACACATACATGGATGCAATTATGATTATACCATATGATGTGTCATAATGTCTTGCATGAGAAAGGACTATAACATGGTCGACTGAGCTACAGTCTCACACTGCTCATCTCTCTTGCAGAGAACTTCTTTTAGTCTTCTGCTCTTCGTATGAGATTCAGCGATGGAGGAAAAATATATTTATGAAGGTTCCTTTGATCTCAAAAAAGTCTACCTTCTCATTTCTTACCCCACACCATTGTTACCAAACTGCAAATACACATTTTTCACAGCTGACATTTTGACTGATCCTCGGAAGAGCTCAGGTGTAACTAATGGCATCAGCTATGGCTCTGTTCCATTTAAGTCACTTTGTTGTATAGCAGCAAATCACCAATTTTTTCTCAGGAGGACGACTCAAGCTTCCCAGTAAGTCATGTCAGAGAGCCAGCACGCAGAATACAAGGACCTAATGCTAGGACAGGTATGTAGGATGCAACCTATAACTGATATTAGTAACACCTGTATCTGATGAGTCAGTGGGTGCGGTTACATGATGGCTTCTCATTCAGAATGAAATAAATCTGAATAAAATCATTCAGAATTAAAGTTTTTTCGGGTAGTTTACATGAGAAATATTCATTCTGAATGAGGAGCCCTTCTGTGCAGAGTTGCATGTTCTCCCCGTGTCAGCGTGGGTTTCCTCCAGGTGCTCCAGCTTCCTCCCACAGTCCAAAGACATGCAGGTTAACTGGTGAAATTGTCCGTAGGTGTGAATGTGAGTGTGAATGGTTGTCTGTCTCTATGTGTCAGCCCTGTGATAGTCTGGTGACCTGTCCAGGGTGAACCCCACGTCTTGCCCAGTGTCAGCTGGGATAGGCTCTAGCTCCCCTGCAACCCCCAACAGAAAAAGGGGTTACTGAAAATAAATGAATCAATGAATGAATGCCAGTCAGGTGCCGTTAATTGCTAAAATAAGAAATCAGCCTATAGTTATGACATTAAGGTTTTTATTGTTGCAGTTAGTCTCCTGTCTAACTCGTTGTCTACATGAGTAGAACAAAGTCTGGCTTACCTCAACAGTCCAGTCCAATATGAGCTGTCAACATGTGGTAACCTCCAGGGCCAAAATATGGAGCCAACGCAGACGTGCCAAAAATTGCAGTTCCTCTAATGGCCACTTGAGGCTGGCTCCAATACTTAGTCAATCCCCATGGTAAAATGTTCAACTTTACAGCAGAGATTAAAATGTTTACAGCCTGGTACAAAAATCTGTTTTTGTCTTGATGGGTAATTTCACCATTCATGACAGGGTGAATTTTCACATAACTCACCCCCACATTTTATTAAGGCTTAAAGTTACACATACTTAAGGGCAAGTCTGCTTTAAGTGACAGGTTGTCTGCGAGGTGTCACGACACATCTTCTCAAAATCGTGGAAGGATCCTTAAACAGCTGAATTTTGAGGAGGCTACATCACTGAATGTGCTTCATTGTCAGTGATAAGCCCTTACAGACCTAGGACCAATTCCATTTCTTCAATGCAACGCGCAAAGCCAAGGGGAAGGGCCAAGACAAGGACTAAGGGGAAGAAATGGAATTGGTCCTAGGTCTGTAAAGGATTGGAGGACTGAGTCTACCCCTCGTTCCTCGACAGCTTCACCCTCTTTTCCAAATATGTTCGCCACTGCCTCCAAACAAACCAAAGTGGCGACAGCCAATATGCCAAATTCAAGGCTTCAAAACAGAAGGTAAAGACATGACTGGCCTAACTCTCCCTCTGACTGTATACTGTGTGAAATTGTTCTTGAGGTGATGGAGGGGTTTTTTTTACAGCCACCAGAAACTTCACTGTGAAAGATAATCCAGATTATTCAAGACATTCAGATTTGAGGGTTTAGAAAAGCAAGAGTACCCACCTCTGTACAAATTGGTATAAATTCTGGTAAATGTTTCAATTGTGTCTTTTAAACTCTTACCTGAGGACCAGAATTAGCTCTGCTTGAATTCATTCATCCTCTTATCGCTGCTCTTTTGTTTGGAAGTTGAGAAAAAAGTCGATTTTATTACCCATCACATTCTTAACTTAAGTTGAATCCAGCAAACAACAACTTTGTCAGTGTGTCATTTACCAGCAGCCCAATATACAAACCATCAAAACTTTTTAAAATGTGTTTTACAAAGAGACAGAACAAAAGAAGAAAAGGTCCAGTCTTTATTTTTCTCACTTTATCTGTCACTCACACACTTTCTCATCTCTTTGCTGGCCTGCAGAAAGCAATATCTTCACTGTGTGTGTGTGTTTGTGTGTTTGTTTCTCCTCCACAGTGTTCCTCCTGACATGTCAACATTTGAGGCTGGGGGTGCAGTACGAGAAGTTCAAGTTTTTAACAGTGTGAAGTCAGTGTGAGGTGAGAGTCAGTGGAGTCAGATGTGATTGTGCCAAGTTTGAAGGTAACGAGTGAACACATCACTTTCTTTTCTTTCTTTTTTTGTCGAGCCACAGAGAACAACACTAATATGAGGGGAAAATATCCAAAGTAAGTATGTCTGATTCTCCTTTAAACAACTTCTCTTTGAGGTTTGGATCATCATTAGTTTGTAGGGTCAGGTCTCTTATTCGGGGTGCAGTATGAAACCCTGCTTTTTTTCTATATAAAGTTTTAAAGTTTGAACAGGGCCTGAGCAGCATGTTCAGTATCACAGCGGCATCTTTGTATTATACTAAACAAGCTAATGGTGCTAACGACGGATCAAACCACATTTTTCTGCTGACACTGCGGGTGTCAACCAGATTTCTATTGCACACTCCAGTCCGCTAGGCTGGGAAGTACAAAATAGGGCTTTTTAAGGGGCGGCGACGCTGGAAAAATAGGACAGTAGCGTAAAGTGCAGCATGTCGACGCGCGTCGTGGTTTGGCCTTTACGCTATTGTCCTATTTTTCCAGCGTCGCCGCCCTTGAAAACGCACAATTTTGTACTTCCCGTCATATGACGCCGCTGGTGTGTTTTGGCCTTGAGAGGCCAGGGTTTGCGTCATGTAAGATTGTAAAGCCAAACCCTGTTTTGTTTTTCCTTCACCCAACCACAAGCCCTTTTTTTCCTAATACCCACCAGGTGGCAAAATGTAAACGTGTGTTTGTTGCTGAAGGAAAACAAAAATGTGAAATCGCAGTGTTGTACCGACGCAGTGCTTTTATTCTGAAAGAGACTCTATGTAGACTGAACATTTCCTTCGTATCTTCTTTTGTAAGTTTGCTCTCAAATGTTCTCACCACTCTGTGCGGAAACTTTCAGGAAGTGGGGGGCAGGAAGCAAGGAGTGATGAAAGAAACAGAAGGAGGAAGAAGAGAGGAAAGAGGTGAAGTCATGTGGAGGAAACACAGAGCCAGCTGGTGACACACAGCCGTGACTCCAGCCTAATCTTAATTAAGATCTTCCTCCAGTCACTCTTGCTCCTTTCCTTTCTCTTCTGCCCCCTCACTGGCTCAGTCGATGTGTGTTTGGGTGTGTCTTTAGTATGTTGAGTAGGTAGAGATTCAGAGCAGCAGATAGCTTCAGACACACTACAGAGAGTGTAATGGGACGTGGTTGCTTGATTGCATGTGCCCACACTGATGGTGTTGTCCCACGGAACACATTGGAAGCTCAGTATTGGTGCTTATAATGTTCTAATTTTAAAGTAATCACTGTTGTTTGATTGAGAACGTCAAGCCATTAGATCCCCTCACTTTCCTCCATCATGGAGAATTCATCAGGTCCCACACAATGCATTCTAGCTTGATAAACCTTAAGCTGCTATCTGCATCTGACACCAACAGCGTCAGCAGCCTGCGAGTAGGCAGTTCTTCACCTCCACGAGCTGAGCCGTCCGTTTGTCCACATGAATCACAGAAGAGGAGCCCCGTCCAATCAAGCCTCATGAAATAACAAGATATGAGCCAAAGACAGACTGGACCACTGAGGTACACCTGGGGCCCATCAGGCATTTAGGCAGAGAGGACATTCTCGTGGGTGTGTCCCAGTTCGGTGACTCAGTTCATACCAGGATGTGGCCCACAAGGGTTGGTCCTTCAGAGACTGTTACTCCTCCACCTCAGATGTTTGCTTCCCAAAGACAAACAGAATTTAGGGTGTATTCAAGTGGATTTTGTCAGTTTACACAGTCAAATATATAAATATAATAAGCTATAAGGCTGTGAGTTATGATCATCTTTTTAATGAAGGAATGATTAATATATTGCCTTCTGTGAAACCCCTCAAGTTGCAGTTACAGTTTACATCCATGTCTGTGAAAACATGGATGTAACATGGACCCAAGATTAGTGTCACCAGTTCGGTATCTGACCAAATGTCTCCCCTTCTGTTCCCGAGATATGATGTTTTATAATAGATAGAAATGTGCTTTTGAATATGACGTTACAGTAAAGCTGATCTTTGACCTTTTGGATATAAAAAGTCATCCTCTCATCGTTTGCTCCTGTTGGACATTTGTGTCAAATTTTGTCAAAACGAGCATATGAATTCCTGAGTTATGGCCAAAAACATGTTTTGTGAGGTCACAGTGACTTTGACCTTTGACCGCCAGTTTCTACTCAGCTCATTGCTGGATCCAAGTAGATGTTTGTGCCATATCTGGCTTCATTCCCTCAAGGTTTTCTTGAGATATCACGTTCACAAGGGTGGGACTGAGGGACAGACGGATGGACAGATGGACAACCCAGAAACATAATGCCTCCGGCCACGACTCCGATGCAACAACATAAAAACAGTTGAAGCTTTTTTTAAAGGATTACTCTTAAATGGCAGTGAAAGTTCCCTCCTAACTCTGACCTCACATGATCTTGGTACTTGCTCGCAGCAAAAGTTTGTTGCTTCACATTCCCTTAATCAGGACTGAACCAGAAAGAGTGCCACTCTTACAGTGCGCCTTATACATGGAATAATCTGCAAAAATACCTTAAATATGGACACTCTGTTATGGCTGTTTAAATACCTTATTTCATGTGTTGCTACTGCTGTTTGTTGTTTTGTATGATTTCATTTCTGTTTTAATTGGTATGCATGATGCTTCTTTGTTCATGCTCAGCATTGTTGAAAATAAATGTCTCCTTCAACTGATTTCCCGAGTCTTAAATAAAGGTTTGAATGAAAAAAAACAACAACCTTCAACTGAGGCAAGTTCCTCGTCATCCGATTCTACAGAACAAGTTTTGATGCATCACTTGAATACATGATAGGAAATCTTTGTGTAATGCCTGCCCCTGTTCCAATTGTAAAATTTAACGTGCTGACACATCACAGTAGAAAAACAGGTTCAGACAATCAAATCAAAGTTTCAAGGTCCTAGCATCCTGCACTGACTCACTGTCATAGCTTATTCCACATAAATGAGAAAGAGCCATTGTTAAAGTCATTGGTAACACCTGCGCTGTCTCTGCTAACACCTCAAAGTGTCTGCTGTGACGACAGGCCTCTCTAGCTGTTGCACTTCCATTGGTCCACCATAAAACCCCCTGACACCTCTCCTGACTTGCTGACTGAGCTCTTGTGCAAATCTCCCGCTTGTTTCTCTTTCTGTGGTTTTGCTTACACAAACTAGTCTTACTGTTGGGTCACAGTCCGTTTGAAGGTGTGCGTAATGTTTGATTACGTTAATAAAAGTGGGATTCTTTATTCATGGTCTCAACCCAGAAAAAGACAATATTAACCCACTTTATGAGTTGACGACGATCACCTGAACGCACCATCTAACAGTTAATTGGTGCACTAAAGAGAGAGCTGCAAAGAATAGAGTGGCAAACAAAGGCTGCATCTCTGAGTTACATTCGAAGGAGCCTTGGAAATGAGACAAGCCCCACCAGTTTGTTGTGGTGCACTCAGCCAAGAAATGCAGACTTCGAGGATCCTTCCCCTGAACTGGGACACGGTGTCCGTCTCATCCGTCCTCCCTATTCTCTATGTGGCTTCCGTCTGATATTCTGATTCGACTGATGTTTCATTTCTTCTTTTCTTTGTATTTTTTATTTTCATCCCCTCAGTTTTCCTCCAGATTTTCTCTGCTCTGCCCTAAGTCCCCTTTGTCATCCCACCACCATCTTATCTCCCGTGTTTTCCTCTTCTTCTCTCCATCCCAACTCTCCCCTGCCTGTCACTGTACTAGATATCCACACTAACTCCCCAGACTTCTCAGCCCACAACCTGACAGTAAATAGAAAATGACTCACATGGATATCAATCCTCCTCTATGAGCCCAGAGCCCGAGCTGCTTTCGTCTATACAATTATACTGTTGAAAGCCTTCACGCTGACAAATTGCTTAAGGAGCAAAGAGGAAAAGAAGAAGAAAATCCAATTAAGTGTAATGTGAGTGAGGGAGGAGAAAAGGTGTTGCGCAAATTTGCTCCACAGACGGCGAGTATTTGTTTAAACATCCGAGTGTTTCACATAACTGTCAGAGTCTGTTGGGTGAACTCAGAAAGTGCAGAACAGACTCAGGACAACTGTCAAGGCTAAGAGGCGGCTGACAGGCTAATATTACGCCTCTATAAATAAACTGCAAGCAAAACTGCTTACTGCTGGTCGTCCACTGATTGCTGGTACAAATTGTATTGACTGCTGGTGTCCAACCAGCAAACACAGTGGCTTAGAGAAGGCAGCAGGGATGTCAGTGGTGTGGCTCAACAGTACACCAACGACCGCATGTGGATTATTGGCATCCAGTCAGACTGCTCTTAATGAGCTGAGGGCCACTGAGAGACAACAGACAAAAACACAGCAGGGCCCAAGAAGAATCCAACTTTAAATTAAATCATTTTCCTTCCCTCTTGAAAGTCTGTATGCTGTTACTCATCAAGAAATGTCTGAATGACTGAATCAAAATACAGCATCAGAACTAAAAGCCTTGATTATCTCATAGCACCACGTCTCACTGAACATTATGCAAGCAATGATGCATTGAAAATCTCATAAGAGGTGATGGAAGTTTGTTATGAAGCCCAGTTCAGACCAAAGATTCACAATGCAACAAGTTGAAACAGGCAACTACTTGCAGTATGTCGTTCTGCAACATTCTTTAAACCTGCCGGTTCGCACCAATGCAACTAGATTAGGTGGCGTATCATCTCTATGCAACAACTCTCTGTACTTCCGTTCTGATTTGCAGCTTTTCAGGTTTATTTTGTGGCTGAATATAATTTGTAGCTTATAATATGAATGAGGAGGTGCAGCAGGCACACAAACCATCTGGTTTACTTTGACTTGGCCAGCAGACTTCACTACAAGCTGATGAGCTGCTGTAAAAGGACGTGCTTTACGTTCTAAAACCAGCCGCAGGCAATTTGACCAGCTGAGTTGCAGGTGACACCATCAGCCGGCTTGAGTCGAGCTCACACCGCTGCAACTTTTCTCTGCAACGTTGTAAAATGTTTTTTATCGTCTTGAGTCATTGGTCTAAACTGGGCTTTAAAAACTGTTGCAGATGCAAACCTGAAATGGAAATCTCAAAATGCTCCATTAAAGGCCTTCACACACTGGGGGTGTTTTTTCATGCAATTAATTTCTATGTCAATATATATTTTTAAACTCTCTTTGTCATGAGAACTTTCACACAATGCAGATATGAAACAGCGACAAAAAGGGCAAGGTTGATTTTTGTAAGGTTTTGCACTGTGAATAATGGCATCAAAAACTCATGCTGCATATTACAAGAATTATTAAAAAAGAAAAGAAAACACACACACACACAAAGCTTGTGTGTGTGTGTGTGTGTGTGTGTGTGTGCTTGCTCCGCTGCCATTCAACAGTGAACAAGCGGAGCTAACTTCAAACAGCCACCGCTGCAATTACAAACTCCACAAATCCATTCAACAGCTCCACCGTCCACACAGCTGATTATTAACTGCTGAATTACAGCTCACATTTCGCACCAATGATTGACGCTGCTTTGGTGCGAGTGTTTTTGCTAACTAGCGAAACATCCTGGTGTCAAATATTTACTCGTTAGTTAGCCAGTCTGTCACTCATGTGGCATTGGAAGAAAATTACAAGCACTGGCTTTCAGTGTCCGATAGTCCACTACGAACAATATCGTCTCGTCTCATCAATGAAAGTTAACCATGTTTTTGGTTTTTCATTGTCTCAATTTCATCATTAAAAAACATCATTCAGGAGAAATTTTCACCACAGTTTCTGTCAACAAAGTGAAGACTGCAGCAGAAAAAGAAGCAGCAGCAGCGTAGAAATTTGAAATGTTCTGAAACATGCTGAAAACATTTTAGCTGGCTAGTTCACAGGCAAGACAAAAGTTTTCCTCAACATTTATATAAGAGGACGAGCTCTGTCTGGGAGCAGTGATGAGTGCATGCGCAACTTGGCAGGGGGAATTTAAATAAATAAACACACATCATGCTTGCTCAACTTAAAGTGATTTTTACTTTTCACAGATTTTTATACTCCACAGCACCTTTATGGTTCCATTTATTTACTGAATCGAGAACAGGTGAGAAGAAATCAAAAGATTGCTCAATTCAGTGACATTTGTTTTACAGACAGGCCTCAAATCAAACACAACAGTGTGTAAAGTCACTGAACAGGTGCTGTTGATGAGAAAGACAGCGGGTCACCTCAGCGGAGCCCAAAAACCTAACCTAGAGCTGAACTCTGGGTGCAGTGAAGCTAAATGAGTGCGTGGCTCTTCTACCCGACTGTCTTTTACTTACAGCCACCAGCCTGCTTTTACTATTGCTTTCCTTTACGAGCCTAACAGACAACCCACAGCTCCACAGTCAGCAGCCTGCAGAAGTTGACGACCAGCGGCTTCACAGTGTGACACCTCCATCTTTCTTTTGCCCTTCTGCGTCAATCTTTTTCTGTCTCTTATTGGCGCAGGTCCAGCATCCACTCGATAGGTCTCACACACTGTGGCACACATTCACGACGTGTCCATGAGGGTGTCCCACAGTGAAATCTGCACATGATCGAGGATAAATGGACTTCATCCCCCGTCTGCAAACTTTCTGTAAGGCTGTTGGGGGAATTACTTCCAAAGATTTGGTCAAACAGTGTCACTAATAACACGATATAGAAACAAACACTTAATATTACGGGAAATAAAAGCCTCTAACTGTCTACAGAAATTCGCCTGCTGCTGCTGTAATCACTGCCTGCCTGAGCTCCTGTGTCTTTTCATCAGCTCATTAGTGTTGCAGCAGCTACAGGTGATGCTACTTTGCAGCCTCTGTTACATGTCTCCATGCTACTGCTGACATTCAGCCTACCCACTGATATCTGTGGCTGGCCTCCCAGATTTTGCTGCTTTATGAAAACGCCGAAGGACTTTGAGTAAAGAGTCTTTTGACCTCACCTGTCTTGCCTGCTGAATTTGCACATGTGTAAAGCAGTGCTCAACAGCCTGCAGTCTTCATCTGCCCATTGAGGATGACTCTGCTTTTCACTGCTGCCAGCAATATGTAAACACCAACACCAACAGGCTTGTTTCTAACTGAATGTGTATTTCTGTATGTGTGTCGATCCACTGGGGTTTGGAAAGGCTGACCGAAGCCTGAGGGTCACAGAATATCTAACAAGGCTGTCATTCAGCTGAAGTTAAAGTTGACAAGAAAAAGGCAAAACTGAGGATGAAACTTTTTTTTTTTTAAATCCAGTCTGGTGCCCCTGAACCAATTTCACTTTGCGTGTCTGGGGGTTCTTTTATGTTTCTGTTCAGATTTTCGGTGGAATTGTTCATGCTTTACATTTCCAAGTTTTATCTATGAATTTCATTCCTAAAATGCAACACTTTGCTTGTCTGAGCTGATGTTATGTTGCATACACAAAATGATAAGCTTGTGAACTGACTGTATTCCATGTGAGTGTTACTGGAGCATGATAACTGATAATTATGGGGTGGATCTTTGAGTTTGAGATGTTTCAGAAAGAGGTCAGTGCGTGAATATGAGTGAACAGGTGAGAAAAATGAGTATTCTCTTGTGGATGGGTGTTGCGCTCACCAGCTATCACCAGTCCAAGATCACTCAAAATGTTTTGTTTTTGTTGAATGCCAGGTCCTTTTGTAATGTGTGGTGCTACTTCTGCGTACCGATGAATCATTGACTGTGTTGAAATCACCTCCTATTATAACTGGGCAGTAACAGTAGTTGGAGATGGAGGAGAAAAAGTCGTGAAAAATGGGTAATCGAGCACAGTCTCACTCCGGAGTCGTCAAAATCCGGCGCTTGGGCAGTGACTTGCAGCATCAGAAACCAATGAAAAAGGCATCATTTAACTTGGCCATGTTACGCAGATGGTTGCTGTTAGAGTTTAACGGCACCCGGCAGCATCAGGGGGGAAAGTTAAAACAGCCAAAGTCCACCTACATTCACCTGAGAGCGTGATCTTTGTGTCCAGAAAGATTCTCAAGCCAAGCCCTGTTCTTTTTTCCTAAACCTAGCCACTTGTTTCTGTTGCCTAAACTTAACCATGTGTGTTTGCTGTTGAAATACGTAAGTGTCACTTTGCAGTGTTGTACTGATGTAGTGCATTTATTTTAAAGAGACTGTGTGTAAACATTATATTTCCTGTGAAAACAGAAATGTATCTTGAAAGAAAAGAACCTGACACGGGGTCCAAGAACGTCGACAACCAACGCACACAGGGTACCTTGCACGTCATATCTGGACGTGGAAAGTCCATGACCAAAACGTCAATATGTGACGAGGTCGGAGTGAGAATGTGTTGGGATGGTTGTTGGTGATGTTTTTCTGACCCATTCGGTGAACACAGTGGAAGCTGATGTTGTTGACCGTTTCGGTGCAGTTTGAGTTGTTGGATCATGACGTCCTTAACTGCTTTTTCCGAGTCGTCTGAAGGTTGCTCTGGATTGTTCCTCGCACTGTGTGCTTGTAAGTCCTGGATTGTTTCTTCAGAGGTGAGCTGGGTGGTGAGTGTGTTGATGGTGTGTTGTAGTGATTTGTTTTCCTGTGTGAGGGTGTCGATCTGGTCCTGACTGTGTTTGAGACTTTGGCGGACTGCTTGAAATTCACAGTGCAGTACCTCTGCAAGTGTGATTCTGTTGTCGAGTCCAGAGAGTTTATGTTAAATGGAGATGAGTATGTCGCCTACCTCTGTACAGGTTGAAATCTTTTGCTGCTGGAAGTGGAGGTGGTTCAGTTTGCTTGATGTAATAATCCAGTGAAAACATGAAAACGCAGATGTAGAAAAAATGGAAATGAAAAAAGCTTTGTATCTGGGGAGAAAAGTCTAAGGAAAAACGTTTGTCTGGCAGGTAGTTTAGCAGCTGGGGGCCGCCATCTTGGATCTCACATTGTCTTGTGAGAGTTGTGTTCACAGCAGCATCAGCACTTCTACAACCTTGTTGTTGCTAGAGTTGCATACAGTAGGTTGCATACATGCCCAACAGACAGTGAAGAACCCAACACCTAGACAGCATTAAATGTTTAAGTATATTTTCTTAAGACATGGAGAGTTCATTAAGAATGAAGGCACAGCTTGGACTGACTCTCTCTATTTAGACAGGTTGTTCTCAGCACCCTTTAAAGGGCTCATGACAAGCAGCACACGTGAGCCTCCGCCCGCACATTATGGTCATTTTACACAAAGTGGCATTAAAATACTACAGATTTCATCTCAAGTCTCTCCAGCATGTTACTGTGTTCTTTGTTGTTGAAGTGATCCAAACTCCGACTTGGACTGGTTCATTTCCACGGACTGCCGGTGCCAAGTGCTGTTAATCCATCTGTGATTATGCCTAGACATAAGATAAATGTCCACATAAAATGACTCACAGAATGAAGTGGTCTGCAGCCTTCACTGAGCTTAAATTTAGATTTTAGGATACAACAGTTTATCCCAAGGTAACAGCTATTGTCATAATCTTCTTGGCAAGAGCAACCTTGAGATGTCTGTTTTTCTATCTATGATGGAGCAAGCAGTAAGGCCGGGATAAACAATGTACGTATTGTCAGGGGCCTTAAATGTCACAGCACACAAACAAATGGTTTTACAGAGACTAACTCAGGCTGGATGGAGGCACATTTTGTCCACTGAATCCCTAACTGCATTCATATAGATGAGGATATTGTGAGCACATGCAGTATATTGGTCATCTTTACCATCCTGACCTCAACACTCAGTTTGTCACAAATAACAGGAGTTAATTTCTGAATCAGTTTTGCAGTCATATTTTTAAATATTACCACTAATCCTTTAAGAAGAATCACTGTGTGTGTGATAGTGGCCCCATGTGAAGCTAAACAGTACTGTGGTAAGTGATGCTTGGGGCGACAGCTCTGGCTAATACGTGTACACACACACACACACACACACACACACACACAAACGCAGATCCAAGGACATTCACACCTCCAGATTCAGGGTATTCATGTCCCTCTTTCCTACATGACTATAAGCCATATTTGAAATGTGGAACAATATAAATGCATGAAGTGTACATACAATAAGTGTTTGCACTTTTAGTCCATGATAAATATTTTATACTCTCGCAACACATTCTCAATCCAATCCCGTCACATTTCGACATTTGGTCATGGACTTTCCACGTCCAGATACAATGTGCAAAGTACCCTGGGTGTGTTGGTTGTTGATGTTCTGGGACGCCGTGTCGACTTCGGGTCCATGTCAGTGGTCCGACATCCTGTTAGTCCGACGGTCCGCGGTGCTGAACGGCTCCCGGCGGGCGTATTTCTGCCTTGATGGTGCGCCGCGACCGGCTCTGGGTCAGCTGGGAAAGGCTTGAGGCGAAGCAGGCTCACGGCTTACATGTTTGTCACTTTCTTTTTCATTTTAACCCACACCATGATCTTTTCCTGACCCTGACCAAGTGGTTTTTGTGCCTAAACCTAACAAGACCTTAACCACAGGGCATCATGATGATTTCGGATCAACGGGACTTCGGAACAATGTGTTCAATATGGTCGTAACAATGAGATGTCGGACCAATGAGCAGTTCCTGTCAACTTCTGCCTGTTACACGCATTGTGTTTCCCTCTCCCCTTGGATCTCCGCAAGGTATGTGAGGACTCTATAACTTCACCTGAGCCTCCCTCGGCATATGGGTGTGTAGATAATGGCTGGATTTTCATTTTTGGGTGCACTATCCCTTTAACTTTCATTCTTGTCCAACCACGTGTCCCCAGACACCACCGGGTGGGGTTAAACTGTAACGGCAACCAGCTGCGGATCATGTCGTCAATAGAGGACGGCCAAGTGCCTGATTTCCACGACTCTGGAGTGAGGCCAGGTTGACTCTAGACAACGGTTTTCTGCCTGACCACAGTTTTCCACCGATAATACTACCTCATTTGACAAGTTGGGAGTGAGAACGTTATGTCCTGCCTGACCATTTTTATTGTCTCTGCTCTCATTTAGCCTTTTGTCACAGTGATCAGTGTCATTGAGGCACTGTAAAAATGAATTCTGGATCTTCCCTCAGAACAGCGACATAATTTGTTGTTTGTTTCGATGTAATTCCTCCACTCATACTGTTATTACTGACATTTCTTAGAATTTGTGGCTGCGTCTGGTGAGAATGGGTTCAGCTGCTGTCTATGAGCCAGCTGTTTGAGTGGCTCATTCTCTGGGATCACCATATCCATATAAAAGCTTTATATCGGTGAGAGTCTGGTTCACTTTGGGGCACGTCGCTCCACAGTTACATAGCACTCTATTCAGCTGTAGTCTTGGAAATCTTTCTTTCTCTGCTGTGCAGGCCAGGCTTTTCCCATGGCATGAAGTGCTGGATGCTTTTTTGCCTTCAACATTTGTGTATTGTGTGAATATTGGCAACATTCAAGCAAATGCATGTGGACAAAATATCTGTAGCTATCTGTACACATACAGTAGACTTTCCAAAATAAGATGTGTTCTGTCTGCCTGTTCTCTCTTCCCGCTTACCTCTGATATCACACACACACACACACACACACACACACACACACACACAACAAATACAAAGACTCCCATAAATGTCTCCCTCTTCTGGAGCTACAGATAAGACATTGAGGTGTGATCAGTGAAACACTTGCTGTTGGACACCATTAAGCCAAGGTCTTATCGCACCACCAAAATCCTTGTGGGTGATGTCCTGTGGCTTCCTCTTTCTTTCTGTTCTCTCTTTCCTCACTATCTCTTCTACTCTCATGTTATGAATGTTGGGTTGTTCTAATCTCGCATCTCTGCAGTGTCACTGATATGCCCTGGCAAAAACATGTCATGGCTGCCTGTGGTTATGACTGTAGTTACAGTGACTTACAGATTAACTACTGCACTCACTTGAATGAAAAGTCTTAGTGTAAATTGTGATTAGGGGGTTGTAGCTACTGCCTTGGTTTGGCACTGAGAGCTTGCAGTTTTCTATTTTCAATAAAATAACTTACCGTCAAATAGGATTTCAAAAGTCTTGATCCTGTAGATCAGTTTTGACAGCTCTCTAGATTCCATTTTGTACCTAAAAATCCTCCAGGAAACAGTTCAGTGGAGCAGAGTTGTCTTGCATCTATTTTATAAGTGCTGAAAAGTGAATACAAATCAAAAACTGCAGTAAAATTGAAAGGCCAGTGGAACAAGAAACTAAATCACTTCCTCCTGAGATATTTAGGACTATTGTGTGACACAGTTTTGAGGTAACACCAGCCGCTGTCCTTACGTAACAGATGAGGCAAAAAATGCCACATTGTGAAGCTTTGTCTATCTTTTTTTTTTTTAATCTATCATGACATTGCAGTGCATTATCACACTTGTAACACAACAAAGAAGACTGTACTCATGTTATGATCCAGTTTTAAAAGTTTATTTCTAGTCAGTATAACTCATGGTTAGGCCCAGTCCAGTAAGGTGTATTGTTCTGTTTTTCTTAACTGTGCCCCCAAATTCTTACATATCTCATGTAATCATGACCAGTATTTTTTGCATGACTCATGTATTTTGGAAGGCTGTGATCACGTGACCAATGCGCTGACACAGTCTTGAGCGACCCTCTAAGGAGGCAAGTTGGAGTGATGGATCGGTTCATGGACTTTCCCCAGAAGACGTGTCTTTGGAACAGTGTGAGCTTGAGTCATTTTAAGGTGCGTCCTCACCATGTTTCTCTTTCTAAGCCCAACCACAATGACTTTACATTAATTATGTAACTTTACGTTAAGGACGTAGCGTCATTCATGAGGCGCTTATACATAGGATATCATACGAATCATTTTATAAGAATACATTGTAACTGGTAAAACACTATGCAATAGAAGTAATATCCCCACAGTCACTTGCAGTTTAATATATCTTGCACAGATATTTTTGGCGCATTTGTGTCAAGTTGTACATACAGGCCATACATGACAACAACCAAGTATAAACAGCCATTTATGTTGACTGACATATGTATCTCCTGTTCAGTAAAGGAACTGCAAAAAGGTCCACAAACTGGTACCAAATAGCTGCATCAGTGCAAGTAATATTTAAATACTTCCAAGTCATATCAACCATGGATGTATTCAAAGAACTGGACACACTGATTAAAGACCGTACCCCATTTATTACAATAACAATTGCTCACAGAACACATAAACATTTTTCAGGCTTCCTCAGGCTTTCGAGATTTTGGGCGCACAGATCATGCTCATTAGAGTACTTTACCTCGCTGACTTACTTCATATTAGCTTCCTGCACATCTGAATGTTGTAAAAACAATTTACTGATACAAGACTTAACATTCTGACTGTGTTTCCTCTTATCTTTCTGTTAAGATTTTCTCTGTCTCTTGGGCCTCTCAGGTCTGATACTGCTGGTCTTTGCTGTGGTGTACCTCAGGGCTCCATCTTGTGTCCTTTATTATTAGGAGGTATCTCATATTACTGTTATGCTGCAGCCTGATATTACAGACTTTCTGTTCTGCACAACTGTTTGATAGCCATTAAAGATGGATGTCCAACCACTTCTTGCAGTTAAACACAGATAAGAAAAAGTTGAGTTCGATTGAACCAAACCAATCAGGGCAGGTGAAAGCACCCATAGGTCTTCCGGCCAGGGCCTCCTGGCTGTCTCCCGCTCTAGACTGAAAATAAAAGGTGATTGTGCCTTTAAAGTTGTGGCTCCAACACCATACAACTCTCTTCCATCATGTGTACAGTCTGCAGTCTGTACAGAAACTTCTCAAAAACAACTGAGGACCAATCTTTTCAGAATGGCCTTCATCCCACCATAGATTGTCTGGCGCTTGTTCCTTGGTGAAAATATTTTTTTCTCCTGTCCTTCCCATTGTGTCAACAGGGTATGAATGCAGCATAAGAACTGTGTTTGCACTATTTCTTTGACTTTTTTTTTTCATTTGAGGTGTCCTGTTATTCGATTTTAATCAAATCCTGACAGCCATTTAGAAAGTATGTTATATAGGTGTGGCATAATATGGTCAAAACTCTGGAGGAGTGTGTGAAGAAAAGTTTTCTGTGATCCCAAAAGAAAAATAAAGTGTGTGTCATCACTGTTCTTTTGAAGCTTTAACTTTGTAAACAACTCCATTGCGAAGAGAAACACCAATACACATCAAATCTAATATTAAAACCGCCATAAAATCTATAATGTTTTAGAACTAGCGTAAACCCATTTATAGTAACCTTATTAAGACCTAATGAGATATATTGCCCCCATTAGCAGATTGTAAAACATAAACAACATAAATAAGCAGAAGTAAGTATAAATGGCAGCCGCGGCGTTTGGCCCTCATGAGCAGACCATCTTTGTTTCACTCCCATGAACACAGCATATTATTGTGGCTAGCTGCTAATTAGGCACTGTTAATACTCTCATTCATCACTATCAGAGCTGCTCGCCACATAGGCCATTACACTGAGGGCCTGTGTGTGTGTGTGTGTGTGTGTGTGTGTGTGTGTTCATATATGTGGGCAAAAAGCGAGATGAGGTTAATGACCCTTGTTAGTACACAGCTCATTTGTATCAGCGTGGTTTACGCACCTTTCTCCTGACTGTGTACACACATGCACACACACACACACACACACAAACCAGTATTGTAGCAGGTGGAAATTATTATTCAAATGCTGGAACAAGACTGAATAAAACATGATGTGAGGTAGCTTATGTAATGTCTTTAGCTGTGATGCAGCAGACCAAAGTCAGCCCTTGATTACACTTCAAGGTTGTGCTGAAATACGCCCACTGGGCTGCGTTTGATATGACAATATAGAGAAGAGAGCAGGGTGAGATATTGATGGGAGAATAGTTGAGAGAAGTGAGGTGGAAAGCTGTGCGGCTGATGATACACCCAAACGGTGAGCAGAGAGATTGGATGTGACCGAGGACTCAAAAAGCGCCGACCGCTCCGGGGCAAGTAGATTGGAGGACTGTGCAAGTCCTCTTCTCCAGATTTTTCATCATGAAGTCCAATTAGTGTTTCCACTCCGCTGAAGTGGTAGGCAAGGTAGGACCGGTAAAATATTTCACGTCAAAATTGATGTCGTAACCAATTGGCTGAGGGCGGCTTTCATTTTCATTTAAGGGTCCAATGGGCTTGTAACTAAAAAGGTCACCACTTGTAATCCCCAGCCACTGCTGGAAAACTCAGAGTGAGAGTGAATGAGTTATGATCTGCTCCCCTTTTAGAAACTATTGCAAAGCTGTGGAGAGAAATGTTAACATTAGTGCAGCAACAGAGCTGCTCAGTGGTTACAAGATACAAGATGTACAAAGCAGCTCAAGGTGTGAAGCTATAAGCAACGCTGATATAAGACTAATGCACTAAAAACTTTTTCACTAAGTGACAGTCCTCATCATGACAACATGGAACATTTATTTGAGCGCTTATAATGACCTTCTTATATTTACATTTAAGAAAATAATGACTGTTTTGTCCGGTGTCATACGGTAGTTACAAAGGACCCCATGCACGCTATTATCACGGGCCCTAGTGCGCCCTAGTTACTAGTTATGAAGCACACACACACACACATACACACAGAGTTTCAGGTGGATATATATTTGACCAACAATGTGTCTTAATGACACTTTTATGCTGTATCAGCTTGCAGATGTGCCCAGCTAGTCAGACTTGATTGATTTGGCATTTGTGGTCTGCAGAAACATTTTCTTCTAGCGACTGGGCTGATCTTTACGTGTAGTTTCCACCACAGCAGAAGACAGTTTTTAATACTCCACGTTTGCTTCTTTCTAAAGTTGATATATCTCCATGTTTAACAAGTAGATTTAGTTTTTTAGTTTTTTTTTTACTGCTCTGTTTTTTTTACAACCCACTTTCCTTCGAGGACGTGTTCAAAAGTTTAAGAATGGAGGTCAGAGAAGTGGAAGCACACAAATAGTTTGACTTTGACACTGGAGGTCAGAGTTTTGTGTCCAGCCTCAAACTAAAAGTCTGTATTAACGTGTCCTCTTCACTGTTTTAATATATTTTGAAAACCCCTTTTACAATATTCACTCATGGTCACTAAAGTGGGTATATGTTTAAATTAAACATGCATAAAAAAGAGCTTTGTGTCAGTCAGTGTGTGGGCTTTTGGGGGATTTGTGACGATGAAGATGATCTTTCACTAACCTTGACCAAGTATTTTATGTTATCAAAATTGAATCATACTTGAAAGTTGCAACGTGTGGAAAGAAATGTTCACAGTGAATCTGTTAAATGTAATGTGGGGTTTTTATGAATTATGAGAGTGAATTAGAAATATAACATGCTGAACAACGTGTCCTCAACCTGAGCCTGTCAGACGCCTGACATTTACCCATAATGCATCTGCTTAATTCACTTGAATCAATTCATTTAAAGGGTATATTAGGCTATTGTTAGAAGGATATTGACAAATTGACCAAAGCAGCTCAATGACATAAGCAACTATAATTCCGAGATGACAAATGATCCTTGTGACATATTGATCGCTCCGTTAGTTCAAAGGCACTAATGTATTGATTCTTTCACAGCTACATTACCTGTGCGCTGCTCTCTATTTAGCAGGTTTAATTATATTTTGATAGTTTCAGTGTATTTATTATCCTGAGAATGGAGGAGATGTGGTGAGAGGAAACTTTATTTTCTGGAGGTAATGGTTGTGTAACAGCTTGTAATGGTCACACTCCTGTATTAACCTGTGTATTTACTAATTAACCTGTGGGTCGATGTCCCTCCAGGATTTAATGTCGCTGTTTTGTGACCAAGACCTGAAATTATTTTCAAGTGGCTTATTTTACCCTTTTTTTCCTTTTCAGAATTATACTGTAATTGCACCAATTTCTAAACAGGGAACAAAGTGGGTTTTACATTGCGACTAATGAAAATAATATGCTGTCTTTCCAGAGCTCGGTCCCATTTTTTAAATCTTTAAACTATGTTTATGCCGACCAAAGGCTATGGATAATGAGAAAGTATAACGACAAGGGAATTGAAAATTTGAAAAAACACACAAAACTTCTGCTTATTTAGACGTATTTAATCAGCAGTAGGGTTGGGAATGTTAACTTGTTTTTGGTTATTAAATAAAATAAAATTTTATAAGTTTACAGCTGGTTGAATAACAATAAAAACACGTTTGAAACTTCACCTTGTCAAAACCCTCTCACCAGTATTCATGAGAGGAAAATTGTTGTTTGTGTGCCACTCGGTGCAGCTTTATCACTTTCTCAAGACAGCCATTTTAATTTTTAATGAGTCTTTTGTGGCCATGATGAAACTGTAGTGTGGAGGGGTTCAGGGCCATGTTGCGCCATTGCATCTTCCTCCCAGAAGTTTCAGTCGTGAATATTAATAGATCTCTGTGCCTCCACGCTGGCGACAGCCGTGGCTGGAGGCATTATGTTTTCAGGTGTCCATCCCTCTTTCCCATTCTCATCAGTGCAGTATCTGAAGAGTGTCTAGAGGGAATTTCCTGATATTTGGGACAGATCTCCTCTCAGACTCATGATGCACTGATTAGGTGTCAGTGGTCAAAGATCAGAGGTCAGTGTGATCTCCCAAAACATGTTTTTGGCCATGACTAAAGAACTAATTTGCTAATCATGGCAAAATTTCACAAAAATATCTAATAACTTAATTGGTGACACTAATCTTGGGTGTCAACCAAGCAGCTCATTTCTGAGGCTGTTTTGTAAATGATTTTCTAATGAATACTAAACATATCAACTTCATCAACCTTATCAGTTTCAGACTTAAAAAACAACTTCCCATTAAGTTCCACACACATCAGGTTCAAGTCCCATCCACTTTTATTTAGACGTTGCCTATCCTGAGTACAGATATAGATACAGAGAGAGATACCTATATAGATAAAGGTTTACTCGCTCATCCTTTGTGTGAAATACCCACATCGATGTAGTGCGTTTATTTTGAAAGAGACTGTATGTAAATGTTTAATTTCCTGTGAAAACGGAAGTGTATCTTGAACAAGAGAACTTGACAGGGTACCTTGCATGTCGTATGTGTACGTGAAAAGTCCATGACCAAAACCTCAATATGTGACGAGGTTGGAGTGAGTATGTACAGATACAGCAGAAATGTAGTACGTAAAAATTCCTTAATGTCTTTTGCTGTAAAAGCTACAGACCATGTGCCTTTAAATCGGAAAATCATTCAACAAAGCATCATTTGTATAAAAATGAGAAAATGCAGAACACATCTAAAAATCTTCCTTTATCCTAAATATTTACTTTTCTTTATTGCAGCTTTATACTGGAATTAGAAATCTGGTTTATCATCCATCTGTAGTCGAGGTATTTTATCTAAATAAGAAAAAAATGAGTTAAAGTTTAAACAATGCTCAAGTGCACAGCATGAGAAAGGAAAGATGGAGCCACTGGTGGATCCAGCAGAGTTGAGAGGTTAATGCCCTTAAGTAAAGCCGCTCTAAGGAAAAGCGTTATAATTACATGATAAAAACTTGCTTGGCTGCAAGAATATGGAAATGAATTGTTAATGAAATTGCACATTTGTACAGCCCCCAATTATGGCACAAAGAAAAGGCAATTTCGTCCTCAAATTAGAAAAACGGTTGTCCTTAAACACAATACAATGTAGAAATTAAAATAAGATTTTCCTAAAAATTCAGTTCTAAAAGATGTGCTGAACATTGTGGTCAAACCTAAACAATGAGCCAAATGAGGGCTGTTAACCCTCCTGTCATCCCTCAGCTAGTTCAAAGCTGCAGAATTAACCAAATGAACCCGTCCTCCTCACACTCTGATGACATCAGCTGCCAAGATTTCACTATTCAAACATCCGGCTCACATTTATTTCCATCAGAGCTCAGCAGAATACAGTCCGTCACATCTCCCACGTCTGCATGGATATGTGTGTGTGTGTGTGTGTGTGTGTGTGGTGTGTGTGTGTGTGTGTGTGTGTGTGTGTGTGTGTGTGTGTGCTCAAAGGAGAGGGAGAGATGGAGGTAATGGCCCTTGCTAATGCACTACTTGTTTGTAACAGTGTGTGTTATTCACCAACCATGCTTGACTGCTGCCACAGACCAGCAGCACACACACACACACACAAACACTCAGAGACACCAGTCAGAAAAACGTAGGCATCATTCATACAATTATTGATAGTGTCAGTTGAGTTGTTGCGTCTCACACATGAGACCCAACAACAGCTACAGAGTTCTCTTTATACATCCAAGGTGAGGAGAGGAGTCGAGCTGCCATCGGAGCAGGGAAAAAGAGCTGCACTGGGAGCCGGTATGTACAAGCAGAGAGCAAGTGAGGGGGAAATGCATTTAATTCCAATGCATGTATAGCTACCGCAGGTGTGGTACATTGGAAATAATAAGGGTGTATTTTTTGATGCGCACTGTTTGCCACCAGTGTGTTTTAGTCTTTGCAGTTAGATTTCATGTGCAACGTAAATTACCAGCACAGTCACCAGGGGAAAATGTTGGCAACGTACATTTCTGCAAAGCACAAATATGTCAGATTTTAAGTTTCATACGTATCATATAAACATTTCTAAAGTGACGCAGTGTATGAGCTGACTTTTTCATCAGGAGGTGAAGGAATAAACAACGAAACCAGTTGTTTTTTGCTGCAAGTCATTGCTGTTTTCTCAGTGAAGATAGTGTCACAAAAAGCCTTTTTTTTTTTTTTTTTGCTAAGATATCTCTACATTTCCTGTTGGAACAGTGGCACGAAAAGCATTGTATTGTATACTGAGACATTCCTGCATTTCCTGCCAGGATAGTGACACAGATAGCAGTTGTTTTTTTTTCCAAGTCATCCCTGCTTTTTCGGCAGCGATCGTGCCCCAAAAACTGGGTATTATAAGCCAAAACATGATCTTTTCCCAGCCATAACCAAACGTTTTTTGTCCCTAAACCTAATCAAATGTTAACCACAGTGCTGTTAAATGATAAAGTGTCAATGTGTCCGCTACATGATAATGTGCAAATGTAACAAATCCCTGGTTTGCAGCAAACTTTTTTTGTGATTGTGTTGTAATTCCTGAGATTATCTGCAATTATGAGATAACTGATTATCCCATATACACCAAGGCTGCTGTCAGAAGGGGTCAAAGGTCACAGATGACCACGAGGATCAAGTACAACAGTTTACTGTATGTACTGATTTATTTAAGTATTAATATAATTGAAACAAATTTCAAAGCACCATCTGATGCTCCCACTCATACAGAATATAATGACAATCTTTAGATCTTCGGAAATCATAGATACGTTAACTGTCTGAGAGATAAGTACGTGCAGCATTACTTGTCTGTACCTGCCACACGCTTCACACAGACAGGCTACATTTATGTTATGTTTCCAGTATAGCAGGAGATAATCCTTGTGAGTTGGTCGGTAAATTTGAGCGTAACACAGACTTTGTTTACCCTCAGCAAATGAGCCACACAAAGCGGATGGAAAGCCCTGCACCACATGGCATGTGAGGTGCTAACCGTCTCGTGTGAGTCGACCTAAAGTCTCAACAAACCAACTCTATATGATCAAATCTTTGATCAAAGTTTTGAGCATGTTCTTCCTGCTTCTGCCAAAATCTCTTTGACTGCTGCCAAAACCTGTATTGATTCTGCAACTCGTCATGCCGAGATTAAACACTTCACAGTGCTGTAGATTCAAGTCAGGCTTTCGTATGCGTGTCTCCGTGACACGTGTGGTGGCTTTACATATGATGCGTTGAATGTGTGAAGATGCATCCGACGTGTGGGTGTAACTGCAGCGGAGCTCCCATTGAATCAGGATGACAAGTTTTTCAAAAATGCCAAACGTGTCAAATTGTCTGCAGTTTATTCCCTTGCATGTGAACTATCAGGTTATATCCTGTGTCACCGATGAATTTAAGATTTCAAGGGCTCAGCAAAGGAGATAGTGCTGCCCTGGTGAACAGAACCAGAAACAGTGATAAGAAACAAATGTACTGAAGGGACCTTGAACGTGGAGCTGTGGGCTGAATGGTGATTTGCAGGGCTTGAGTGCCAGCTGACACCGCGCCCATATTACTCCAGGTAACATGTGACCTTCCTGTCCGGATGGCGTTTGTTTCACTACCCAGGCAGCGTCTGGGGATGCTGTGGCAATGTGTCAGGCCTCTGGCTTTCTCTGCCAGGTGAAGCTCTTGATGAGAACTGGCCAAATATGAGAAAATAATCAAGGGCTGATTCCATTTCTGTTCTTCTTGTCGTTAGTTATTACACATACAGCAGGTCTAGAAGTCTTGGTGGCAAATGAAACTGAAGGACTTTACCATTTAGGTTTGGAGTTTACTGAATCGATGCCCCCGGCTCTCAGACGTTAATGTCACACCAACCCTGCTGTGGAGTTTTGTCAATAACACCTCATGTTCTTATTTTCAATCAATTTTGCATTATATTCCACAACCTATTCTCTTAAAGTACAGAGGTCTGCTGAGGTGAGATTTACCTTTTTCTGCCGCTCTTACAGTGCACAGTAAATGAGTCTGCACTCAGGTGCCATCGATGACCCTAGAAATCCCTATACATCACAAGTTCTTATATAACAGGTCACATTTCAAAATGACCTTTCCATAGAATAAACAATATGTTGAAGTATTCATGGATATATCAATATCCTTGTGGATTTATGCAAGTTGACATTTTGTGGCAGGACACTGAATGCAGCAGACAGATGGCACCATGCTTTGGATTTTAGCATTTTTAAGGACCTCTATATGACACTCAGAGTATTAATATAGCAGCAAAAACAATTTGCTAAATAAAGATATGGTCGAGTAATGGTGAGCAGAGAATGAAGTCGACTTGGATGGATGACTTGATGGGCCCAGCTGGCACAGGACCAGGGGCTCTACGTGTCAGGGGCCCCTCTGGCCACAGACTGACCAGGGAGAGATTAAAAATGACCACAGAGAGATGCAAAGGAACTACAACCAGGCACAAAATGACCACTAACAGACACCTAACAACCCAAAACACACAAATATACCTTAAAAAGACACAAAATGACCAAAGAGAAACAAAACGATCATAGATCAAGAAATAAAAACAAAGACACAACGCAAAACACAAAAACAACAAAAAGAGGCAAAGCCAGCACAAAGTCTGTGTGTCTTGTGTGGGAGAGGTGACGGGGCCTTTTGCACGTCTGTGCTCAGGGGTCCATCGACACATAATCCACCCACAGTCCTTCTGTGTGTGGTGTAATCCCGCTTCTCTGTTAGTTGTTGTAGACAGTCCAGCTGCATGTAAACGTTAGTGAAAGTGAGTCTGTGTTTGCACCCCACTGGATAGCTAATTGCCGTCGCTCTGCCCTGCGCTAATATGGCAGGTACCACTGATGCTCGCTTTCATTCAATACTGGACTAGTTTAAAAAACTGTTGGCCACATTAGTCACTTAGACACAGACACACAGGAAAACAGGGTCCAGAGTGAAAATACCAAAGTTACCCTTTAAATAAATCAGTCAGTATGTTAACATGACTTTAGAGAAAATTGACTTCTTGTGTTCGGCTGAAACCGGCTTGCTTCTCTTTGAGAAATTTGATTTAGTATGATTTCAGTCAGACTAAAGCTTTGTTCACATTACACGATTTTCACTGCAATTTTGACATCACAGAGGATCTTGCAAGCCACCTTGGGTCGAAGGTGAGTTGGCAGACTGCCACGACCAGTCCTCATGTGTGAACAAGCCTACGAGCAAGTCGCCCCCTCTTCTTCTAAAGTGGAGTTGCTTATTTGGGCTTGCTCTCTAAATGTCGCCTTTCTCTCTATATACCCGTCTAATAAGTTATTTAAACGCATGACAGTCGCTTCTTTTGGGCTTGTTTCCATAGCCCTGGTTGCTTGTTTCTCTCCCAAGATCTGGCAACACTGACAAGCCGGCAAGCAACAACAACAATGGCGGTGTCCACAGGATCACAGGCAGCACGTTGTGTGTGGACCCAGGCCCTGGAGGCAGATCTGATTCAACACTGGGAAGAATAGCCATGCCTTAATGGTGTGTCACCTCCACGTTTGGTGACGTCACAGCATTATCTGGGGCTCTGTTGGCGAGGGCTTGGTGGAGAAATCTTGTGGTGTGCACACACAGGCCGTAACGAAGTTGGTGAGACTCCTGCTGACAGAAACACATGTCGCCAGGTATGAACACTCAAAAGATTACGATAGTCTCCGCGACACAAAATCAGGGTGAAAATCGCGTAATGTGAACTAGCCTTAACACACCCAGATAATGCGACTGGGAGTCAAATTCCTCCTGCATGTATACAGTCAATTGAACCCAAACTGGCCGAGGCGCTCTGCTCATGCTCCAAAGTTTCTGCCCCAGGTTTTGACCCGTAAGTCAAACAGCATAAAATGCGTAGCAGAAGAAGACGCTGGTAACAACATGGTGAAATCTACATCCAGAGCTGTGACTGTTTGGACGGACCAAATGTACAGAGCTGTAAAGTTGTCCACCATGGCACCAGTTTGCTGTGAGCTAACTGTAGCTAACTTGTTTGTCGATTGTTTGGTCTGTGACGCACAGTAATAGGTCAACAGGAGGAAGGTCCAACTCTAACAAGGTGAACGGGGACATATTGCCACCTATTGTCGCAGAGTCGGACATACTTCGGTCAATAAATTGATTCCTTGCTTGCTTGTATGCTGGGACAAGGACAGCAGTCCAGTTAAATGGCCTGGTCGAGCTGTAACTGCACTTTGACTTAACCCTGCATTTAAATGTACTGAATGTCTTAAACATGCTACTTTGAGGAACGAAATACTCCGGCTGGCAGGTTTCAAAAATGTTTTCCCAGTGCGATTTTGGCTTGGTTAAAGAAGGACCTGCAGTTATTGTCAAATGGTAATCCCTGAGTTCATCCTGCCTCCACATTCATTCTGTCAACCACTGAAGAGGTAACCATGGAGACAGTGGAGAAAAGGTGGGGTGTTGGGGGGTGTATCCTCCTGACACCGAGCAGAACTTGGTAATTGGCAGATTATCAGAAGACAGAGGTTACAGTAGCCCTACAGAAGGTTCACGGCACCGCCATCACAAACAGCACACTCTCACACTCATTATCCACCACACAATCCCTCTATCTGGAGGGCGAAGGAAAAAACAACAAAGGGATAAGATCTACAATAAATGTGCTAAATACTGCGAGGAGAAAATAGCTGGTCGTCAGTCTCTCACCCGTCCTCCCATAATAGCTTAACTGGACGGGGGCTGCGGATTGTTCGGGGATAGAGCCTGACAGGCAGCGGGGACAGTGACACTGTGAGAAGCTCTGACAGACTGAGGAGGCAGGATTGCTTTCCAAAGCTACTCTACAGGAAAGGGATGAGTGTCACTGTAGGTCAGAGATAAAATGTAATACATGGATGTCTAGCTGCTGCCTTTTTACTTGATAACTTGCTTTCCGTGTCCCACTCTTTGAATCAAGAATGGAGATGTGCCAGAATGTTAAACTCTCTCTAATCCCTAGATTTATGCTGTATTAATTTTAGAGTGCATTTAACAGGTCCCGTCTGACTAACAATATTTTGATATGTTATTGATCCCAATAGGATCTCCTGTGGTAGCTGCCTCCCAGTTTAATTCAGGATCAGCTGCAGAGCAGCGCAGCAGGAGCAAACACTGAGTCACTGCCCTGCACTAATCCATTTTATGAAGGTGGATTCTTCCTGGCACTGAGGCAAGAACCCTGCAAGCATCTTTCTTACTCCTGCTGCGTCTGATCTCGGGGCTCTGCATTGTTAAAATGAGGTGTTATTTGTTCAGTTATTCAATCGATGTTGTTTTGTTTCATCTTTTACTTGTAACGGTGTTTTCAGATTGAATGCAACGAACTGTATGTGTAATTGCTCTGTCTCATTTACACCTTTAAAAGTGCAGCCTCCAAACCAAACCATTTGGCCAATTCACCGTAGGATTACAGGTCAGACATGTACCCCTTTTCACCCCAATTAGTGCAGATAAGCCAGATTTTTAAACACAGGAAAACCTGCTAAAAATAGGTCATAGATTCCTTTTCTGTTGCCAGTACATCAGAGCTGTGTAGTCAGTTCTGCAGCAGATGAGTATGCCTCCCTGTGTGTTGGTTGTTTTGTCACAGACAGGCCAAAAACAGGTTAGTAAACGGCAGAAAGCAGCATGGTGGCCTGTGAGGATTTTATTTTTTTTTAATATATCTCTTACTTATTCAGTCTCTCTTGCAAACTCGATGCAGTAATTTGGATCAATGTTCAAATGTGCTTGGGTGCAGACGGACAGGTGCATTCACCCAGGTGTTGTGTTTCCATCAATGCTGATCAGAGCCAGAGCTGATAAATATTCATGACTACTGATTCATTTGACCCAGGTGTGGTGCAGATATTATCTTTCCCGCAACCTGGTCTCACTCAACAGTCGTCAAAATCCGGTGCTTGGACAGCGGCTTGTGGCGTCGGACACCAACAAACATAGCCGTCCTTTCACATCGGCATGACACGCTGCTGGACGCCGTTATAGTTTAACATCGCTCAGCGGCGTCAGAGCGAAATGTGTCGGAACAAGGACAAAAACTAAGGCAATGAAAAGTTAAATGCTAGTCAAACCTAACCCTTTCTCATCTTAGCCTTATTATCTTCTGTGAGCTGTACCAATTCAGCTGCAGAACAGTTGAACTGGTATCACTGGGCTCACTGGGCCGTGCTCTCTGCTCTCCTCACTGCTGCCAGTGCCTTCAGACTCAATAGGCTGTGTGGATTTACTGGCAACAGCACCTAATAAATAATTACTGTTAGTCACTTTAAAAGAGTTGGCTGGCGTTAAAGGACTTCAGTTTCTAATCTATCAGTTTTTCAGCACTACCTTTATGTTAAGTCATCTTGCACTACTTCACAGTGTCTTTAAATGTTACCTTATAGGGGAGATGGGACATGGGCAGTGTCCAGAAGGACTGGACCAAAAGTAATTGGCTGGGAGAGACCCAACAGCAGTGGGCCAGCAGCCCACTCAGCAGCCCACTCGTCTGGGCCAGTCAACCAACAGCACTTGTTTATTTTTATATATTTTTTCATATGTATATTTTGTGTTATGTTGGCTCATTTGTCAAAAGGCCCACTGGGAAAACTGTCAGCACTCCAGATGGCCAGTCCAACTATGGTTTCCATCCTCTGCTTCTTATGGGTAATGAGTTAAGATGGCTGCAGAGGGATCTATGATGCGGGACTTTAAATATCCCCATGACCAACCACTGACCATACACATGTTGACCAATCATGCACAGGTGCTTACTTGAGATTGCCCAAGATTGTGACTTGGGTGTCACCCACCACTGACTCACCCAAACTGCAATAGAGACTTAATTGCCGAAATTCAGTACATGTTCATCCCAAATGGAAAAATAAAACACTAGTGACAAAATTCATGAAAATGATCTTCTTATTATTAAAAAAGTAAGTTTAACTCATGAATCTCACAAGACTTGTCATGTCTTTACTGTTTGATAGGTTTCCGCCTGCGTTAGTGTTTCGAAAGAATTTCTCGCACTGTTGCTTCACTTTAAATCCACCTACAAGGACTGTTCAGGCACTGATGCTGAGGGATAGAAATAGAAAGACCTGTTGAAGTATCTACCAATGTACCAAACTCAAGGTTTGTAAAAGATTTGGCTTTGATAAAAGATGTCCTTTGTGACTTAAAGAGCTTGTCTCCACAAGAACTCCTCAAGAGATGCACCTCTGCTGGTTGGTGCTCGCCACGTTCGGCAAACAATCGAGGTGCTGGCAGGAAAAAAGCCTTCAGCAGGAAAGTCATTTAGAAAGTGTTGTAGAGTGTGATTCATCCAGGCTGTTCGAAGGAGCACAGCTGACTGGTGCCAGGAGGAAGATAGACACTGCAGAGTTTTAGGATGCAGCTCTGGCCTACCTCACTGAATGCTTGATTGGCAGTGGATTAATCCAGATGCTAAGACCACTGGACCAGCACTTTTGGCCAGGTGACGTAGATGCCTGTACGGGGAAGAAGCCCAGTCCACCTATGAGGCAGGAGAACAGTTGAGGGACTTGCAAGGTGCCTCAAAGGGCAAAAAGGGCAAAGTCTGGAAAGCAGTGCACACACTGCAATAGGTTGCAACGACACAGTAATTTGTGCAGAAATATTGCCACATGTATTTATTAGGCATTTATTAAGGTGAAGCCGAACCCTCAAATGAAACAAGTATCCAGTGTGGGTAATGTACTTTCTATGGATGTGAATATCATCAAGTAAAGTGTGTCAATATCGGGACTTGAAATGAAGGAAAATACTCATTATGATAGCTGTTTATTCTCTTAGTCTTGTGATTAAAATGAATTGTGAGATTGTTCTGTAAATGGTTCTCTAATAAATAATAACTACTATTCCATACCCACTGTTAGCTTTGTCATCTTCTACCTATGCCAGTCTTCAATGCCTATGTGCAGTTTCACATAGATTGACCACGTCAGTGAGGAGAAAAACGTGGGACAGACACACACACACAGTTTTCGTCATTATATAATAAGATATCAACTTCTGATCAACCCATATCAATGTCAGGTTCCGCCTATTTCCAGTTTAAACCCCACCCACTTCCGAGTACAAATATGAATAAGAAATAAACACTCTGAACACTTGTGGAGACGTGTCACCTTCAAAATGGCTTCTCATTGTGATCCATTGCTGTCACCCACCTGCATTCACTTACCAATCAGGATGTGGTGACACAACTTACCAAGTCTATAAAATATAGCTATGTTTTTTTTTTTTAAATAAAGGCTTTTTAATTTAATCTAAGTGCATGTGTTCCTGCTCCACACACGAGTGCCTGAAGTTCATTTTTTCTGTGCTGACCCTTTTCTTCAAGAGCACCTGTGTATTTGTCGTGAGTCTCATATCACAGAGACAGTCCTCCAGCACACTCTACCTCGTTCTCCAAAACGAAGAAGAATTTAGTCGGATGCACAGATACAGACGATGGTGTACTCGCTCATCTCTAGTGTTTTTGTTATCAAACAAAAAATGTGGTGAATGTCAACCGTGCAAATAAATATAGTCCTTGATTTATACTGAGGAACAAAGGTCAGTCTCACTGAACAAACAAATAAATGGATCAACAAAAAAGACAGCCATGCTTGGACTTCACTCTCACACAGTTGCGAAATAGTTTCAGAATAAGTCCTTAATAGTTTCAAACTTGTTTTAAAATGTTTTCAGTGATCACAGCCATTCTTATTTCTTGTGACAATAAACCTTGAGTTTGTAACTATGGCAGCATGACCCCACAACTGTTAGGTTATTCTGCACCCTGATATTGTGCATCTAAGTCATGTAGTGACTGTGCCATAAGCTTATAAATAAGAGTGAAGAAAACAAGCGTAGAGTTCAGAGGGTTAACTTCTGCAGCAGGTGTCATTTGTAGCTCTGATAAAAATTGCATAGTGATACGACCATATGTGTTATCGGTGGATTCAATGGGTGTCCGAGCCACATCGCCATTAGGAGTGATAATATTACCCAGGTACTCATTGAGCTCCAAAGCACTGCAGCTACATTTGCTAACAACTTAACAATGAGTACTATGTGTGTAACGGCCGGCCTCTCCACCCTGTGATTTTGTTAAATGGACTACGATACATTTCTGCAAATGTGCACTCTGTTGTGCTCTGCCAAACAAACTGCTAGTTTTATCTACATGCACTCGCTGCCATTCCTCTGCAAATGCATAAAAAAAGCAAGCAGACACGGACACAGGTGCACACACACACACACACGCACACACACACACACAGTGTTCAACTTCATAATCACAAGTGTAGACAATCAACATAAAAAGGAGATTATGTTCTGCGCTGAGAGTGGGTGGGAGTCACACACTCATGCAGATGGCATCATTTTCTGTCCATTGCAGCAGTTGCTTTGAAATGGCTAACAGAGGGGGGTTAGGCTGATACACTCTGCGTTCAAAGGGAGCCATCGTCGGCTGTGTGCCCCCAGGCCAGCAGCACATCTCATGACAGGATAATGAGAGTTTAACATCAAGGCTGTTATTAATTTACTATTAACATCAGGAGTGTGTTGATGTTACCATCACATGGAGGACAGGGGGTGTACTCGTGGAGAGTGATGATGGTGTGTTTGGATTTCAAGGTCTTAAGAGGCATTAGATAACACTCAGTTCATTCAAGGGCGCAAATGCATGTTTGTGCACGTCGATGAGTGCATGCACGCCGGGTAAAAACACAGACGCACAAATCTGGAAATCTTTAACATACAGAGCACAGCTTGGACTTCCATTTGGTCTCTTTCCCTCTCCAGTGGTTCAGAGAGCGCAGCAGAGAGCAGGGGTCAGCTTTTATGGATCTGAGATAATTGAAAACGATAAATATGGCCTTTCAAAGCAAAGAAAATAAACTCAGCCCTCCACTAGATTTAATGTTCAGCCAAGCAGCAACACTGGCACAGAGTCAATGTAAGGGACTGCCAAAAACACACCTGTGTGTGGGTGTATGTGCATGCACGCTCACATACACACGCACAAACACATGCACAAACGTACACAGGCTCACAGAATGGATAACAGCCCCTCCAAGGGTCATGTCTGTCTTTAGGAAGACATTCACCACATCCTTGTTAAACAAGACAGTTCTGAAGATTACACAGGACTCCACACGCTGAGGAGGAGTGAAACCATCACACCTTAAATACCTGTTCTTAAATCTGAACGATACACAGTGAGTTGAGGAATACAAATGTTTTTTATGCCTCTGCGCCGGCAACAGCCCTCGCCGGAGGCATTATGTTTTTGGATTGTCCGTCCCTCTGTCCCATTGTTGCAATATCTCAGAAACGCCTTGAGGGAATGTCATTAAATTCAGCACAAGCGTCCACTTGGATTCAGGGATGAACCCAGATGATTTTGTGTTGAAATTTTACATCCAAAAGGTGAAATATCACCTTCACTGTGACATCATAATGTTCTGCGAAACACTTTCCTGGACGTTACTTAACGCCATAACTCAGGAACAGGAAGTGAGATGTGGTGAAATACTGAATTCTGAAAACTCTGGTGATTGTATAGATCTACTGTGCTGCTGTGTAGAATATGTGTGTGAGGCATCCACCTTTTTTTGCAGGACACATGGAGAGAGACAGGAGAGGGGATGCATGCAGCAAAGGGCCACAGGCCAGAATGAACCATGGGGCAAACACTCTTTCCATTGAGCTCGAGGTGTGCCGTGCTGTGCCGTGCCGTAAGGGCTTGTTGGGGCTTGGCGCCAATCTCAGGGTGGGGGTGATGATGACATCCCCACTTTTACCTCTCGTTCTGGCTCCCCCTTGCCGTAGCATGTTTGTTGTACCATGCCAGTCTGTAGTTGCAACAGCAGTTGCCATTTGTGGATGTTGGAACACCAGGTTAGGAGCTGTTTCTTTGTCAGCCTAAATATTGATTTTTGAAGCATCCATATATCCCACTAGCCTGGAAATCCAGACCCAAATCTAGAAAGACTTAGGGTCTAGCCATGAATATTGCAAATGGCCCAACTCAAGGGGCGGCACCAAGCATGCATTTGAAAATATCACTGCACGCAATTGGATAACACTACGACCAATCAGAACAATACACAGGGTGACGTATAGGCTTAGCTACCAGCGGAGCTAACTGGTAGATTAGACTCTTGCCGTATCCAGTCGGCAAAACAGCAAAAAAATTCTTCCTGCAAAGGAAAGATTTGAGCGCCGTCTTCTGTTCCTCTTTTAGAGAAAAAGTCAAGTCTAACTCGTTCACTGTAGCGGCCAAAGCCGTTTCAAACAACTAGTGTTCATCCGTGGCCATCTTGCAGTGTTTACTGACTGATTCCGGACTTCGTCGTCGCAGCGCTGTCGTCATCTGTTTAGCTCGCCTCTGGCCCGCCTATATCAGATACACTAATGTGATTGGTGCAGCTCGGCTCCAACGGCATGGGTAATGAGCATCATTACTGATTGCCAGAGTGACTCGCTGAGCAAATTCAAATTGTGCTCTCGCGAGAACTCTGGATTTCCAGGTTAATATCCCACATCCTAGTGCCAGAAAAGATGTGGTGAGTAAAGGCAAACAGAGTGCAGACCTAGGAACTGCTAAGATACTGCACAGAGCCCTCAAACTCCCAGGCCTCAGGTAGAGAGCCTGAGCTTGGGGTGGTAATTCAAGTCATTTTAGACAGTAGAAACATAACATGTAAAAACCAAAGATGATTAAAAAGAGAGCTGAAATGACAGAGTAAGAAGACATTAGTTTGCTCATGCAGTGTTCAAAAACTGAAGTATAATCCAATCACATTTCCAGTAGTCTGCAATCAGCTTCAGTATACATAATATATATGCAAAAAGCTGAAAAACAGAAGGACACTTCCTTAATATTAAATGATATAATAGACATGGACATTCAAAACAATGTTAATATACGACAAATCCCTTTGATCACTTTGCCTACAATCAAGAGTAGCTCTTTGAAATTGGTCTTGTGATGCTGAAGGTATGTGAGGCACATAAAAAAATTTCTTAATGTATTTATTTTTTTGATTCACTGCTCTGTTTAGTTTTTTGTTGTGAGGTGAAGAAACCCAGGAGCAGTGCTAAGAAGATGCCGGAGAGCTGAAACTCCATTACTCTATCAAAGACTGTTAGTTTTGCTTCCACAGGGGAACACTGAATCCAGTACTATTAGTGGTGCTTTTTAAATAACCTTAGCACTTAGAGTATTTTTGCTCGAGGGCCAGACCGGCCAGACTAAAGCTCAGACTAAGCTGACAGACACTCTGTGAAGAAATGAACATGGTTTTAGGCAAAATGCAATTAAAGCAGACAACGTAATTAAGCAATCCATCTTAGTTACATCAGAAAATAACATGATGGAACCACAGAGTAGCTGAAAGCACTTTAACCACTTATAGCTTGACATAATGAAATAAAGAGTGCCCCATCAAGTATAAACATATTTTCCACATTACCCTCATGAAGTATCATATTGATGAAGTATACACAGTGTGTCTCTAAATTCACTGTGCATGTCTGAAATCTGAAGGCATCTCCTAAAATAACACAAACGTCGCAGGTGGCAGAAATGACATCAAAGGAATGAAAAGAATTTCTGGGTGTTAAACAGAACGGCATTAAAAAGTTTAGACATGTTTTTAGGAAAACAATTAGCATGTCACAGCCATTCAGCAGCATCTGTTTCTGTGTATGTTAAATAGTTTAAAAGCGAATCAGAAATCAGCGAGGATGCCACCAGGGAGCCTCCCTTTAGGATATCAGGCATAAAAAAATGAGAGAAAACCTCAGGCAGACCCAGAAACCTGGGTGAGCTGGAGGGACTACATCTCCCATCTGGTCTGGGAGCACCTTCCTTGGTCCTGCACCTGGAGGAAACAGCAGGAGAGACGGACAGCTGGGATGTTTGCTTACCCAGCTGTGACTGTGGACTGAAACCTGCAAACAGAAAGACAGATGGATGAGTAGATGGGAAAGTAAAGTTTTTTTTTTCTTTTCTTTTTATAGTTTCAGAACAAATCCTTGTTGTAAAACTTTTTTTTCCCCCGTAAATCCCAATTAGCTTTAAATTTTGGCTTCTGAAGGCGGGCTGATTCCCACAGAACTTTAGACTGTAAACAAACCAATCAGCTTCTGAGTCTTCAATAAGAAGTCTGATGGGACACAGGAAGCATCCATTAAAACCTGTCGGACGTTATACACCGTCTGAAATCTTCCTCTATGGCCTCAGATCCTCTACAAGATGTTAAAACATCTCTCCTCATACATGTGTCTACAGTCATCAAGCCACTATTTAAAAAGAACAATCTAGACAGGTCACATTTATAGGCCCACATCAAACCTACCGTTAATAAGTAAAATCACTGAAAAGGCTGTTGTTCAGCAATGGAACAACAGTCAGGTTTTTGAACACCACAGCACTGAGACTGCTCTTATCAAGGTTTTCAACTATCCATCCTTCTTCATCCGCTTATGCGGGGCCGGGTTGCGGAAAAAAGATGTCCCTTTCCCCAGCAACGCTTTCCAGCTCCTCCTGGAGGACAGCAAGGTGTCCCCAGGCCACAGACACAGACACAGATGGACCAGTAAATTGCAAGCTTCACCTTCTGGCTCAGCTCCCTCTTCACCACAACGGACCGACACAACACCCGCATCACTGCAGAAGCCGCAGCAACCCGCCGATCCATCTCACACTCTATTCTACCCTCACTCGTGAACAAGACCCAGAGATCCTTGAACTCCCTCGCTTGGAGCAGGAGAGGGCAACTCTCAACTTGTTCCTGGCAGAGAACCATGGCCTCAGACTTGGAGGTGCTGACTCTCATCCCAACCGCTTCACACTCAGCTGCAAAACGCCCCAGGTCATGCTGGAGGTCACGGTGTGATGAAGCCGACAGAACCGCATCATCTGCGAAAAGCAGAGAAGCAATTCTGAGGTCCCCAAACCGGACCCCTCCCTCCCCCAGGCTGCACCTTGAGATCCTGTCCATGAAAATCATAAACAGGATCGGCTACTACTAAAATACTACTGTTGGTTCATCACTGAATGGTTTCAGGCCCAAATACAGTGCTGAGCTTCAGCTGCACTCTGAACCATCCAGACCTCTCAGGTCACCTGGGACAGGTCTGCTTTTTGTCCCTGAAGTCACGACTAAACACGGAGAAGCAACTGTCAGTTTTTATGCCACACATATCTGGAACAAACTCCCAAAAAACTGCTGCAACACTCAGTTCATTTAAATCAAACCTCAATGACCTGAATCTCACAATCCTCTGAACTCTAACTGGATCTTTTTGAATTGTTCAGAGATTGCAAATCATATTTTGATTGAAGTCAGTCTGACTCATACACTGTGTTCAACAGATTCAGAGGTCCACAGGCTCCGACGAGATGTGTTTATGCAGCAGCTGTCTAATGTTCTTCTCAAAGAAGATGTAATGTGCAGCTTTGAGGGGAAAAAATGACACATTCACACCTGTACACACGACTGGATCAGAACATGCTGACTTTTATTCTATTATCAAAAGTGAAAGTAATTTAATAGTAATACCATCGACTGTGCTCGTAAAATAGGTCTTGTATGTTTAAACAGTCCATGACCATCAAGACTGTGTCATGTGTTAGATTAACTCATTGTCAGGCTTTCTGTCATCTGAGCTATAAAATGATTCTGATTAACTCCACCAAGGAGGTTATTTTTTGGCTCTGTTTGTTTTTCAGCAGGGTGACGGAAAAACTCTCAATTGTCATGAAACTTGAAAGAGCCCATTAAATTTGGGGATGAATCTGAATCAAGGGGCAGATACACAAACTGTTTTTCACTTTTGTTAAACTTGCAATGTACAACATTCGTAGATTCATTCGTGGGCTGGGATTGCGTGCGCACAGCTTTCACCTCAGATGTCACAAGCAAACATGGAGACGGCTGAGCTGAAATGGCGGGGGCTGGCAGCGCAATGCTAACAACAGCAACAGTAGTAGCAGAGCTAACAGTGTCAATGAGAAATGTGCTTCTGGTGTGAACTGCCAGGTGACTGCTGATGGGCAGCAGCGGGACAGTTAACGAATCGCGACACCTCTGCAGCAAGCATGAACCCGGCGTAAGCCATTCATCAGCCGTAAGCATTAAAGTGTGACCTCACTCTTGACTCAGCAGCCGAAGAGTTAAAAGTCTAGCTATGCAGGCAATCCCTGTCAGATCTGACAGCTGACATTTGTCATCATGCCAACACTGAAGATACAGTGTGTTTGTGTGTGTGTTTCTGTTGCATTAGCAGAAAACACCTGCAATTGTGCGAATGTGTAATCTGAGCACAGATTTCTCTCTCCTCACCTCTCTGCCTCGCCTGTCACTTTGCTTATCGCAGGTGTCAAAACAAAGGTCAGCACTCTCTAATTCTATAATTAAGAGGTCATGGAAAGGTAAAGCGTGACGCCTGGACAAATATACGGTGATGCGGCACCAGTGCTCTTTCAGTTCTTTATGCATTATGTGTTATTTATTGCAGATCCATGGTGACAGAAGGAGCTGCAATAAAGAGTTGCTGAACTTGTTTTTATTCAGGTTATTGCATGATGTTGCTACTGACGACAAATGCTGTATATTTACATCTACATTTTATCGTAGCATTTCTCAAAGTACATTGTAGTGTTTTGATATTTGAGTTTACTTTTCCTGTCAAGTCAACAGATTGATATGAAAATGTTCCTCTGTATTACAATTGTTAGAGTGCAACTTTGACACAAAATACAAAATAGTGGGTTTATTCCACACAAAACTGAATGGACACCAGTGAAACCTGTCCTCTTTCAATATGTACAACACTGTGGTGAGTCTCAGTTAATGATCTGCGATAATGTTTTGTTTTATAAGGGCCAAATCATGCAAAAAGTTGTTGGCTACAAATTCGCACACACAGCATGGGTGAGAAAAATCGTTAAAAGTTTAGAAATGTTGGAAAAGACCAAAAATGCATATCTCACACAGAAGCAGCCAAAATCTCAATAATTGATAAAACTGGCTTTGTTATAGAACAAAAGGTTGACAAGGGTGAAAACACATTTTGATATTAAAAGCCAAAACAAAACAAAGGCAGAAAAAATGCCTGTAATCATTGATAGTTTTTTGTCGCTGCTGTCGTTTGGCTCTAAGAAAGATCACTGTCAATCATAAAGTCGGATATTCTAATACCACCACGCTGCAGTGTGATGTACCGCTCCTCCGCTCAGTTTCTCCTCCTCCAGCCGCTTGTTTGTGCACCATTCAGCATCCCTCTGCTGCCCCTGTCAGAGCAATTCCCCACAGGAGCACAGGAAAGTCATCTGCACCAGGCCCGCAGGCACAGCCAGGTTGGCTGCCTCATAAATTTACCACACACACTCGCTTTGTTATGCATTGCTCTCCCCAAGGGAAGAGAGCTGTGTATGGTGTATAGTGAGGAGAGCCTGACATCCTCTCACATATGAAGAAATACAGCTCTTCTAAAAAAAGCTTTCGGCTGAGCAGTTTAAAATCTAAGTCTGGTCATGAGGATCACAGCTTAAGGTGTGATTAGCTGTGAAATATGTTTCTCTGGGGTGCATCTGTGCAGCCACTAGCCTTAGTTTAAAAGACAGTCTGAACATTGCATTTGTGCTTAAATGTCACGTTCAGCTTACAGAAAAAGCACTTGATTCAAAGCATATACAATATTGGAACGTAAATATGTTAAGTTATGCAGTATGTTAAATTCAGACAAAACTGAAGTTGTTGTAATTGGCCCCAAACACCTCAGACACTCTCTATCTGAAGATACAGTCTCTCTGCATGGCATTGCTCTGGCCTCTAGCACAACCATAAGAAACCTCTGAGTAAGATTTGTCTCCCATATACAAAAAACTCCACGGATTGCATTCTCTTCATCTGTGTAATATTGCAAAAATTAGGTATATCCTGTCTCAAAAAATGGAGAAACATTGGCGCATTACTGCATTTTATTAGTATCAAGTTGTTCTAACAAGCCTTAAAAACATTATCAGCTGATCCAAAATGCTGGAACTAAGAAAAGAGATTATATCTCTCTTGTTTTAGCTTCTCTTGCACTGCAATGTGCGTCACTGCAAACCAAGGATATTTGACAGGTGAGGTTAGCTTCAGGCATAAAAACCACTTGGTTATGGTTAGAAAAAGATCATGACTTGGCTTAAAACATCCACATGTGGTGGCACCAAAGCTACTGGAAAGTGCTGTGACATGTTAGTGAAAAACACCCAGGTTCATTACCACAAATGCTGCTAAAGTCACCCAGGTTTGGTGCCACGAATATTGGTGGAAATGCCACAAAGGGTTGCCAAAAAAGAAATGATGTTGTTGTATGTTGGTCTCAAACAGTAGTCTGCACCTTGGCAACCATCTTGCCTCGGTGTCACCAGCCAGTTCTCACTCCCAACTCTTAAAATACCACTGCTTTGTCAGTGATGCTGGCGTCACACACTGATGCAGAGACACATTTCACAGAGGTGTTATGCACACCAGGTGTATCCGTACATATCATTTAGGAAGTCCATGCAGGAATGGTGGGAGAGTGTCAGGATCCTGGGTTTGTCTTCTTCCTTGTTTCATGTTATTCATTTATGTTTAATCTGTTTCCTGTTTTATTCTGTAGATTCTCTCCTCATGTGTCGTGTCTGGTTTCACTTCCTGTCTTTGTGTGTTTTACCGCCTGTTTTCTATCACTCCTGTCTTCCTTCAGCCTCGTTAGTCCTTCCCTGTTCCCAGAGTCTTCCCTTCACACCTGGTCCTGTGTTAGTCTTGTTTGCTCCACCCAAGTGTTCCCCACCGCACCCTTGTTGTTAGCCAATCCCCGTTTCCCTCCTTTTGCCTGTGTCCTCCTCCTCCAGCTGTGTCTCGTTCTTGTGATTAGTTTTCTGTGCATATATACCTGTGTGTTTCACTTTGGTTCTTGTCAGTTCATTGTGCTTCCCTGGTTTGTTTTGTTCTCCTTTCTTGCCTGTTCAGAGCTTTTTTTAAACCAGTATTGAAGCTTGCTTTTTATTTAAACCTTTAACCTGCTGACTGCTCTGCATTTGGGTCCTTTCTGAACTGATCCATGACAAGAATACGTGGATGGATCAAACAAACCTAGGACTTTCACCCATGACTTGTAAACTTGTAAATGTTAATCCAAATTATGTTGTTTTTGTTGTTTTTTAAGTGTTTTACTGAAGTTGTAGGTTTATTTTGAAAAGACAGAATGCATGTCACAAGCATAAATTGACACACCATCCCTTACAATCAAAAACTGATGCTGGAGATGCAGCACATCATATTCAGACACATGACAAAGCAGCTGTATTTGACAAGCTGGAATGAGAATGTGTTTGTGACACGGCATCCATTTTGAAAGGAATATGAGGGTAATGAAAAACATTTTCCTACAAAGAGGATACAAGACATCTGTCCTAAATGATGTTGCTACAAAAATAGGAGATCTAGGTTGGATCTCTCAGAACATAAAGGGAAATCAAATTGAGTATTCTAAAGGTGCAGAACGATAAAGGGAAACACAATAAGAAAACACTGGCATGTACTTGAATCTGATTCTGAACTCAGCGGTGTATTCAAAGAACAATCACTTATGGTCGACATTGCTGTGGTTGCTGCAGTCAGTGTAGCTATACTTATTGTGTTTTAAACATGCCCACACAGGTAAAGAGATCCCTATAAAATGACTTATTTCATGTTCTACTAAATCTGTTATTTACTTGATTACTTGCCCTCGTGGTAAGTCGTATGCTGGAAATACCAGTAGAACTTTAAAAACTCGTATCACTGAACACAGAAGTGCTATTAGATGTAAAACATAATTTGTTCAGTAGCAGCACATTTTGTTGACTTCATTCATCCTATTTCCTCTTTAGGATACATTGGGACTGAGAAGGTAACCCTCATGTGATTAGCTGTAGCTCCTGACAACATTGTGGTTTAAAAGTAAGTCAGAATTGTTTCTTTGCTCAGCCTAATGGTGCAGCATGATCAGCTAATCATCATCAGGTGTGTCACATGGTGTGGCCCATACAAGAGATCAGCGTACGTGTGTCTCAATATGCTTGTTGATCGCCCAACGGCTGAAAAGTCATCAAAATAAAAGAAATGCATATGGAGCCAGAGTGTGCGACACTTCTTTTCTGCAATAAAGACTATTTTATTATAATTTTTGGTGTGTTACTTTTATATTTTAAATGGTGACATGCCACCCGCCATCCCCTCACCTGCCAGTGACAATGTCAGCTTATATATTACCTTTAGAGATGTTGGTATGCTCCATATCCATGGTGTGCAGTAACATAAAATGCAAACATTTCCCTTTGCTGCTGACTGACAAACTGTTTTCTGATTCTTCTAAAACACGTTTATCACCACTTGGAGTTTTGCTGATCCTTTGCACCAACATAAAATACTAATTTTCTCAGAAAGAGTTGTGAAACTTACTTGAGCTACAGTATAACCTCCCCGAGGCTGTGTTCTTATAGTCCTCTTAAAAGTCACTGAAAGTGTAAATTGGTATATGCAGAAACTTTGGAAATTTGGACTGCCTGTATTCCCTCAGAGACTGTGAGACATTTTGGCCCATGTTCAGTTGTGTGGTGTACCGAGGCTTTCTGGTGGTCCATGAAAGCTGGTTGTCACGTCTCGCCATAAACTAAGAACAGGAGAACAAGTTGGATTTATTAAAGAAAAAAAATCAGTCACAAAGAAACCCTTGAGTCATTGTTTTAGGATTTAGTGCCTTCAGGGATTTGACAAAATGTTCTCCCCCCTTATTATTCTTGTTACATATGGCCAGCATCTAAAATGTATGAGGTCAATTTTCAGTGAGCCAGACAAGGACTGAGTGCTCAGTGTCTTCATCTTTGTTTTTAATGATTGTTCATTCATCCTACCTAAATCATTTATGAACATTTTGAATTGACAGAAAATGTCTTTACTTCCCCTTTATACACGTGTGATGCACAATACAAAACTCGGTGTAAAATCTCTTTAAACTTACACCAAATAAAACCCGACTATCAGTAATAATGCAGTGTCACCACAGCATACAAATAAATAAAAAAGGATTTTACCCAGCATAGCAGATACACCCTCATTACACTCGCAGGTTCCCTTTGTGGTGAGTTTGTTCTTGCCTGAAGCCACAGCCGTGTTGGGGAGGCATGAGACCAGTTAATCACCTATGATTGGTGAGACAGTTCACTTGTGTATAGGGAGCGCTTGATTTGATGCACAGGAACAGGCATGCCAAATGCAAAATGTCAGTGTCTAACATGATAATTGATTCTGAAAGGCGAAACCAGGATTGCAATTAACGCATGATTAATTGTGCAGCGCAAAAACTCCACAACCGTGATTTGGCAAAAAGCAGGTACAGAAGAATATAATCCAGCAGGTAATGCAGCACGGCCCCAGGGGAGACGACGTTTCATGTATCTTCACAGTAGCAATGAGTGCTGATTGTTACCCTACTTGGGGTTAACCACTCAGTTTAAAGAGGCCTTTTCATGCTCATTTACAGGTTCATACCAAGCTGCAACCTCCAGGTCTGTAAAATGAAGCCGACGAGTGCCAGAAACTGCAGTTTTTTAAATGGCCACTTGAGTCTAGCTTCAGCAGCCAGTCAGTCCCCATAGACCCCCCTATTAACGCACACCTTTATATCAGAAATGAACATGTCTACAGCTTGGTGCAAAAAGTAAAAGGTTTTGGTAGATGAAAACTGCACAGAGGATGAATTTTTCAACATGTTTTCATCCCAAGGCATTGCAGAGCTCACTGCTTTATCAGTGTACTGTCACATCTACAAACTCTGTGCTCAGTTCTGTGTCTGTTGTTGATGTTCCTGGACACAAACATGTGGTTAGGTTTCATAAAAACATTTAACATTCATCCCGGAGCAAACACCAGGCTCCCAGGTGAAAGTCCAGGGTTTGTTGGATCAATCCAACCTGATGCCGACTAGTGGCGTATCATACTGCCATGGCAGGTGCCGTCTAGCCACATTATGAACTGACACCGCCCATCCACGAATCATAATGCTGTGTCTGATGACATCCAGCCAACCAGTGGTGTATCATAACACCGCTAAAGGTCCAATCTAGCCGCGTTACAATCTGACGCCACCTGGTGGCATATCAGTCCCCCGCAAAAGGTGGCTTTTGGCGTCAGCGTCTGACGATATCTAAAGACTTCAGAAAGAAACAGGCTGGATTTTATATAACTCATCTGTTCACATTTTATTGAGGCTTAAAGTTATGTATCACTAAGGGCGGGCGGCTGTCTACCAATAGTGTCCTCGGCCTCTCAGTCAGATCTGCCTCTTGCTCCTCCACTACGCCAGCCTCTCACCCAAAAATGGTCACTTCTGTCTCCAACAAAAACAAGATGGCAATGACCGAGATGCCAAACTCAAGGCTCTAGAACCAGAGTCCACAATCCAACAGGTGACATCATGTTAGCTTGTTAGCTTACATCTATCTTTTTTACAGACAATGGCTCTTATTTGTGTTTTGGGTTTCTACTAGAACATGAGTACATGCTTTGAAATGAAAAACACTTTATTTTCCTCAAACTGTTTGTGCACTCAGTTGTATTACTCGTACTTGTACTTGTACTCGTCGTCCTCCACTTATCCGGGTCCGGGTCGTGGGGGCAGCAGCCTCAGCAAAGAAGCCCAGACAGTCTCTCCCCAGCCACTTATAAAGAAATCTGTAAAAAGCTAATGTCAGCTGGCACCAAAGTAGGAAAAAAAAACAGAAACTGATCATTTAGAATGGTCCTTAATATGACCATCCAACATTATATGTGTGACAGAATGTAAGGAAAGCACAAGAGGTCACCTTTAACCCTAAAAAAACAGCATCCTCATCATTCCTTATCTAGCACCTCTTTGTGAATCGGCAGCGTTCCAGTGTGCAGTTCTACTAGTGCCAAGTTCTGAAAGACTCATCAGAAATTCACACAAAGTCCAATTCTTAGAGCTAAGCACAGACCCGAGGAAGATCCCAGTGGATGAAGATTAGTTCAGAATGGACGACTCCTCTTACCCATCCCACCTGCGATGCAGACGGTGAAGAAGCAGCTCAGCAGCTCCTCGACACCACTGCTAATACATCCTCCTTACACAGAGGCAGAGTAGCCATCTGGACATTAAGGGGAATTATTATGTGATTATATCATTTTAAACTATGGTGCAATAATAAGCTAGCTAACCTGGTTATTGCACACTTGTGGCATATAATGAGAACTGTATAAAATTATCCATACCAGCAAAGATGTATAAAAAACTACTTTCTTTAACAATAGGGGAACTTTACTGGAATCACAGCATAACTCATGACAAAGGTTACAGTATTGTAACCGTAGTTCTATTAACACAGGCAGTGCCCTCTATTGGACTCTATTGGTAAAACTCTCCTCCAATCACAAACACGCATTGGCCAGTGAACTTTATATTAATGTAGCCAGCCAATCAGGACATACCCTAATACATGCAGGGCCCACCCGGAGCCCCCCAGAGAGGGCTCCAGCTGTGCTAAAACCTAGGCCACCACAGAGAGGAAGGGCCCAGCCAACCCAGGTGGTGAATAAGCAAGCCGTTTCTTGACCAGGGCCTTACCAGCCACACCGTTCTTTGCTCCTTACTTTACTTTACTTTAATCCTTCCAGTTTTGAAATCACGTTGCCAATTTAAGTTGGTTTTCATTACCTCATCATTCATGTCAATAAAAACTGCATAATGTGATGTGTCAGTGATACTGTTATTCAATATGAGCAGGCTTCAAAATACAAATCCTGTTGTAACGTGGCACTTGCTGGAAGTTTACTTTTAATAACATTAACTTGTGTTTTCTTCTTGCAAGTTCTCAGTAATTAACTCCTTGGAAAACTGAGCTCATCCAAAAGCACCTGAAAGCATGGTAACATTACTGAAGTCATGTGACACTGGTGCGTCACAAACTCAGTTATGCAAAATATACTGTATATTTTCGAAGTATATTTTCAAAGAATAACACATCGTTGCTAGTAAAATTTCTTCTTAACTCTGTCAATAGACCCTAGTATTTTGGATAATTCAGAACTTACCAGACGATTATGAGCGATTTGTTTGAATCGTCAAGCTTATTGAAAATACCAACATGACTGAAAGAACAAAAGAGCAGCTGTATGTGTTCATATTGTATGCATCCCTTATCTGAACCAGCAATATGCAACTCTGAGATAAATAACTAAATGAACAGGAAAATGAATTCATTATACATTATTACATTATTCATCTTTGTCCCATTTGACAGAAATTGGCTCTTCAGAGATGTTTCGCAATGTTTTGCTGTAGGCGAGTGCTGTATGCATGAGCTGGGTTTAAGAAATACAGTGATGCTAAATATGCAGCAGACAAGGCCTGTTTGGAAACATAAGAAAACATAAGCAAGGATTTAAGTTTATTGCACTCAGTCCATGTTCGCCATCTGCTTTCTTTATGCCACAATGGCTACCTCAGCCTCAGGCTAGACACTAGAAGGGAGCTCATCAAGATGACTGACAGTGTAACAGGGAGAGAGCTCGGCCTAATGTGAAGGAGGTGGCAGGACAAGTAAACAAATTGCCTCAAAGCCAAAAGCTTTCATACTTAGATTTTATTCATCTGTGCAGGGGAAGCCTGTTTAACATGGCCTCTGTTCAGGTAGAAGAGAATACAAGGTTAGATTCAAAGCAACTAATTCTGATCTGGAAATATGGCCAAAGGATTATGGGCAACAAAAATTGAATGACAATACAAACATTCTGTATTTTAACAATAGTTTATTTGCCATGACAGCAATCTTTACTCAGTGAAAACCGCACTGTAATTACATGTACAAGTAGTGTAGAACGTATAAAACTCAAGTTGTTCTGCAACAGGATTGCTGGGAAGGAGTTTGCTCCAATACGCCCACAAGAGCATTAGTGCAACTTATGTTGACCGACTGACCTTACAGTCATCTTTCCAATTCATCCCAGTGGAGCTGAGGTCAGGACTGTGCAGGCCAGTCAAGTTCTTTCACTTTAACCTTTTGAACTCACAACAGAAATGGTCTGCCAGTGCCTGCATTGGTATTTTTGCTTATTGTGATGCATTTTCAGGATCTTCAAATGTGTTATATCCCTAAACTCTGTATGATCTCAGCTAACAGGTTATGAAAGTCAATAAACCATATCAAGTGATAAAGATATTGACAATATGTGATTACAAAAAGTTATGGTTTTCATCAGATTTTACAAAAGAAAAGCACAAAACATATTGATCGAGAAGAGATTTCAATGTAGAAACATAAACAGAATATTCTTAACGCTCTGTAAGTTATCTCAACGACATACATCATTCAGTTTTTGAGATATGCTCATTTCTTAGAGCAGGGTGCAAAGGCTTTGTGCTAGATTCATCATTCTGTAGATTTTTACATTGATTTGCGCCACACGTTACGAGCATACAACAGCGTTAATTTGTTGACAAAAACTAACTATGAGGTCGTTGAAGACCTAGTTTCCATGATGACAATGAGACGATGACGAGCTAAATATATATATCTTGATAATAAAAACTAAGACAAAGCAAAGTTAAATTTTTGCTGACAAGACAAGATGTGACAAAATTGATCGTGTTGGACTATCGGACATTGAGAGATGAGAATGTCCTTGATTGGAAATATCCTCAACCGTGAATTAAAAAGTCTGCACAAGGATGTTTTGCAAGCCAGCAAAAACAATCTAACTGAATCTAAATTACCTGTCAAGATCAACACTGACATACAACATGATGACTGCTGTACCGAGCATTAATGTTCTGGCTATTATGGTTATAAACAGGATTATGCAAACAGCTATTTTTCCCGCTGCCATTATGGAGACATTTCAGGGAAAATTTGGCATAATTACGGCACTGCACGTAAGCTAAGGTAATGTAAGGTCATGATGTGATGACAGGGAATGCAGATGCCTTAGAGACCGTACACATGCCTCATCTTTAACTACCTGGAAAAAAAAGAGCATAGTGGCAGGTTGCATCTGAGGTTGCAACCACAACAAGCACGGTACTATACCATTTACCTGAAATCCTGAGTGCGGAGCTTTTCTTCTTCCAGGCGCTGTTTCTAAGTGTGTAGGCCTATTGTCTGTGGGACAGATGTAAAGCTCTGGGTATCTCTGCACTAACATGATCAACTTCTTCATCATATTCACCACAGACTGATATTTACGGAAGAAGGAAAATATATCTGTCGGCTGTGATTGGTTGCTCCTTGTCACATGACATGCAGTAAGCAGCGCTGTGTTCCAGAAGTTGATCTTAAAGCGCAGCCATCATGCTCATCATGCTTGAGCGTGCCTGCTGCATGTCTACATTGAAAACAGTGAATTTGAAGGAGCAAAAAAGGCTTGTGTTGGGTTCCTTACCTTTCTGCTTCAAAAGGAATGGATGCTTTAACTGGAGAAATGGGAGAAACAACGATCTCCTGTCTGCAGGACATCCATTTTTAAAGGGTTAAACTGGGGCAACATTTTTATTTTGGACTTGGTAATATGCACAGGGATTATCAGTGTGCTGAAGTCGGAACTTCTCCAAACTGATGTCAAAGTAAACAGTGTGCTCCAGTTATGTGTTAACATTGTATGCTGTATAATTAAGAACTCCCTAAAGTGAATTTGAAAGACCTGGCCCAAACAATGAAAACCAGCCCCAGAGACGAGAACCCGAACCTGAAATATGTGGTCGGATACTTTTGGCGAGATAATAAGGACTTGAGCCCATATCCTCACTTTAAATGACAGTATGCTACATCACTGCCAAAAGTTATGAAACCTAAAAGCACATCTCATGCTATCTATAACTATGCATTAGCAGGGAAATGAGGAGAAGTTTGGAAACACACGAGCCTCTGCCTCGCTGTGTGGATGATAATTTTCTCCCTTCCATCCATCAACCTTGATCACAGAGCTGCTGGTAATATTGGTTCATTTTTCAGCAAATCCCAAAGGTATGGAAGGATGGGAAAAGAAAAGCGAAGTAACGTGGGTGTAGGAAAAAAATCTAACATGCTGCTAAATGAATGTAATTGTCCTCATATCGTATTTCTAAAGGCGCATTGTAATAACTCACACGCTGAAAAATTAGATTGAGCTATTAGTTCGATCAAAACATTTGGATGATTAGAAGAAGCACGTCTTCCCCTATAACAAACAAACAATAAATAAATAAATGAGGAAGAATCAAAGCTCCAAAGCAAATGCTTTTAATCTTTCCTTCAAAGACAAATGAATACCTGAGCACTAAAAAGCATCCAGAGATCTTTAAGCATTGCGTGTCGCTGCTGTACAGTAGCAGCTCCAGGACAACACACATCAGCTAACACTCCTCTTTGCAGTGTCAGGCTCACCACCTGCCTGGTGAAGATCCTGCAGCTGTGGGTTTCACCTGAGTGATCAATGAGTGCTTTGAGTCGAGGAAGATGTCAGCCTGCTGCACTGAAAAGCAATATACTCTTTGTCAAAGCTGTGAATTAAAGGATAATACAAGGTTTGACCTGTTAGATGTCGCGGTCAGAAACCTTGCAGCTCACCACTTTAAAACCAAACATCCTTTTGCTGTTTTCTTTTGTAGGCACTAAAAGGTCTCACCCTGATTTGACAAGGAAAAGTCTCCAAAATGTGTCGCTGTAAACTGAATCTGGGGTAGTACCCATGCTAGCAGTGAGATCAGTCGATTGGCTGGTCCAACACTTCGGAGTGACAAACAAAAATATTTCAACAGCTATTGGATGGATTTCCATTTAATCTGATACAGACATTCATGTTCTCTAAAGAATGAAACCCTGATGACTGACCCACCAACAAGCCAACACGTCCACTTCTGATTCTTTTCGTGGCACCATCACTAAGTCAACATTTCATTTTGTCAAATACTCAGCTACTAGTCCATAACCCATTGGTAGCTTTGTCACCTTCTACCTATGCCAGTCCTCAATGCCTGTGTGCAGTTTCACACAGATTGACCAAGTCAGTGAGGAGAAAAACGTGGAACAGACACACACACAGAGTTTTTGTCATTATATAGTAAGATGTGACAAAATGAACCCCGTCCTCACCAGCCTGAGCTGTCTGTTTTTGTTTCAAGCAAATCCCATATTAACATGCTAATATGCTGAACTAAGACCTTATCATTCTCATTGTGAGCAAGTTAGCAGACTAACATTAGCATTTAGCTCAAGGCAGCCCTGTGCCTCAGTACAGTTCACTACTGTTTCAGTAGTCCATGATTAAAAGCAGCTACAGGCACATTAGATTAGAGGCAAAGTCCACTTATCATAAACCAAGTCTGTGTCACAGAGGCTGCTGTATATGAAATCCACATACCAATGTGGCCATAGTTCATGCATTATGGTAAGATTTAGGGGGATTTAGTGGCATCTAGTGGTGAGGACGACGGATTGCAACCGGCTGCAACTTCTCCTGGTTAGATTTCCTTCAGTGTTCATTGTTCAGTATGTTTTTACTGTTTATCCTCAGAGGTTTCTTCCTCTCCAAAAAACAAATGAACCAGGTTATTAAAACAGGTAAAAACACTGGATAAAACAGTTTCACTTTACAAACAGGTGTTTCTCGGAGGCACACCTGCTGATGTGTGCTCACCTTGTTTCTGATCCCGATGTTCAGGAGGTTTATAGCTGAGCCGGAAAACTGATTTATCTGAATATCATGAGCTGAATTAAAACACTGAATAATTTCTTATTACTAGAGATGTACTGATTCCGATCCCTGAACCTTAGGTATCCGCCGATACTGAGTACCGATACGATACCACCGTGTAAAAAAATGGATGTTATTATTATTATTATCCAGTGTTGACACAGATCAAGACACAGGTTAAAGTGCAGCCACACAATTTGGTTTCATTTGCCTGTAGCGTGCGTATGCGCAATGACGTGAGGCATTACGTGGTATCAGATTGGTCATAGGCTGTACTCAACAATACCCGATACCTCATTTTAGGCAGTATCGGAGAGCAACAACGGGCAACGCCATGATTCATTTGGAAGTGTGTTTTTATCCACACATTGAATGTATGTGAATCTCTTTAGTTATGTTTCACTTTTTTACCCAGCATGTTTCTGTCAAACTGCCATTTGACGCTGAGCAGGCACTGTACGCACAGCACACAGTGGCTTTACACTGGGTTTACCAGAGCTTGTTGGCTGAACATTAATATCTTTGCAAAGGTGGTGTTTACTGCCTGCCTATTGCAATGGATTGTATTATATTTTACAAGCGCTCCCGCTGTTGTATCTGCGGCTGCTTGTGTCAGGTAATGCAGCAAAAAGCCCATACAATCTTCTGCTTTCTGTTTGCTTGTCACGGTTATTCTCTCTGTAAAATTTCCACTTACATGAAAAGGTGATTTTATTTTTTTTTCTCTCTGGCTCAGGCCCTGGAGTGCTACATAAAAGCTTGGTTTAGAAAACATCTTCCTGCCTGCCATGCGACACAGCAGTGATGCCCACCGCCTTGGGCCTGAAAGCGAGACGGAAAACTGCAAAGAAATGGGCTTGAACTTGTCCCCACTGGGCAGGATGACCGTAAGGATGACAGTTGAAGGGGTATTTTTTGCCAGCACCCACAGCGTGAGCTCATGACTGTCTGCACACATTTGGTCTAAACGTGCGTTTTAGTTTTTTTCTGTATTTGCATGTGTCTGTCAGAGTCACAGGGACGGCGACAGCTCAGATCATTCTTTCTCTTTCTGGGAATGTGACCAGCCAGAGCTGAGATATTCAAAACATTAGGGAGCTCTCACAAGCCTGCACAATAGGATGTGTTATTCATCATCATGCATTCCAGAGAAACCGCTGACTTTATCTGGCCATAACTGGGTGTCCGTAGCCTCGGAACCAGACAGATCTACGAGCTCATGTTTTATTTGCTCTGGCAGATGCTTCTGGTCCCCGTCCAAACCAGACAGATTTCCAGCCAACCTTGGGCAAATCACTGCGGGGCAGGTTTGATATGATAACCGATAACTTGAGCCTTTGGGCTTGACCCAAAATACTTGATGACATCACTTTTTGCTCCTCTTGCCAGCGACACTACAGCGAGCGTAAACTGAGGAGCACAGTAGAGGCAACCAAGATGGCTACAGCTGCTGCGAAACTTTCTGTTGAAGTAATTTACCGTCACTTGGTGCTATGTTATGTTGCATTGCTCTGATTGGTTGGAGGTCTATCCAGTTGTGTAGAGTTGTGTTTTTACCAGCTGAGGAATATCTCCAAATGTAGGTCACTTCTGTCCTTCAGTCACACAGAGAAAGTCACACATGCTCTTATATCCTCCCGCCTTGATCACGGTGATGCCTTGTTCACCTGCCTAAGCACTCGAGCTACATCAGCTCCAAATCGTTCACAATTCAGCAGCTGGACTTTTGACCAAAACAAAAATATACTCTCACACATCACACCATTTTGGCTCCCTGCATCGACTTCCAATCTCTTTTCGAATCACTTTTAAAGTTCTTTTAACGAGTCCATACCCACTGAGTGCACAGTTGCCCACGTACAGTTTCACATGGCGTGTGTTTGGGATACAGGGCACAGGAAATCGCAGATGAAATAGTCAACTGAACCCATTAAGAAGAGCAATGTGTTCAGACAGAGTGTTTCTGAATTTGATAGTACGATGTCCGATGTACGATATCCTGAACCTGCTGTCCTACGATTCAGCCACAGGGGGAGCCACAGCGATCGGTCGCATTCCAGCCATTTTGAAGCATTTTTCTGTTGTTATAGCGCCACCCAGTTGCCAATTAGAGTTAAATTTCTCCAGTCACCTTGAGGCGTCCTGTTCTACATATCTACCAAGTTTAGTAAAAATCCATATGGCGGTTAGGCCTAGATAAGAAATGAGCTCTCTAGCGCCCCCATTTTGTTTGATGGGGTCAATAATGGAGGGGTCCCCTCAGATTATGTGTGGTCATATGCCTACAAAGTTGCGTGGTGATGGGTGAAACCCTTGAGATGTTATACACCTTTATGTGATGAGCCACGCCCTCCGCAATATTCATTGCCTTATAGAAGCTCAGTTTTAGAAGTTTTCCAACTTTTGCCAAAAGGGAACTTTAGATATTGGTCCCTAGATTATGTTCACCCAGTTTCATGCAGATCGCTCAAACTTCCTAGGAAGAGATCCATTTGAAGTGTTTTTCAAAAAATTCAAAATGGTGGAAAATCTATACAAGCGGAAGTTATGGGTTCTTGAGGCAAATGTGTTCCTCATGAGGAGAGGCATCTCTGTGCAAAGCTTCATGTCTCTACGACATACGGGGCATGAGATATGCCCATTCAAGGTTTGACATTTCACTCGATTGCTATAGCGCCCCCCTTTGGCCAATTGATGTAATATTGCTTCATCCGCATCCTCCCATGACCTCCCATGACATAAACTGTGTTTATGTATGCATGCTTACAGGTATGTGTTTAAGTGTATATGCTTATGTTGCATTTTGGTCTGTGGTCGTTGATAACTCCCATGGAAATCGAATCTCACTCATTATCTATTCTCCCACTTAAACATGGCAGTGTGTCTAATTGATACTGAAAAAAAAAAATCAACAATAACTGAGTTGCATGTTGGACATTGTGACTGCATTGACCATAGATGTTAAAGCCCAGTTCAGTTCAGACCAAAGATTCATGACGAGATGAAACAGGCAGCTACTTGCAATGTGTCATTCTGCAATGTTCTAAAAACCTGCTGGTTCACACCAATGCAACTAGATGAGACGGTGTATCATCTCTATGCAACAACTCTCTGTACTTCACTTCTGATTTGCAGCTTTTCAGACTTTAGTGTGGCTGAATATAATTTGTAGCTTCTTTAAAATATGAATGAGAATCGTGATAGTGAGATACTGGCTACAGTGATGAAACAAAATCAGCATCAGATGGACTGTATTCATAATCAACACATCACAATAACATAAATAACCAGCGGCAATTAATCAGTCAATGAGAATGTGTGTGTGTGTGTGTGTGTGTGTGTGTGTGTGTGTGTGTGTGTGTGTGTGTCTGCGAGGCATGAGCACATACAGCCAGCAGGAGCAGCGACCCAACCACCGACTCCGGCATACCATGACGATGGGAACAGAGGGCTGCAGGGGTTAATACCTTCTGGTGTACATTAACTCACAATTATGTTATATTCAGAAAACAGTAATTATATGAGCTTATGCAGCACACAGGTCGCTGAAGAGGGGTGGGAGGGTCAAAGAGATGGATGGGAGGGCAGGATAATGAGTGGGTTAAATACGCTGTATGTAACTCTGGGGAAAGATACTTGATTGTTGAGTCTCACACCCAGGTCGTCAACTACCAACGCTTTTGGTTGGCGTTTCGGTTTGACCAATGCAAAGCAGCAGTATTTGACAACCTGGGAATGAGCCTCAACAATCAAATATTTTCAGAGTTACATCATAAGAGGTTTAAATGGAGGTTGGAAAATTATGTACAATAAACTGTGAGCAATTTTCTTCAAACGTTAAATGTAGCGCACCACCGTGCTTATTCTCCAGGGTAAACTTAATTTCTCTGTATTATTCACTCCAGTTATTGTGTGTTTCATTCCCTTGTCACTATGTGTATGTAAATGTATGTACAGTTATGCTGCAGGAGTGATTACCCTGGTGAATAGATGTGGATGTGTTATGCAATGTCAATACAACATGTCAGTTACTTAGCGAATGCAAAAGGGGAAAAAATGGTGAACCAATAAAAATGTGGCCATTAAAAAAAAAAAAGAAATGAGCTGAGGTTTGGTCTGACAATGCCAGAAAGGATTTCCACGGCCACACTGTTGTTTTTGTCAAGACAAGAATCAGTATTAATTCAATTTAAATGAAAATTCCATCTGTGATCTTCGTTCAAAATCTGCTTAGAGGCCCCTTCAACTGTGGGATATCAAAGCCGGCTTATCCGAGACCAGACTCGGCATGACAGAAAATCAGAATCCTGGCGCGGCAGGCATCTTCTCATTGATGTTTGCACAGCATGAAATGGTTAATGACCCGCAATTCTGGCACTGATGATCACCCCAATGGTCAAATTGCTGCTGATTGAAATGCCAGTGATGTCTGAATCTTTTATCTTCGTTGGAGGCACGAGCATTGGAGAACACTTTAATGTCAGAATGCAGGCATCTCAATTATGAGCCGGTCCACTGTCATAAAATGACAAATAAAAACTCAGCCTCCTTGCTCGTTTGCACAACGTACTTACAGCAACAACAATGAGCTATTTTTGTAACTGCCTACAAGAAGACTGGGATATAAAACATCAAATCTATATTTAATATTCAGTTTATTTGAAACTCACTAATAGAGTTTTGGAACAAATTGAGAAGAAGTCAAAGTCGTTTCAAATGACATCTGGTCGACACAGTGAATCAATTTTGTTCAGGAGGGATATTTAAACAATATTTTACAAGCTGCAGGACTGAAAGCTGGTGCCAAAATGTTTGCAACTTGTGCTACCATCACAAGGCAACTTCGATTTATCTTTGACATGGCCAAAAGAAGACAGTACACATAAACAAAATACATATTGATAAATATTAATATGGCATCAATGTGCAAGATGGAAAAAGTGCAAATGCATGCAAGTGTTTCTCCTCTCGTTTATAATACAAACATTGATTATTCTTTTTAAGATGTTCATCTTCACTGGAGGAAATTTCTATCAGTGACCTGACATGAGGGACAGGGATGAATTATGAAGCCTTGACACTGACATCCAGAGTGGTTGTTTACAACCAACATCAGCAGACAGTTGTGTACGGTGCGTCATAAAAAATATACAGACATCTGGGAAATTATAGAAAGAACTTGAAGGGAGTGGTTTCATCTGGGATGCAAATGGCCTCATTTACAAGGCACTCGCTAAGAGCTTCATCGTCTCAAAGTCCCAATATCTTGCTCTAATTGTCACCCATCCATTAGTTTTAGTTGGTGTATTTTTTTCAGATACGGCTGTAAAAACAACAAACCACCAAGCATTATTTTCTCCCTTCTTTCACTTCATCAGTGTCAGACCTGTCAGTACTTTTCCATTCACCCTGGTTTTCCCGCAACTCAGGATCAGTCACGCCCACCTCATCAAGGCAACTCAGTTCACCTGCTCCACACTACTAACAACCAGTATGTGTTCAGTCAGGAAGACGAGCTTACTAACTATCTCTAGGTGTCATTGTCTGGGTCTGTCAAGTGAGTCGTCAGCTGTTTTTCACCACATTCACAACTGACCAATAGCACAGCGACACACCTGCTCTTTCAGCCTATCATCTTACTGCTCCTTGGTTCCAATGTGGTTCTTCCTCTACCATAGTTCTTTCTTACTGCTGTCGTGCAGCCTCAACCTCCCCATCACGATCTAGTCTTTACAGGTTCATCAGCCTCATCCGCATCAGCAGTCAGCAGCCTCAGAGTCATCAGCCACCACCACCACCACCAGTGTCTTTTAATCTCGCTCTGGTGTCCAAGTGCTGAAGACTTCTGTTAAAACTTAATCAGCACAAATCACCTGTTAATCTGTACACTGATTTTCCATATGAAACATTATCTTTACTTTATTCATCCGTCTCTCTGGAGTAAAATATACCAGCCCTCCCTGCCTCGCCTGATTCCCCGTAAACGTACCAGCCTGATCCTGCGACCTTGGTTCCTGTTTGCCTGTGGCTGTTTGGCATTACCATCCGACAACAACGCTACAGTGTGGGCGCTCCCATCTGCTTACCTGTGGTTTCCTGCTATCCAGAGATTTTCACTGTGTCACTACATTTGTCTTTGTGTGTGCGCCCTGTGTGTGCTCCCCTGCTGGCTTCTCAATCCACCTGTCCCCTACTGGTTCATGTGCTTGGACTGTGTGCTTACCTGGTTGTGGATCTTCTGCCTCCATGACTACATCTTCTGCCTGCTCCTACATGGTGCCGTTGCCTGTTACTGAAGTGACTGTGTGTGCATTTGGGCACCACTCACTCATCTGCCTCCCGGCCCAGTTCGGCCTGCCAAACCAGGCGGGCTGCTAAGGACTTCATGGAGAGATTTTGCTGGAGTGTTGAACTGTATTGTGTGCTGATTACCTGCCCAGTCCTGGACCTGCTGTGCTGCGGCATTAAACGTCATTACCAACTGTTTCTGGGATCCAGCGTGCTGCGTTTGGGTCCAAACACAAGAGTGGGTTTGTCCAGGACAACAGTGGCCCCGTCCACACAGCACGAGGACCAAGCTTCACAAGTCCCAGCACATTGCTCCTGTTTCTCACCCATCCACTTAATCCACGTCACGTTTCTTATTAATAATCGATTTATGTGTGTGTGTGTGTGTGTGTGTGTGTGTGTGTGTGTGTGTGTGTGTGTGTGTGTGTGTGTGCGTGTGTGTGTGTGTGTGCGTGTGTGTGTGTGTGTGTGTGTGTGCACGTTTTCTTCATTAGATGGGATATTTACTTGGGGAAATCAGCAACAATACCATCTCTCACACTGTGACTCAAAACTAGGTGTCAGGAAGAAAAGTGTGTGTGAGCATGCATGAATGTATGTGTGTATGTCAGGGCCCTGTGTAAATGTTCTGTGCCATCAACGTGCTAACGGCGACATTGATGGAATGCTCACATGGCATTGATATTGATCCCTTAAGCTCTATAACCCGCTTATGATGAATGAGTCGGTGGCTAATGGATGGCCTATCTTTATACTGTCTGCCACAGGAAGACCTATCTGCATGCAATTAGCGTGTTGATGGCATCGCAGTGCACTGGATGCCACTGCCGGCGCGCGCACAGGGTAGAATGACAGAGGAGAGAAAAGGAGCAGATTCGGCTCTGCATTATTCAACAGGATGATCGCGGATGCTGGCAGGGGAGCCGGTGTTAGCCTGGCACTGTGTGGCTGATGGGATGCTGCGGCAGCGCTTGACACATCATTTCAGCTCTAGTGTGCCATGAGAAGTATAAGCATGTAGAAGTAAGTGAAGCAGCACCCACACCTTTGTACGGTGCCTGAGGCAGTTTTCTGGAGTCCGTCCTCATCTGCTGTGGTGATGCATTTGCATGAGATAACATCCGTCAACCTGATGCATCGCTGTAGATCCTGGTGATAACATGGATAATGAGAATATAAGTAAGCAAGTATCATCCAGGTGGCTGACTTAGCTGCCTTAAAACAGGCAGCTGAGACTGATTTACTATGTGTAAGGGAGACAGGATCACTCAAGCATTAAAGCTCCAATAAACAGTATATATATCATAACACACTGAGTCGAATGAGTCATGTAAAAGGGTCAGGTCTCCCAGGTTTCTGATTATTTCCATTCACTCCTTGTGGAATTTAGCAATACAGATCATTTTGTTTTTATGAGCTGAGGTTTGAGAAAATCATGTTTGAGATCCTGGTTGTGAACTAAATTTTGTTTGTGGTGCTCAAAGCTTAGAAATTTCAACTAGTCCCAAAATCACAATGTTCCAATTCTTCCCCCAAGATAATCCACAAATCTCTACTGGAGCTATTTTGAAGCAACAAAATGGCCCTTTAGAAAGGTCTGTGGAATACACAGAGTAACAAGGGTATTAACTCTGACAAGATAAGCTGCTGTTGAGTTTACTAAATGTCATTTTTGCTACTGTAGCAGCTACCAGCCTTCTGACTCTCGAGATCCTCAGAGTTTTTATCTAGAAGTTCACATTTTTGGTTTCATTTGTCTGACGCCAGCTGTAGATCAAATATTTCCCTTACCCACTGAAATATTTCAAGATCTACTGGATTCATTGGCACTAAATGTTGTACAGACTTCATGGTTCCCAGAAGATGTCTCAAAACAACACTCCGAAGTCAGACACCATTGAAAAAGCCATCCTTAAACCTCGGCATGATATCCAGCTGGTCACTTTCATAGTTTAATGTTGGCTTGGAGCGCCAAGGGGAAACGCAATGGGACCAAAATAAAAGTTGTAAGTTGGGTGGGCGGGTCCAACAAGATGATTACTTAGCCAAACCCTGTTCTGTTTTCCTAAACCTAACCTCGTGTTTTTGTGGCCTAAACCCGACCATGTGGGTTTGTTGTTGAAGGAAAAACATCAGTTTGCAGTGCTGAACCATTGTAGTGAGTTTATTTTGAAAGGGACTGTAGTAAACAGTGAATTTCCTGTGAAATGGAAGTGCGTTTTGAAAAAAGGTAACAGGTACAACTTGGCATGGCGTCCCAGAACATCTAAAACCAACGCATCCATATCTAAACATGGAAAGTCCAAATTTCAGTTTTTCTAATACTTTGGCATATGACCAGCAACTCAATTGTTAGACATAATGTTGGCACTGGACGTTTCTGCAAAACACAGAAATGTTACGTTCGTATGATGTTATGTAGCGGATAGACTGAAACATTTCATCTCAACAGTGCTAGTGTTAATGTGAAGTTAGGTTTAGGCACAAAAACCACTCAGTTATGGTTTGGAAAAGATCATGTTTTGGCTTAGAATACCTTGGGCTGGATTCACAAAGCTTCCTAGAGATGGAATTCTTAGAATTGTGTTGTTTCCTTAGAATTTCCCTTTAAAGTAAAGACTAGGTCCTTGTAAAGATTAAAAAAAAAAGTTATTCACAGAGTATCATAGACCTTAAAAGAGCTCCTAAGATGAAAAACTGTTTGAAGCTTATGAGTTTCTTAATCAGAGGAGAAAATGGTGAAAGCACAAAGAGGTTGGAGGAATGTTCTCCAAACACTGGATGACAGCGAGTACATGAAATGCTACAGCTTAGATTGAGCAGGGATAATATGTGTGGTTGTTCTCCTTAGGAATAGGCACACATTTCACACCTAACACCAGAAATAAAATGATCACAACACTAAGATGTTAGGAAAACTGGAAAAATGCAAAAGTGCAGCAGTGACGACTTGGGTCTGTCTCAACCTTCCATCAGCAGAGTGATCACACGGACAATAGGCTCGTTGGAGATGGAAGTCAATTCATTAAAAAAGTGATCAGACCCATATAACAACATCTCCTGATGTTGTTTTAAGAATCCTCACATCCCACTGACCACAAGTCTCTGTGTTGCTAAATACTTCAATAATTAAAAAGTCCAGTGTTAATGTACAGTAGACTCTGTATCTAAAATGTCATCCTGTTGAGTTGACATCTAAACCAGTCAGCTGTTAGATCAGGTGAGAGCCAGGCGGTGCAGTCAGTGGAGAGCAACTGCAGCGCCTTGCTCTAAAAACTGCGGCCACCTCACTCTCACGGTTTTATCTCCGTCCACTTTTGTAACACGTCAGAACGAGTCGGTATGAAGTCGGACACAAAACCAACCGGCATGCATTTTACACCGATCGCCGGTGATCGAATCTGTGCAGGCCTGGCTCACCTCGAACAAACCTATTGACAGCACCTTCACAGTCAGCAGTTCATCTCATTTCCACTGGGTGTCCACACCTTGCAGGCTCACACAAGGGTGTGTCTTTGACAACCAATCACATCTGTTAAAAAAAGCATCTTACCTAGTAACAGGGTCAAACAGGCTCCTCACTAAGGTACAAGTTCTGTCCTTTGCTTGCTCAGAGTCGCTCTGAAAACGTTCCCAAGTCACTCCTAAGCTAGGACTAAGCTTGGGTAAGTCAGGAGCTCTCCCGGAGTATTCTCAGAATGTTTGTGAATACGGCCCCTGGTTTTTCAGGGCAAAATCCCCAATAGAAACACAGCGGTGCCTTGGTAAATAAACATCTGCTTGCACTATCCCCACTGGCAAAACAGCAACAGGTTGCTAAAACACAGCTAATTTGTTTTTTTTGTTGGTCTTAATCTCGCCTAAGTGACACACCATCCATCATCCCCTCCACCCCCTGATTACAAAGTTAGCTCAAATGCAATAGTAACATTTATATGATACTTATGAAATGTGCAAATGGAACATATTGTTTGCAGAAATGTACAATGCCAACACTTTCTCCTAGCGACTGGGCTGACGACCAAATACCTGCAAAACAAATGACATTCCCATGGAACTCATTAGCAAACAGCACACTGAACTAAGATGGTAAATATGGTAGGCATTACAGCAGCCAAAATTATCATCATTGCGCATCAAAAGACCAAAAAATAGCTCACACAAACTTAACACAAAACTCGTGTTTGGATAAAATGCTTGATAGAGTTGCAAAAAAAAAAAGTAAAGTAAAAAATAAAACAAATCGCGGTCCCCTAAGCGTGAGTGTCAGGGGGTCCTCATGGGTCACATAAACCTTTTGAATTATTCATCAAAGACTTTGAAACAAACTGTATAGGATGCATCAGCTCACTTAGCAGCTGCCAAGTTGGCAACAACAAGAGGAAGAGGGAGAGACAGTGTGTGTGAGACAGACTGAGGCGTCATGGAAAGAGAGTATAGGAATAAACTTAAGAGAGCACCAAAGAGTGCAGAGTCAAGGCTATTATCGAATTTGATTATCTTCCAGGCGGGCAGGCTGTAGAGATGCATTGTCACTGATTTTCCATCGAACATCCCAACTGATACACAGAGATGCAGACGCTGTGTGTGTGTTTGTGTGTGTGTGCAGGGCAGAGGTTGTGTGTGTGGGTGCTGTGGAGCTGATGTGGAGTAGATGAAGAGGAGGTTTCCCATTGAGAAACCTCCTCCTCTTTTTTTTCCCTCTCTCCATTTTTCTACACGCCCAGACAAGCATCAATATAACGATGAATCAAGACTTTCTCCATGCAGCGTCTTTAATCAAAGGGGAAGAAAAGAGGGGCCGTTTCACTACATGACTGCAATCAATGGACGTGCGGCCTTTAATGAGCTGCAGGCAGACAGAGGCGCTCGGATGTGCACATACACACACCAAGCTTCGCCAAACACACACACTCACACACACACACACCATTTTGAGCTGCAATAAGCCTCATCTGCATGTAAATCACAGCATTTTGGAGCTGAGATGAGATGCAGCACAGGAATAAGCAGCTCTCTCATACGATCACCTTGGTCTGAATGGTCACACACAGCACAAATACGACACCAAATTTATGTTAAATTGGTGTCACGCAAATAAAAGTAGACAGAGACAGAGGAAACACCACGCAATTACATCCAACAGCCTGACTCTGTCTGGTCTCACATGCTCCACTGCTCACAGCTCCATGCAGCCGTGGCCAAGCTCACATTCTGTGGAGCTACATTGTCAAAACATAACGAGATAAAGGGGCACAAATTGTGTTGGCATTTACAAATGCATGCATATTAGCATCATTATGTGGCTACTTTGATCAAATTATGGGTTATGTAAAAGCCTCGTGTATTATGGCATCCAAACTTGAAATACTATCCAAATCCCAGCTTTGCAGTGATTCATTTTAAAGGTCTTATTACACAGTCTGAAATTCGTTAACTGAGTCTTTTGTGTCTTTAGTGAAAAGAAGAAATGAATGGCGGGACTAAAATATCATCAAAGACAGACTGCAGGAACTAAATCTTTGTCTCAGTTTGCCGCATAATGCAGACGCTCATGCACATGCTTGACAACATCCCTTAAACATCCTTTGATGCTGTTTACCTTAACCAGACTTAGTATCTTTGCAGTGTTTTAAGGTCAACTTTAGTATTGTTTTCCCTGGACCCTACTTTACCACATTTTCTGTGTCAGAGTAACAAACTGCATATTTTGAATTTGTCCCAATAATGAGCAGAAGCACTGCAGCCAGCAGCTGAAAACACACTGCAGTGTTGTTGACAGTGTCAATTTATGTCTACTGAAAGTGCTTGTTTTTGCCATCGAAAGGCTCAGATTGTGTCTGACAGGGAGATAAAATGTCTTTTTTATTTTTACCTTTTGCTTGATCCAGTCTGTTTGTTAGTGTGTAACCAAAGTCTCGCTAAAGGGGGAATTTCATTCTAAAATCTTGCAGGTTGAGCAGTTGCAGCAAGACAATAAAGGACCAGATGCACCAAACTGACCTCAAAGAACTAGCAGCAGTGAGTGTTGCATTGCCTCATGTTGCCTGCGTCTCGGCCAAAAAGCTGCACTTGAGCTTATCAAGTACAATCGACGGCCAACCAGCATTGATGTTCTGCGTCTGCATGAGTGGAAATAACTCGTAGTCTGTAATAGTCATTCAAAAAGTGAGACTAGACGACCGTCTTGATGCTCATTGGACAGTTAGCACCTTAACACCTCTTTTCTTTGGCTTTTGACACCATGTAGCGTGTTGATTTTATGATTTTATGTGTATGTGCATATTTATTTTTATTTTTTTTTATCTTGTGCGGGAAGTGCATTTTATTTTATTATTTTATTATTATTTTTTTTCTATTGTGTACTTCATCATTTTATTGTGCTGTTTTTTATCTTGCTGTGCAGCACTTTGGAAACCTTGTGTTTGTTAAAATTGTGCTATATAAATAAAGTGGATTGGATTAACAACACAATCTAATGTTGAAAGAACGGAGCATATTTACCCTACACCAGTGAACAATAAAACAAACCATCACGAAATGTTTCGCTAAAGAAAAATAATCTGACTTTATGTAACAGGTTTGTTTTGGTCTCACTCCCTCTTGACTGTTACTGTTTGTTTACTTTCCTCACTTCCGTTTCGTTCTCCTACGCTGAGCTGAGCTGCCAATCAGAGGGACTTCATTCATCAATGGGCTCCACTGTCTCCAATCCTCATTCAATATGCAGAACTGGCCAAAAAAAGAGCTGACAGGGGCCAACGAGGGCCAACGGTGCAGGTCATACTGCACCATCTCAAGCGACCTATAATAGCTTCCCTCCCATGTCACTGTTTACGTCACACGCTGAGCTACACGTTTTGTTACTTGCTCACTCCCCTCATTGCCCCGAAAAAGGCACATTCTGTATAAACAAAAGTAGGTAGTAGGTAGTCCCCGATTTTGTTTTTATACTGCCAGTGCTGAAAGAAGACTGATTGGGCTTTCCTGCAAATTTGCACAGTTCCCATTTAAAAAGGGCTAGTGACAAAACTCTGGGAGGTCACTGTGTCCAGCCACAGAATAGTCTCCTAAAAAGTCAAAATGTGCTGTTTTTATATTTGATTTTTTTGTATAAAATTAGACAAAGAAGATATAGCATGTTTATTTGTGAGCTTTAGAGGTGAGGATAGACTGGATTTGTTAACTGGGTCAGAGCTTAGGTAACTCTTTCCCCATGGTCCCAGTCTTGATGCTAAGCTAAGCTGACTGGCCACTGGTTCCAGCGTCATGTTGGATGAAGAGGTATTGATGTTGTCATCGAACTGTTAGATAGAAAGTCGCCCACAGGTCTGTCTGTGCCCTGCAGGACAAAACATAAAAGTGTTTTCTGATCTGAAAGGTTCTACCAACAGGATGACGTCTGTGTCTTCCAGACCCGTTACAAATCACTTCTGATCAGTTTTATGATCTGATAACAACAGAGGTTTAGAGAACGGTTTGAGGTAAATTATGTATCTTGTTAACGTCCAGTCCGCTTTAAGTCTGTCATTCACTGATTGATGTTATTTCTCCGTTAATGAGCCCGTGTGCAACTCCAGGCTCACTGACAACGACTCTAATGATTTATTAAACTGATATCACACGTGTGGAAGCGGGAAAAGGCGCTGCTGTTGAACAATATCATGATCAAATGCTTTCTCTTTGCTCTGCACACACTGAGGTAGTTTATGAGATTAACTAAAAGTTTACTGATGCATTCAGGTATTCAAATGGAGGCAGACGACCAAATTAATCTTTAACACTGAGCACTTTGATTCAGCTTATGCAGAAGAGAAAGGGACAGGCTGGTGTTGCAGGTGTCAGTACCTGGATGGGACTAATGCGTCTCTTCTCTTTGTTGAAGCACTACACTGACAGCTTACCAACTAATCATGCCAGAGGGAAATCTCGCTGTTCCAATATGCAAATAGTCTCAATGCGACACATGAAAACTCGACTCAGCATAGCAATTACACTGATCCTCTGCTGATGGCTTTCCAGTGTGAAGAGGTTTCATTAAAAAAAAAAAAAAAAAACTCACCAAATTATATGAACCCAAACAATTAAACAGGACATTGAGCCCTTGTGGCAGATAATCATGTGGAATTTTTCAATTACTTTAATTACCTTAATTAATTAGTGTGGCACTTTTCAAAATCTGGGAAACAAAGTGCTCCACAGAAACTCACAAACAGGAGAGAACACATACAGAAGAAAATTAAGCAACAGGATGCTTGGATGAGTAAATGAAATACACATAATCATCATTAAAAAGACATCAGAACATCATACCATGTGTGCAAAGAAATGTAATAAAGCTGCTTTGTGCTCTTCTTTGTAAAATATAACTTCAACATATTTGAGTAAACATGAGAGAGGCATCAATAACCACGTCGTCTCACCTAGCCGGACCATCGCCACAGTGCTGTGTCAGTGCTAAGAGAGGTCTGCAAACTCTGATTACCTTCCTGCTATAGCTGAAACCTGCTCAAGCCAATCACAGTCATCTTGTGCAGCGGATTCCCAGGATGTAGCGACCATGCCGTGAAAAACAGTATCAGGGGTGAACTTGTTTTGGGAGAATATTCATCAAATACTTTGGTTTAATGCCAAAAGCAACCTGTCGCAGCAGTATGATACGCTGCCAAATGGTTTCGGTTTGAAACACTGACAGAAACAAGTTAATATAAGGAACCAGAGAATCCCTACAGGGCGACGGGTCCAAGAATCCCTGAACTTTCACCAGGGAGACTGGTGTTCACTTCCTGTCTGAATGTACAGCCAACAATGATGTTCTTTCCTAAACCTAATCACCTGCTTTGGTTGCACAGCGTAAACTTACACACTGTCCTGAAACATCAGCAACAACTGCAGAAGGGTACCTAGTGCGAAACATGTAGACTTGAACGGCACTGACCAAGCGTAACATAATTTAATAATTTTAATTGGCATCCTGGAGGTAAAGCCTGACTATACTTTAGCTCAGGAGGAACTCAGTGGACCCGTTATTTTCCTGGCAGTATGTGGCTTTAGCAGAACATGATTATGATATCACACAAGCCACGAGCTGCCACAAGAGCTTAAACTCCAACTGGCCATGGCACAAAATAGAGTTGTTTTATTCTTTATAGATCTTAACAGCACAATTCTTGGTGTTGTCTCCTGTAGCAAAGGAAACTTGGAAATAAGAGAAAGCCTGGCCAATATCTGAGACCCAATTGCAGGTTTACAGCCACAGTCTATATCCGATGAGTCAGACTAATACTGTTCAAGCACATTAGATTTGTTTGCAGTCTGGAAAGCATGAAAAGCAATAAAAAACAGAAACATCTGGGACATGTCTTCACTTCAATGGAGTCTCAAAGCTAGATGAGAGTGTGCACATGGCTGAAAGAACCTACTAGGCCACTCTGCATATTTTTGCTTAGTCTGTGCATAATCACATGAACATTATCAGAGTTAGCAGGCACATGGGTTAAACCCTATTTGCATTGCATGATTAAATCATTTCTGGTGAGCAAGCATGTAAATGCAGCCACATTAAATGCATCACGTGTGTGTCTGACAATAGAAGGCACACAGTACTGTGTATTCCTGAAACAATCCTGTCTGCAGAAAAGTATTTTAAGCAAAAAGCAAAGGGCAGGATAGATAAGGGAGTATTTTAATGTCAACCTCCATTATGCCCACTGAGCCTTAAAAGCTAACGGATGGATGGAAAGTGTACAGAACGAGTGAGAAATAGCGTTTGGCCAGCGGCCCGATCACCTGTGGGACGACAGACAATGTGAGAGCTATGGAGGGATCAAAGGAAGAGCGTGAGGGATCAAGCGTGGAATAGACTGTCATGTAAACCCCCTTATTTACACAGATAGCCTTGATAGCCTATCTTGTGAAGCATTGCACCAGACTCCAGGTATCAAGCCTGAGCTAAATGTGTCTGGGTCCAAGACTGTGCAGCAACATGGGTGTTTTTGACGGGCGTTACACGGCTTCTGAGGATTGTAAGACAAGTGCTGCAGAAAACAGAACTCATCACTGCTAATGTTCAAACATAAAGACATGAAAGGCTCAGGATAGATGGTTAAAGAAATACCGAGTATCAAGTACTCACACTCTGTAGGATTGACAGGTGGCTCGAAGAAGTTTGTAGCTTTTCCTTTCAGAGGATTTTCAGAAGACAGCAGCTTGATTCCAGTGGTGAGAAAAAATGTTTCAACATTCATAGAGAGTTCTCAAAGCAGTACTAGAGCAGAATACTTTGGTTGTCAGTAGGCTATTCTGATGAAATGTGCTCCTATGAAAAATAATTCCGCCTCATTTGCATTCCCGCGTAATCATGGGCCAGTAACTCATACATAACACACGTTGTTTGGAAGGCTGCGATCACATGACCAGTGCACTGACAGGAGTAAACAAGGAAGCAGACCCGAGTGATCTTGTAAGGAGGCAGGTCGGGGTGAACCAGAGAACCACGGTCACAAAACCACAGACTTCCCCACCAGAACTTTTCCCAGGAGACGTGTTCTGAACCTTGTCAACTCTGAGGAATTTTAAGAAACGTCCTCACCCACCATGTTTCTTTTCCCAAACCTAACCTCTGTAACTTTACGTTAAGGATGTAACAGCATTCGTGGGGCACTGTATGTGGGGCTAAACCAGGCGTCCCTAGCGCGTTTGCAGCTTGTTCAAAACGCGGCAGCAGGCCTCGTAACAGGTACCTGCAGGCGTGAGCACATTACACTCATCCTGGCCTCCTCCATTGGCTTCCGATCAAGTTTAGAATTGATTTCAAGATTTTACTGTTTGTTTTTTAAAGCGCTGAATGGACGAGCTCCTCAATACACCGTCGATATCTTCAGCTGTACCTAAACAACTGCTTATGTGACAAACAAGCAGGCCAGCTAGAGTGTGGACCGTGTATGTATAAAGAGATCTTGAAGCAGCGTTGGAGGTGGTGCCTCCTTCATTTACGTGAAAGCTGCTCAGTGGCACGTGAAGCCAAAACGGTCAGTTTGCTGTGTATATAGTTACCCAGATGATTCGCACTGCTTCTGCACTGTGCAGCTACTTTGATTTAGTTTTCTGGTAACTTAAAAGAGGATAAAATGTTTTATTGTGCGGTTTTACACTTTCTAATTGTTATCAGATTCTGATAGTGAAACGAGTCATATTATAGGGGTTGTGACACTAAAAGGAATTTATCCACTGATTTCTCTTTGCCATGTAAGTCAATGAGAAAACTTTTTGGAGGGGACGCAGGGCATCACATGATGGGGAATTACAGTATTTGGACACTACAAAAATTTACTTTGCACGGGGACCTTTGATCTTCTAGCATAAATGATGTGGGTAGTATCAAAATTAAAACCAGTGGTCAGCTGGAGAGGCATGTCAGACACAGGTGTGAGTGTCCATTTGTGTAAACAGCCTCAAAGAGGAGATCATGTGACACAGACTTAGTGTATTTAGACGAGTAATTAGTTATGGATCAACAGTCAAAAACACTTTTTTTTCATTGTGACTCATTGTGACTCAGTTTAAAAGCTTTAAGGTGGAGTATCCCTTTAAAGTACAGTGTGTTACTGTAGTATTGGCAGGTTAAGATAAGCACCGGACATTCGGTCAGAAACCAAAAGATTTAGCAGAAAAAAGGAACTATTGCTGCTGTCTTGTTAAATATCTAAATGAATGAACCAACAGCTCGTTCTGAAGCCACTTTGTATTTGCATGTTCCTCCATCCCTGTCAACATTAAGTGTGCAGTTAAATAGAACATAGCACGATACTGGAGTTCTGTTTGTCATTTATTCTACATTTAAAAGCCCTTCAACCAATTTCCTCACACAGATGGCACAGCAAATGCGATCAGGGATACCAGCACAATTGTCTCTATCACTCTGCAGCCATTTGTAACCCATATCAGCAATATTCTTGGCAAACAGAAAACACTCAACCAAAGCAGGGGCTTATTGCATCCTCTTAAAATTCAATAGCTGGTATGAAATTGAATATTCTTAGGAGTCAGATGAACACTTCAGTGCAGAGCTGATGAGCACATTCACTCGCTTTTATGTTTGGTGACTGGAATTACCACTTGTAGAGTAAGAAAATCTATCATTAGCGCATTAGTGCGAGTGGAAATCAAATATTTATGTCACTTGGAAAGGGCTGTATAGGTGAATGTGGCGCACATTTGGATTACAGCAATTAAAAATGAAGGGGTAATTATTCATCTCATATCTTTTGTTTTCTGCCACCTGCATGCTCTCGTGGTCGTTGTGAGCGAGCGCCTGGAAACATTTCCCCACGGCATTTACGTTGCTTATTTCCCAGTAACCACGCGGAGGCTTTACAAAATGAACCATTGATCACAGAGGTGGAAGAGAAACTAGTATAGATCAGGCTGCTAATTTGAATATGAATTAAGTGTCAGATCAATGAGTGACCCTGCAGCATGCCTTCACACATGAGTCAACGACACAAAGGCAGGTGGTGGAAATGTGAGGTGTTTGGAATTGAAAGATTCAGCCTTCCTTTTTGACATTACAGAAATATACAACCACACGTTTTCTTGCCTTTTCCTCGACTTTCTTGCCCTTGTGCTATTGTATTATTGTTCCAAGATGGAGAGATAGGCCAGACAAGGTGTGAAGTATTTGGCTAAATAAAGGCTAAATAAAGTCAACCAGAGATTGTCTCATTGAGATCAAGGATCTCTTTTACATGGGAGACCTGGCAAAGAATAGCAGCCATACAGAATCCAGCCTGGACTTAACAGATTTTACCATGGCTTGATAAAGAGAGGGACAGTCCATATAGATGAAGCTTGTACTCGCGATCTCGTTCTTTCGGTCACTACCCAGAGCTCGTGACCATAGGTGAGGGTTGGAACGTAGATCGACCGGTAAATCGAGAGCTTTGCTTTCTGGCTAAGCTCCCTTTTCACCACAACGGACCGATTAAACGCCTGCATCACTGCTGACGCCGTCCCAATCCGCCTGTCAATCTCCCGCTCCATCCTACCCTCACTCGTGAGCAAGATCCCGAGATACTTAAACTCCTCCACCTAACAATGGAATTCTGTCACCTAAACTTAAGGAGGTAAAGTTTATTTACCTATAGTGTAAGTTTATTTTGAAAGGACTGTATGCATTTAACGAGCAGAAACTATACATTTCCTGTGAAAATAAAAGTGTATTTTGAAAAAACACAGTGAATGTAACAAGTGCAAATTCACAAACTGAACCTGATCATCCAAAACTAGCACATATTATATTATCTTGACACCTCTTGATATTAGCTAAAGATACCAAAACCATTTTTTGGTGTTTATTTCTGCTGTAAAGTTCATATGCATATTAACGCAGGGGTATATGGGGATTTACTGTGTTTTGGAGACAGCCTCAAGTGACCACTCACGGAACTGCAGTTTTTAGCATTTCCCCACTGGCTTCATTTTTCAGCCGCCTGGATAAAGCTGCTACTAAGTACTGCTACTTGCAAGCTTTCCAAACTGGAGCCTGAAATGAATAATGCAGGCCCACTTTTCAGTTGCTACGCTGGTGGTGTTAATGCTATTTTGTTTAAGCACTCCAACTAATGGCTATTTTGATAACTGATTCTCTCTTTTTTCTTCTTTTATTGTGATACACAAATTAATCATGATGTATATACTGTACAGAGCAGTGGATAATGCCCATCAGATTTTCACAGCCTGAGGCGACATTTTTAACAATGATTTAAAACAGAGAGAAGCAGCAGATAGTCACATTTTCGAAGCTGGAACAAGCAGATGTTTTGCACATTTCTTTAAATAATGATCAGTCAATTATGTCCAGCAAGTTTTTTTTTTCTTTTAATTCAATTCAGCATGAGTTATGTTAGGAAAATATCCATAACAGATTTATTTCAAACCCAAGGATGATTCAATTTTGATGGAGTCTTTTGAAGTAAGAAGACTGTCGCAGATAAATTGAGTCAGCAGCAGAACTTCAGGAATTTAGAAAACAACTCAAGCATCATACAGCACTAACACACCTGGACATACTCTAATTCTCCTTCTTCCGCTCCTGTCCACAATTCTTTTCCTCTACTCTTAATTATTCCATCCCCCTCACTTTTTCGACACATGCAGCACCTTCTATCAAAGTCTCATTATGATCATCGTCCATTTATGCACTCACCACTCCCATGTTTTACTTCTTGAGTGCACAGAAGACTCTAATTTCAAAGCCTTGAGTTTGACGTTTTAGCCGTCGCCATCTTGGATTTTGGGAGCTAGAAGTGACCATGTTTGGACAAGATGGGGTCAGAGGTTTCCACTTGGTTTAACCACATCGCTGGGCCACTTCACCTACATCCTCCATAGATTCTTCGGTAACACTTTACTTGAAGGTACCGTCATAAGAGTGACATGACATTGTCATAAACATGTCATAAACATTATGTCAATGTCATTAAACGTTTATGACTGTTGTCATTAAGTGTCATTTGATTTGGTAATGACAAGTTGACATTATTTTGGTTGTCTTCATTATGACAACTTGACATTAATCAAGGTGACATAACCAGAATTTGTCTTTGTCATGACAACTTGACTTTGAATAATGTCACGTTGTCATAATAAGGACATCACAAACAAATTTAAAGTGACATTACTAGAAAATGTCTTTGTCATGACAACTTGACATTAAATTTTTTTTTGAGATGTCCTTGTTATGACAACGTGACATTATTCAAAGTGACATTACTAGAAAATAGAAAAATGCTGTGCAAGGTTAAAGACCAATTCTAGCACTTGGTCATCGATGTTTGACAGAATACCAAAAACTGACTGTCATGACATCATTATGACATTGTAATGACAAAATTCTCTGACCTAAAGTAAAGTGGTAGCATTTTGATCTGTCATTAACATATCATGAAGGATAAACTGACTGTCATGACATCATTATGACAATGTAATGAAGAAATTATTTGACCTAAAGTAAAGTGGTAGCATTTTGATCTGTCATTAACATATCATGAAGGATAAACTGACTGTCATGACATCATTATGGCAATGTAATGAATAAATTCTTTTTGGTATTCTGTCAAACATCGATGACCAAGTGCTAGAATTGGTCTTTAACCTTGCACAGCATTTTTCTATTTTCTAGTAATGCCACTTTGAATAATGTCACGTTGTCATAATAAGGACATCTCAAACAAATTTAATGTCAAGTTGTCATGACAAAGACATTTTCTAGTAATGTCACTTTGAATAATGTCACGTTGTCATAATAAGGACATCGCAAACAAATTTAATGTCAAATTGTCATGACAAAGACAAATTCTGGTTATGTCACCTTGATTAATGTCAATTTGTCATAATGAAGACAACCAAAATAATGTCAACTTGTCATTACCAAATCAAATGACACTTAATGACAACAGTCATAAACGTTTAATGACACTGACATAATGTTTATGACATGTTTATGACTGTGTCATGTCACTCTTATGGCAATGTCATGTCACTCTTATGACGGGACCTTCAAGTAAAGTGTTACCGATTCTTCAAGGAAACCCATCAGACAATCAGGTGAACGTTATAACGATATTGCTTCTCTGGACACTTAAGGTCATCATCATTCATCTCTGGGCGGCACGGTGCTGCAGTGGTTCGCACTGTTGCCTCACAGCAGCCAGAGCCCTTCTGTGTGGAGTTTGCATGTTCTCCCCGTGTCAGCGTGGGTTTTCTCCAGGCTGTCTGGCCTCCTCCTGCAGTCCAAAGACACACGTTAGGTTGATCAGTGACTCTAAATTGCCCGTAGGTGTGAATGTGAGTGTGAATTGTTGCCTGTCACTATGCGTCAGCCCTGTGACAGTCTAACAACCTGTCCAGGGTGTATCACACCTCTTGCCCAGTGACAACTGGGATAAGCTCCAGCACACCCACAACCGTGTACCTGCATAAGCGGCTACAGAAAATGAATTAATGAATAAATCATGCATCATCTCAGGGATTTTCCCACAATGCATTTAGCAAAACACAGGAACAAATAGCCAGTGTTTGTCGGGGTTAACACAGACGATTAAGGAAAAACACTCACATTCATACATTTTAACCACTATGAATATCTAAACCATCCAACATGCACGTCTTGGAACAGCGGGAGAAAAACTGTAGGTGTGATCTTCCTGCTGTGTGATGACAGAGTGAGTCACAGCACAACATTCAATAATAAACCAGAGGAACATATTATCAAATGATGAAAACGTACATCCAGCAGGCATTTAAACAGAAAATACGCCGCCTCGTTAGAACAACTGTAACAGCAGACAAACAAAACTGACTCTAAAACCAACCCCACAACCAATTAAGGGACACATAAATATGCCATAAATAAGACGCTTTCAATTCATAGTGAGGCTTTTCAACAAGTTTACTGGACACAGGCTGCTCTAAATAGTATGACAGATTTCTGCCTGTGTGATTGTGAGAACATTGCTTCACTGTCCTTAAATACTCTTATCTCTTTTTCTATGGATCTAACACCAGCTCAGTATTTCTGCTTTATATTTTAAGTTTAAAAGGCGACATAGAAATCCAAAACAGTATGCTGATGTCGCTGTTTGGAACAAAGATATCTTTCAGTAAGATCAACTTTTGAACCAAAGCTTTCATGCACAATCTGAAATATGCACATTCAAAGTTTCTTTGGCCCTTTGTAGCATCAGTAAAGTTTCATCGAATTCACTCTTGCGACAGTGAACAAAACAGAAGATGAGTTCGCTTCTTCTCCATCATAGATCACTGTCCCCGTGTGAAATTGCCTAAAATGTTAGGATTCATTTCTTTGTGAGAAAATGTCATGTTGAATTTGTTCTCTGTTGCTGAAAATCTTCTTGTAACTGCATTTCAGCAGCTGAAAGAAAAGATATTAACATGTCAACGCTTGTTTTTTCCCCAGATGATGACACATTTAATGCGACGTTTGCCGTATAAAGGAAGAAATGTCTGCGCTTCTTTTTAGTCTAAGGTAGGAGGTGGACTTTAATGTAGGATCTGATGAAGAAGCCTCTTAAAGTCAGACGATGTAGTTTCGAAGGGACAAAGATGAGCACAAATGTGTTCTCCTGCAAAAGCTTTTTGTGCTACAAAGCTTGGTGATCGTCTCGTCTCTGTCTTTTGATCTATCAAACAGAAATCCATACAGCAAACCACTCTCTGTTCTTGATAACACAGCATGGGCCCGTGGCTGCACAAGGATGCAGTCACCTTAAAGCAGTTTGCAAGATGACACCCGAAAATCTGTTATTTCTCTTCCTCTGTGGTGTTTTCCTCTGTGGAATGTAATTCTGTGAAAGAGCAGCGGCTCATGTCCACCACCTGATGATATTACCTTGTCTGCATCACACACTGACATGTTCGACTCACCCTCCAGCGCCGGGGACGTGTAAGTGATAGTGGACTGTTTCACCGACTGAGCCCTACAGACTTGTACACTGCAGAGTTCTCCTTAGTCCATACTGACTTTGTCTTTACAGCTGTCATGAACTAATTTCATGCTTGGCGTGGCTCTTTTTCTCATGCTCCAGCTTGCGGGTACAACTCTGAGGAAATACAGCAAGGAAACAGACTGTCTGTTCATTTGATGCCACTGAACCAGATGCTCCAATATAGTGTCGCTGTGCCGCATTAAGGGATCGTGTCGTGATGTCTTTACATGGTTACAAGTTGCCTCTAACAAGTCTGCTTAATAGGATGCACGAGTGTCATGTTTAGTGATATAAGCCGGGGAAAAGGTTATTTAGCGTGCCTTTGTAAAAGGGTTAATTAATAGCAAGAACATAGCAAATAATGATTTCAGCACATTGCAAATCATGACTTGAACAAGCCTTGCAATTAAAAACATGACACATTCAGGACAAGTGCAACAGCATATACATAATTAGCAATAAAATATCAGTTTTATGAAATTATGGATAATACTGTGAGTGTTTAGTTTAATAAAAATGTCATTTCAGTCGAATTATTGAATAGAAATTGAAGCCAAAACTCGTATATGTCCAGCAAATAGAGAATTATAAATGGGCCCAGTCTGGGGAACTCCTCATGCCTGCTAATATTAGTTCAAAGTTAATTGGCATTACAGTCTCAAAGCAAAGCCATCTGTCTTATTAAACACCAATCCATAGCGGTTTTTCCCAAAGTGAGCACCACAAGGACTGATTTTTTTTTGTTTTTAGCATGCATTAAAAAAGTTTTGGATCATCACTGCCAGTCATTAACACGTCAACACACAAAATCAGGCTGCTTGTATGACTAATTATTCTTTTAGCATATTTCTCTCTTAGACTAACTGTTAGACAATGTGAGACCAGTCATGGCACCAAGCGAAAAGCTGGAGGAGAGAGGCCACAAGTCTCATTTAAAGGAAGGAGCTAAACTGAAATCGAGTGTGAAGCTGGTGGGACCCATTAAGAGTGGTTGTGTTTTGTAAGGCATTTCCAAGTTAGTGAGGTGTAATGTCACATCTGATTTTAAACGGGTTGATTAGGAAGGGCCCAGCTGTTTAGGGTAATCTCATTGGATCACATAATGAAAGTGGGTTGGTCAAAAGGATGAACAGGTTGAATCATGTCATCCAGTCTTGGTTCTGATCTGGATCAAATCTTGTGTGTGTTGTTTTAGCAGGATGGGGACACCTTTGATTACAAAAAAACAACAGGTTTATCCTTAACTCAACACAAGGGTGGATTCATGGTGGATTTCAGGAAGAAAATGTAATAAAACTTTTAAAACTGATCGAACATGGGCTCCATGGCTGGGTGGGTGCAGGGGTCACCCCACGAACAGAGGCTGCATCCCTGCTGCAGCTGCCGTGGGCCCGATTTCGGCATGCAGACCCCTGCTAAAAGGCACCACAGCATAGAGGAAAAAATAGCATTTAAAGCCTTATTTTGAAAATCTTAACAGAGCCTGCCTCCCAAATATGCAGTGACAGTTTATTCCAAAGAAGCTGAGCTGAAGAAGCGAAGTCTCTCCCTGCAAAAGATTTTTATAACAAATGACATGTTGTGCTGTTGAAGGATCTGAATGGCATCTTTCCAGTGACCTTGTGAAAGTCTAAAACTCTCCTCGATATTTTTTTTTATTTTCTTCCTGACTTTACCACTTGGTATGTTTTCTGTTATTGTTGTTAACAGTAAATGTTATCATTCTCAGGTGTTGGTAGACACAAATTAAAACTCTACTTAGCTGTAGTATTGTGTTTGCTAAAAAACAGCCTTGAATTAAAAAAAGCCCACACTGATATTTAACAAAAGGCTCTGAGAGCAGAGAGCAGAATCCTTGGACAGATACACATCTCCTCTCTTTGACTCAAACCTCTTTTCCAAAGCTGTTTCTTAGTCAAAGGTATCCCAGTCCAGTTAGCCCCATCCGCTAACTCCCTCCTGGCTAGTTGCTGCCAAGGCCAACTATTTGCAGCAACCCCTGCCTCGTCTGACGGTGGTGATGGTGTGGATTGACCGCTGCAGGGCTGAGAGGTGGGGGGTCAAGGCTGGAGCAGTGCAGCGATGGGACTCCGGTGAGGGAGATGTGTAGCCCCGCGGACACACACTGCATGAAATGTTTATTCCTCTGCCAGCCTGGAGTGATGGATGGATAGAGAGAGGTGGAGTGAGGAGGCAGTGTCGGTATATATAACGGTTGGAGGGGAGGAGGGAGGAGGGAGGAGGGCGTAGATGGACAGAGATGGAGAGAGAGAAAGGCTGAGGTCAATAGCCTCCGAGACAACAGATACAGTAGATGCTGCTGCTTCAGTATCACATGTGTAAACAGTGTGAGGGGAGAAACTAAAGTGTCCAAAAGCACAGACAAAATGGAGAAGAATTCTGCACCTGAGAAATTTATGATACCAAGACAAAAAAAGATCTGTTTATTTCTGCACAATACGAAAATCAATCAGCAGACGTGAAACTCACGTGAGTCGTATAATCCATCACACGCAGTCTGCATACATTTTTGTCAAAGATATATTGTTAGTTTTAGATCATGAAGCACAGACTTTGCAAATTCATGTCTGTCCTATGAAAACTTATTTAAAATGTATGAAGAACTTTTATTTCAACCAAGTGGCTAAAAAATTTACTCAGTGTGGAAATGCCAATAACTGCTGTTCCTCGAATGGCCACTTGAGGCTCCAATCCTCACAGACCGCCATGTTAAAATATTTAATTTGACAGCAAAAATAATAATTATAGTAGTAAACATTTACATAGCACTTTTCAAAACACAGGTGCAAAGTGCTTGAAGCAATAAAACAAGATAAAAGCAATAAAAATAGAATACACATAACAGAGTAAAATCACGCAATAATAAAGCAGTTAAAATCACAGGAACACCGGGCAATAAAAATCTGTTATATAACTTAGAGCAAGGCCACTCAGGACTTTGTAAGTCAATAAAATCTTAAAATCAATTCTAAAAGCAACAGGTAACCAGTGTAAGGATTCAAGATTCTGGCAGCAGACGTTTGGATGAGCTGGAGGTGTGAGGTGGATTTTTTACTGATGCCAGAGAGCAAGGGATTGCCATGATCTGAATGACTGGTTATGAATGTAACATGTTATAATTAACATGTTTATACTCCTTATAGCTCCAAAGTTGTTGAAAACCAGCACTTAGTCTGTGACTTCCAGCGTTAGACACTTGACATGAAAAGTCGTCCTTTCACGTCACGTGTGTGTATGTATACTGCTTCATTTCCACTTGTGTGCTTTCAGTTTGTCAAAACTGCTGCTTCGTTTCTGTTTCATGCCTTTTTTGTGCATTTGGGTCCTTCTCCTGCTGCCTCACAGACATCAGACATGACAGTTATTTATATTTTATGGGCATAAATAGAATTTATCTACCATTACTCAACAATCATATGTGAAGATATGAGTTTCAGTGGATGTATTGCAAGTAAGTTGCAGGCAGTGATAATGAAACACGCTCACTATGGAGGAGAATGAAACACGAGCAAGTTTAAAGACCCTGCATTGATTCTAATATATGGAAACCAATGGCTGCATAAAACAGTGGAAAAAATGCATAAAAACTAAAATTGCTTAATTTGCATTTGAAAATAATGAAATAAATGTGAAGCTTCGAGGAGCTGTGATTAAAGGAGCACACCAGTGTGTTTCAAGTATCTCTGTAACAGTTTATTTTCTCTACAGTCCGTGTAAAATGAAAAGAATCTGTACTCGCCGTGCTTCTTAAAGCCGCTCTCGTGTTTTCATGCCCTAACTGACTAATATGCAGGCTGCTTTTCCCTTTTGACGGCACTTTTGATCTGAGTCTTTGAGCAAACGCACCCAAACAAAACACTGTCGCCTTTGTCAACACAGATGGAGTATCAAACCTGTTTATTCACACTTACTGAGGGGTTACTGGGGGATACTGGAAGGAGGCCGTCATATTGACACTGAGAAAACGCTCACAGACAAAAACATTCAGCACATTTTTAAATTCTTAGCCGAGCAGAGCTGGAAAGAATACTGAAATATTTAACTCAAAGAGGAGTAAAGTTACTTTTGTCAGCAGCATGCTTTGTACTGCCAACATCAAACTTTTATCTTTCATAGCCAGAGGGCGGACTTTGAAAACAATATTAGGCTTCGAGGGCCACTCAGATGTTTCCCATAGGTTGCAGTCGATACTCTACTGGAAGGTTTGGTGTGTTTAGATGTTTACACTGTTTGGGGGGAGAAGTTTGCAGAGGAGTCTGAAAATCCTGAGGTTAAACTCAAAAGATGTGCACAGCAATTAACCCACAGAAACAGTTGGTGGCAACCTCAAATGTCTTACACTTAACAGCTTGAGTTTTTGTCCAAATACCTGCCATGAAAACAAATAAAGACGTATTTCTTTCTATGAGAAAAGTGGTAGACTTGTGCAAAAACAATCTGTTTCAAAAAAGTAAGCCCCAATTCAAATAAACACAAGAAGTCTGTGCTCCAGAGAAAGGATCAGCACTCAGTGAATAACCTCCTAAGCCCTATGATAAGCTATCATGGCAAGGCTTAACTACACAGACCAGTGAGCAGTGATAACTAACATGTCTTTGGGGTCATCAGGTGGGAACCTCCTTTCACTGGTGTTTCGTCTAGTTGGTCCCACGACACCTCCAGGAGGCTAGACAGTGATCTCTGGCGTCCCAGAGACACTCCCCTAATGCCAGGTCTCACTGCTCCCTGCACCAACCCAACAACCTCCTTTACCTTACTTACACATGGCTTTCTCAGCCCAAACAGCACTGCCACCTTCAACAAACCCAGGCTCCGTACATGCGAGCACCAGGTAGAGACAGTGCCGATACTACCTTTCCTTGCACATTCGCCATACTCACATGCTACATATCATTACTCCAAAATAAGCTAAAGTTAAGGGAGACAGAGAAGATAAACTCACAGACTTTCTCAGCACTGCCACCTTCAACAAACCCAGGCTCCGTACAGGCGAGGTAGTGCCAGTGTCGATGTGTTTGTGTTGTAAGTTGGTGATGGTGTAAAGGTGCGTTCAAATCTCCAGTGGCAGTATTTGAACGACAACCACAACGCAAACATCTACTTCACGTTTGGTGTAAACACACTTTAAGAGAGAGCTTTAAGTGTGGTGTACAGTCTCTACCAAATGCTGATATGTATCAAGTGAGCCAGACATTTCACATTCCAGCCTGTTCTCATTCTGAAGCTGTCAAATACCGTTGCTTTATCTGTGATTTCAGCATGAGACACCAGTGCCACTGTTGAACCCAACCATTGTGTTTGTCTTATAAACCTAATCACATGCTTTGGCTGATGTCCTGTTGTTGATTGGTTGCAGTGTCCTGGAATATCAACCACAGATGCAGGATACCTAGGGTGTAATATGTGCTCATGAAAGTCCACTGACGAAGCAGCAATAAGTTGCACACCCTCACAGAAGAGCTGACAGCATGTCATGTGGACCGGAGCAAAGAAGAAAGCTGCTTGACTCAGCTCCTGTTGGGAGGTTGGTTAGAAATGGAAAAGAAAATAATGGCAGGACCCTGAAACTGCAGCAGCTAAATTAAATTCAGCCATCATTAATTTTAATGTGATCAGTGCTTTTCTTACTGTGTACGGTTTGTATTGGAGATACACTGATAATTGGAATATCCATACAGTCTCCAGGATTCTGCAAGCTTTTTTTTTTAAACATTTGTTGCTGCCTTCAAGCCTGAATTCATTACATGGTTTGTTTGTTTTTTTTGGCAATGAAATCATGGAAGCAAATGTTTTTTGGTGTATATTTTATAGTTTGTGATTTATACACTAACCATCCCACTAACTGAGCCTGGGTGATATGCCCTAAAATGTTATCATAATAAAAATGTTCAGATCAGTCCATCCATCCGGTTCTATCTGCTTATCTGGGGCTGAGTCGTGGGGGCAGCAGGCCGAGCAAAGCACTCCAGATGTCCCTCTCCCAGCAACACTTTGCATCTCATCCTGGGGGATCCTGAGTCATTCCCAGGCTAGACGAGATATATAATCCCTCCAGCATGTTCTGTGCGTGTCCCCAAAATAATGTCAATTAATATTAAATAGACAAAGGAGTGTTAATTCTGGTCAGCAATTCTGGTCAAACATTTTGTACCAACCCCGTCTCACTCCAGAGTCATCGAATACTTGGGCAGTGCCTTCCGGCGTGAGACAACGATAAAAAGCCGTCCTTTCATGTTGGTATGATACGCTATCAGTCGCTGCTATTAAGCGAATTTTGTGAAAATGCGCAAAAGAAAATGTGAATTTATGCACCTTTTCATTCATTATTGTTTTGTGAATATTGGGAGTCAACAGAGCTTCTTGTGAAAAATAAAAATGCAAAAGAACACCCGTAGAAGAAGAGGGCGCCGCGAGATGACGTCATTGAGAGCGTCTCATGTCCACAACTGATACACGGTCGTGTCCTAAGCACAACTGCTTTGTTCTCAATCATCAGAAGATCTAAATAAAGAACAAAGTTACTGCTGCTTTTACTCTACTTGCTTCAGATTTATTAAAACTTGTGCTACGTGGCATTTAGACTTGGTTTTATTCATTTCATTTCATTTTTGCCTTTGCATGCCGACGTCCGACGCTCTATATCTGTAATTACTTTGTACAGTTTACATTTTGCAGTATGCCTTACAATAAACTGCTGTAACAGAATAAAAGCAAACCAAGTTAATGTATTTTACACATGACCAAATAAACTGTAGTTGGATTCTACACTGGCATTATGTGGATAATTAAGAATACTACAACAATTTAGTACTCCACTTCCATAAAGTTGGAGACTCACAAGAGGCAGATTCAACAACTAATTCCCTCTCCTGCCTGGTTAATGCGTACACCTCTCAAACTGCGAGCCAGACCTGAGACAAGTCGAGTGATGCCTCTTGAGTGATTCTGTCAGATCCCACAAAGCTCCTCCACGGAAATGAGTCAATTCATTTTGCTCTCTAATTACCATTAATTTAGTCGTATTTGTGTATTACCCTCATATTTACCGCAGGCAGGCTAATTCTTATCAGCTCCGCAGTGTGGGCTGGACTGGGCTCCAGGCAACAACTAAAAAAATGAGAGTAAAAGACTGAAGCGCTGGGAGATTGCTTTCAGTCGCGCTCGCTGTTTATTATGGAGCTAAATGAAACTAGGTGGCAGACGGGTGAGAGGCTTCACTGCTCTGAGAACCAGCACCATTCGTCTGCATTAGGACCACTTATTATAAAGGCAGCAATTTATTTTCTCTGGCACTTTTTTTTTCCTGTGAGCTTGAATAAGTGAAAGGGAAGTGAGTGAAAAAAGGGAGAAAAAGGAAGAGAAAGAGAGAATTGATTTTGCAGGATAAATGGAGCTAATGCTGTATAATATTTATCTCCACCAGATTAACGAACCACCGGGTGCCCGGGAAAAAAAAGGGAAGCTTAATTGAACATCTCCAGCATCCCTCTTTTTCTGGCTGTCGTTGGCTCGCTGCATGCCCTTTTCTCGCTTTCCTCTCTTTTCATCCCTCCCTCCTGCCAGGACTCCAACAGAACAGATGAAACGGGTTGCGGCCGTTCGTCGATGGAAGAGAGAAATAAAGAGGAGATGAATAATGGCGGTTGAAAATGTTGGCGTTTTTATTACGATTGGCGCCGTTTTCCAGGCAGATTTGCATTTGGAGCGTTTTTCAACTCCAATGAAGATGCACAAGAGCACACACACCAGGACAAACACTCGGGGATACAAACTAACACTCGCAACACTGCCAACATGCACGCACACTCCAAACGTTCACACTGTTAAAGTTGCTCTAATGAGACAGTCAGCAGCCTTTCAGCAGTGTGTGTGAAGAGCTCCACTGCTGTTAATAAACTACAAAGACACTCTGTATACACACCTACACACACAAACCTACTTGTATGCATCCAACAAGCTCGCTCAACACACTAATTGCACCTGGATTATTTTAAGCAAAGGTGTGACTGCACACTCACAACCTCACACACTCTTGGATGTTAAGTTTTAAAGTTCCTGTGTACACGATCATCATCACATGGAGTGACGAGTTGCAAATAATTTCCCAGACCTTTTTTTAGCAGGTGGAGTAAAAGAAGAAAATCATCAGAAAGGCCTTTAAATATTAGATAGGTCCACAACAGCACCACGCAGCATGCTCGCTGGTAGGAAACAGGACAGCTGACAGGAACTAACTGTAGAGGGCCACACACAAACTGTAGGAGCTAGCATGCTAACAACAGCGGACCACAAAGCCAGACAGTGGTCCAGGCGGTCTAAATCCAGCAAAGTATTGAATCCAAATACATTTTTACGTCCATAAATATCCACGAACTGCCATTGCATCGATTCAAACGTTCATATTTCTCCATATATTATCCATAATTTCGTTATCCGGCATGTAAACAAACCAACTGACCGGGACCTCAAAATGGAGGAGAACGGGCTTTATGCACAGCTCCACTATTTCCTGAACTTAAAGCAGCTCCTTTATTTCCTGTCTTACATTATTGGACAAACTGATTAATCCAGGTGTGTCTGACCATTGTTGTGACTAGTACTGAGGGTCAGACACACCTGGATTAATAAGTTTGTCCAATAATGTAAGACAGGAAATAAAGGAGCTGCTTTATGCTCAGGAAGTAGTGGAGCTGTGCATAAAGCCTACTCCTGACCTTTCCATTGACACCTCACCTGAGCCAATAGGGGCTTCCAGCTTCCAGTTAGTGTAGTTTCTATGTATGTAAAGAGCCAGCGATTGGCCCACTTCACCTGAGGCTTATGGGTATTGTAGTCAACAGAAGATCTGCTGAAGATCCACAGCAGATTTGAACTCCTTACAGTCACCAACGACTGTTGTAAATGTACAGAAATGGTAAACAAATGGTTGCTATGTTTTATTGAAGGGGGAAAAAGTCTTCTTCTCCTTCTGCAAGTGTAAGAAACGTTTTGATCTGTCAAGTTGTTTCCTCACTATTTAACTTTATATTTATGTATGCTACAGTTTGAATGCCCAGAGGGATTTTCAGCTCTAATGAGACACTGAACCCCCCATCCTTTGCTTAGGTGTTCAGTTATAGTAGGTGGAGTATACAGACAATGATACATGATATGTTTCACAGTTCCTGTCATCCATTTTAGTCTCTGCAGTGCTTCATCAGACTTTCCAGTAGCTGCGAGAGACAGCAGAAACCCTGCAGACACTGTGTCAGAGTGTATGAGTGTGTGCCTTCTTCTGGCATCACAACATGATGGAGGGCAGCTGTTATCATTCATTGTTCATACTTTTACAGCCAGTAGGTGATTTGAGGTGGGTTTAGTAGAAAAATGACTAAAATGCGTCTCTCATTTTAACCTGTCATCGCTCTAAATCCCCCGGGCTGGACCAGATGCCGTCCTATCTGGACCAAACTTGTAATAAACTAATGGAAACATTATTGAGCGTTATTGCATTTTGACGAAGTGTTTCTATTTCACCTGATAAAGCATTTGTAAAGCTGGTTTAGCTGATGAGGAAACTCACAGACCAGTTGCACGTGTCATTACATGTGATGCTACTTGTTCCTTCAAATCTGTGCACTTTTTATATATTGCAACTTGACTCACACACACAAACACACACACACACGAGAGACAAGATGAGAGACAACAGTCAGAGAAATAAGTGAAAATGAACAGTGAAGTCGATCTTGGCACCTCCTTCCCAATCCGCCACGATGACAGGCAAGTTGTGAAAACACAACGTGTAGTCTGTCGTGTTACTGAGCCAAGTCAAGGCATAAATTCATGAGCTTTTGATCACTTTCTCTGAAACAGTGACCATTGTGTAGTTGGACCCTGGCATTGCAAAACTCAGAGTATCTCAGGAGCTGTTGATATGGTGGACCTGGTGGTGGGCTCTTGATCAGTGCATCACATGTTTAGCTTGTCCTGTGCCTCCTTTAGGAATAATGGTTCATGTAATGAATGTAGTTTATTTGGAGTGTTGGAGTCCAGGCTTAGCGAATTGGAAGTGCTGCTCCCGTCCTACTAAATCACCCACTAGCTGCGGCAGTTAGCCGGCGCGAAGCCACATAGCGTAGCTTCTGCTAGCAGTCCTCCAGCGACCCCAGCGCAGCCGGGAGGTTAATGTTAAAGACTCCAGCGACGATAGTCAAATGTGGCGACATTGAATCAAAAACTGGTCTCATCTCACGAGAGTGTTATAACTAAGCTGCATGCAACGTGATAAGTATTCTTGTTCCAGTTGCAAGAAACATCATAATAATTCATTATCATAACTGGCTAAACTTCATGTCCCCCCCACAACAACAACAAAAAAGTAGAATTATATACTCGCTAAAAACCAAAATGACAAATTACCGCCAGTGTTAAAACACCTTTGAAACTTCAGAGACCAGACTCGACTATAATGCAAATGATGCTGCAAGCTGTTGGATTTATCTCACAGCAACACTCAAACTCATGTTTCTTTGTATCTGACTTTGCCTTCGTCACAGATTCATTGGTGTAAAGTAAATAAAAAACTTTTTTTTTCCAGTGGTGGACTCTCTTTCCCTCTGTGTTCTGTCTGCTGTGATGATGATGACGACATTAGGACGGGGCTTTGGGGCTGCAGGGTACATTTTTCTTTGCTGCTGTCCCTTAAGCAAATGAAATGCAGCACTTGCATCATCCTTTCGTCTCTCCTCCCACTCTCTCCCCTGCTGGATATACTTTGATCAGGCATAATGAATGTTTCACTTACCAGCAAAATGTACACACTTGGCTACATTCTCTTTAAGAGGTCTTTGTTCTGACTCCTGTATAAACACATTATGTTGTTGTAATTACTTCATTTCATGCTGCTCAGGACCTTTTGAAGTGAAAGGCCTCATAGCTTGGTCTCAATAGGCTTCACACATAAAGGTGAACTTCAGAGGCAGTGATCTTAGAACACGCAAAGTTAATGTAACGTCTTTAAACAAGACAGTTTTAGTTTTTGGAGTTTGATGGATGATACACTTTTTGCCTTCACATGAGATATGTTGAGACCACTGAACTCCACGGATGATTTGTTCATTTGTGCAACTCTAAACTGGACATGTGAGGGACGTCCTGTGTGTTTAGTCCTCTTCAAAATGGCTGTGCGCCTCCCTTGATCTTCAGACAAAGGAAAGCTAGATGGACTCATTTTCCCAAAGTCCTCTGCTTTTTCACGCCCTCATGTGAAAATCTGCTCATTCAAACACTATCAGTCACTGTGCCATGTGACCCTTTAATGTCACCCAGCCAACAAAGAGAAGAATCTTTCTGCTCTTCTTTCTCTTTCTCCTGGGACCTGCCGCGAGAAGGGTCAGCGCTGAAAAGGGGAGCTGCTTCACTCTCCTCAGCTTTTCTATCACCTCTGCTCCCAGCAGGAGCTGCAGCCAGGCTCTCAGCAAATGTGGCCTGCTTGAAACCGACCACACAGAAATCTTCTTAACACCCACTTTCCACCAAATTAGCTTTCCTATGCAGTTTCTTTAAATGTGGGGAAGCCAACATTAAAACAGCCGATAGACTCCTTTCACATTTTCCAGCAGACCAGATCTGTGTACGCAGCTCTGCAGCAGATGAGTACGCCCTTCTGTGCGTGTTTGTTTGTGGTGTGTCGTGTTTGATTTCATGGACAGGCCAGAAAACAGGTTAGTAAACAGTAGAAGTCAGTACGGAGGCCTGTGAAAAGTTGACGGTGATTTGGCTTTCTTTTAAACCCAGTGCAGGCTAATCTGAAGCAGTGTTTGAGCACTGCTTGAGCAGAGACTTAGCACCTGCAGCAGACACAAAGTCTGCAAGCTAATTTTCTGAGTAGGTAACTCAGAAAGCTGAGCTAGTGCCAAACTGCCAACACTTTAAAATTAACAAAGAGTGACTAGTTTCTTCTGATCTGTAGCACTGGAGCAGAGCACAGCAAAGATTGCATCAGGAACCACAGCTCTTTCTAGCTCTGCTCATCCATAACCGACAATCACTGGCTAACAACCAACTTGTGTCCAGTCATGGATTGGTAACGTAACAACTGGGCACACCACTGGTAAAATTGTGCAGGCTACGCAAGACTGTTTACAAATTGCTGCTATTGAGTTATTAGGAGCTATTGATGGAATGTCGTTGTGGACAAATTGTTGGGGAGTTGGCTTTGCTAAAGCTAAGTTGATGTTTGTTAGCTAACACTTCACAAACAATCTTCCATGCAACCAAACATTCTTCCTGCACCTTCCAACACAAGCCCCTTTTACACTGCCAGATTGTTGGCAAATGTTGGGCCGTTTTGCCGGCAAGCTGCGAGCGTTTAGACACACAGAGCTGGATTGGCGAGTTGATCCAAGGTGCCCAATTTTCCGCCTCGTAGGGTAGACACATTGGTGGAACCTATTTGGTTTAAACAGAATGAGGCGGCCTTCTGCAACGCGAGGGGCTGTTGATGACTTGTGGGAGGAGCTGTTGATGATGCCACACGTGCGAGCCACTGGCGGTGGATAAACAGGAAACAGCTGATAGCAGGAATTAGCGAGCAGCTAGTAGCAAGAAGGAAACACAAACCTGACAGACACTGTAAAGATGAGCAACTGGGGAGACAAGGAATCGCGCACCCTCCTTGTCCTCGCAAACGAAGAGGCCATTTCCTGCAAATTTGCACATTTCCTATCTAAAAAGGGCTATAGATCACACATTGGATATTCTCTAAATTATACTTTCAAACAAGACTTTAAGTGACCTTAAGGGACACTTCATGTATCCATTGTCCCACACGTTGAGACATTACCTCAGTGGCCATCTTTAGTGTTTTTGGTCAGAATTATCTAGATTGTAGATCTGTGTTCTTCTTTTTGGCTTTTGTTTTATTGTTAATAAAAACTTCTGAATCATACTTGCTGTTAATTTTTGATGTTGCACAAGAGTAAATGAATCTCCAACCCCGACTGTGTCATGAACGCCAAAATCCTCAAACCTGTACTATTGATATGGTAATAGTTATTGGTCAGAGTTATTCATTTAATTATTGAATTCCAAATTGATAGTTTTGTATTTTGTATGAGACTCCCTTAATTGCAAATGGTGTCCCACAAGGTGATCAAAATGTGAAATAAATCTTAATATTTAATATATATATATATATATATATATATATATATATATATATATTTATATTATATATATATATATATATATATATATATATATATATATATACATATCTATAGATCCCATATATATAGATCCCATTAGGAATATAATGGACACAGCTGTTGCCCCTCGTAACCTGGTGCTTTTGGTGAGGATACAAAATTTCCCTTTTCCAGTGGTGGGAGGTCTCTCTTTGATGCAGTAAAAGATGTGTACTTAAAGTGTATTCAGTGCATTGTGATCACTGTGGTTGTGTCCTGAGGCCTGTAGCATTTGCCCATACTGCTGATGCCAGCACACTTCTGACCATACCCAGAAGTGATGTTTAATGCATTTAAATGTTTATTGGAGTCCTGTCTGTTTGGGTAAAAAATAAGAGAGCTGAACCTCTTTATTTACCAGTCAACAGTTTCCAATCAGCACTAAAGGTGACAAGTTAAAAGGCCAGTTAACAAGTGTCCTCGTTTGCCCGGAGAGGAGCTCAGAAAAGAACCAATTTGTGTCGAGTGGAGCCTGTTAGGTGGGCACTTGATGAGGATGGCACCACAGCTGCATTTTATTAACTACCTTGCTCCCGGATGGCATCCATTCAACGCCCAGTGCTCATTCAGCAAATATGCCAAAATAATAATTTATCTTTATTTTCTTCAATGTTAAGTGACTCTGTGGAAATGTGCCTCTTTCTCCTAGAAACTTTACACTGAGATTATGCCACTCTAATAATATACTGTAGATTTGTAAGTCTCTGAGAAAGTTATATAAAAAAAAAAATCACACAAAGAGCAACAACTGATTGTTTGAGGTGTCATATTGTCAGTTTTACAGACATCCATCCATCCATTATCTCTAGTTTACCCAGGGCTGGGCAGCAGGCTAAGCAAAGTATTTCAAAACTGCCCTCCCCCCAGGAACATTTTCCAGCTTCTCCTTGGGGGAGCTTGACACGCTCCCAGGCCAGATGAGAGTTTTACAGACGTATGATTTATAGTGGACATCTATGGGAAAATGCTTTTTGGGCCACACAGGATTTTTCTGTAGCTGAACTATAGTTGGTCACTATGACAAATTGGCCGCAAGGGTGACTGCTGCGCTGTATCCAGTAGAATAAATGCATTTCTTGATACCTGCCCGGGGCGTCCCCGAGGGAATCTGGGAGCATACACCAAAGACTTAGACGAGACGCATATATTTCAACTGACCTGATAAGTTTTCTAGAGGATGTTCCAAGAGGAGCTGGAGGAAGGAAATTCTGACTGCTCCGCTTACTCTACTGCCGCTGTGACTCAGAGCTGGGATGTGGCCTTGGATGGATGGATCAGAACTTTAAAGAGTGGATTCATGCAGTCAGAGCTTTGGCTTTTCTCAACTCTGCACTTTACCTTTAAAAAAAGAGCTTTTAGCTGTAAGAGTTATGTTGTCTTCTCGCCTTCCTCGACAGGAGAGAAGCCAGATTCTATTTACTGTATTTTTCTTTTCCTTTTGCAAAGAGATAAGTGAAAAAGAAACTAAATTCACCATGAAATATGAAGTTGAGAGGCAAGGGTTGGGAAGGTCAGCATTAATGCGTCTCTTCCTGAGCTTTGTTGTGAGGTTTAGTGGTAGAGGTGGAGGAAACGTTGAGAGTACTCTCCAAAATAGAAGTCTAATGGAAGGTCCCAAAAGGCCGTTCCAAACAAACACTTCAAAACATTTTTTTCTGCCATCATACAGTATCAACATTTGGACATCACTAATGCAAAAAAAAAAATCAGAACAGAAGCACTTTTGATAAAACATGCTTCAGTCTGAAATAATAAATGGAGGTTATGTCAAAATGATCTCTGCAGTGCACCACATTATTTAATTAGGCCAATAATGTAGTGTTGCCTTTTCTACTCAGAGACACACCAGGTTTGATGGAAGTAATCCATTTTGATGTTATGTACTTTCTTTCCTAATGTCCAAGGCCCATTAATACCCTGTTCTGGACATTTATAATAAGAGTTTATCACGTCTTACCCATAATCACACACAGGTTATTGTTTTTTTTGTTCACTTAAAGTCCACAGTTCACACTGAGGTGTAGTTTTCCAGTTTTCTCTATCATACCGCCGTGACTGGTGCCGTTCAGCCATGTTATCAACCAACGCTGCCCGTCCAGCCGTCTGACCGACCGGCGTATCATACTGCCGTGAAATGTGGCTTTTGGTGTCACTGACAAAAATGCGGTTTCTGATGACTTCCAAATGAGAATGAGCTGGTGACTGACATGCTTGGACAGCACACAAGACAAACCACCATGACAGAGGCTGTTGCATCATGAGCTATTGCATGTTGAAAGAGTCAGAGTACAATCTATGCAATGTTCCTTGTTACAAATATAATAAAGGTTTGATAAATATTTGATGTAATTTTACTGTTGAAGGGAGCAGCAATGCACGTCAAATGCCAGTTTCCACCCCCATTTACCAGAGGAGAAAGAGAAAGAGAAAGAAGAAGAAGTGGTGGTTAGAGGAGAAGACGATGAAAGCAGCCACCGAGCTGATGTTCACAGGAACATGATAACACTGCGACAACATTCAAAACGCTCAAAGCTGTTTATAGTGTGATTGCTCTTGACCACGGACAACAGCGCTAGGCTATCCAACATGTTCCCATCCCAGCTCATCACATATCACAGCTTGCTCAGTGGACTTTCACGCCTACAAATGATGCACTAGGTATCCTCTTCCACGAGTTCTTGATGTTCTGGGACGCCGTATGGGTTTATGCTTGTTACATGCATTGTGTTCTTTCAAAATACACTTCTGTTTTCAGAGGAAATGTACAGTTTCTGCTTCAGTCTTTATAAAAATATATTTATGTCAGTAAAACACGCATCTCCTCATACAACAAAAGCATGTGGTTAAGAACATAAAGGTCTGGTTCTACATTCACACAGAAAGTGAACAGCAGCCTCCTGGGTGAAAGTCAGGGATTTGCTGGACCCATCCACCTCCAACAGGGACTTTCAAACTTCTTATGTTTCTTATGGGCAGCGTTTCCAACTGAAAACGCTGGCGGCATTACAGACTGATGCCGCCTGGCTGCGTATCATACCACCACAAAAGGTGCCTTTTTGCATGAGTGTCTGATGCCAGAATCACTGACAAAGCCAAAATATTTGATGAGTTGGCTACCTGCATACTAAATTTGACACATAACATTTGTTACTGCTGTGTATGTGTTCTGTGGGGATTTTGTTGTCTTGTTTGCCTGTTTTAATTCTAGTAAATCCCATGGATTTGAGTGTTTTTAAAGGTGTTCATGTGATTATTTTGGGTCAGTGTTTGGAGTTTTGTCCGCCCCATAGTGCCGCCTAAAGGCCGGGCGTAACACATTAGCTACAGTAGCTGTATAGTCGATTCATCTAATACTAATGGTAAGTAGCCACGATTAGTCGACTAATCGATGACTAATCGACTATTAAAATAATCGGTGACTATTTTAGTAGTCGACTAATCGGTTTGAGTCATTTGAACAAGACATTAGATGACGTAATTTTGGGGTTTGGGCGAGACATTTTTCAACATTTTAACACAATTTTCAGTGAAATGATTAGTCAACTAATCGAAGAAATAATCGACAGATTAGTCGACAATGAAAATAATCATTAGTGGCAGCAATAATGGTAAGGTAGCAAGTTAACGTGACTAACTAGCAGCTGTTTCATAAGAATGATTTGACATAAGACGACTAAACTTTGGTGCATTTCCTCGTCCATAAATGGAAGTCTCGTCAGATAGATCTGCTGATGATTCAGTCATAAGCTACTCCAGGACGTCATCAAAGTCCATTTTTCATTATTGTTCTGATTGAGACAGAGCAGAAATTACATACTGGAGGATTAAAACTTGCACAGAAAACACTGTCAGCAGTTAAGATTTTCTTTTGTCTCTTTCTTTTGTCAACATTATCTGCTAAAACACTTACAGATGTTTAAATAGAAACAAGAAATCATAAAATGTTCTGATCATTGAGATAATTGCATTCAATCTGAAATGTGTCTCTGAAATTCTACTTTAGATTGAGGTAAAGTGTAAAACAGCTCTCCTTCCAGAAATGGTGCCATTGTTACTTTGAACAACCCACAGCCACAGAACACACTGTAGTCTGGAGCTTCACTGGAACTCGTTTCTACTGGAGAAAAAAAAACGGTTGACTGTTGTCTCGTCTTTGCAAACCGGCCTCCACACTCATTAGACAAGGGCTCCTTCCCCTCACAAATACCCAATTTAACCCCTGGTTTCAGTCACACTGTCAAGTCACTGTTTTGGTTTTCTGACCCATTGCTTTACTTCACCGAGTCAGTTCACTCTCGGTGCTCCCAGCAGCAGCAGGCAGCTTGTTTCAGCGAAAAAGCTCTAAAAACACAATATGCTACCTGTCCGACATCAAACAGCAGGCAGACACACTCAGCAACTAGCTGGTGAAGAAAGTGGAGCATTTAGCAGCTAATGAGCAAGAGATTTCCCTCAGGAGTTAGGAAGAGACCAAAAATAGAGCAAAAAGCGAGAGACTGAATATTGGACTTACTTTTGCCAGATCACCAGAGAAGACTCCAAATGAATACTAATGCTGCTCCGTGTCTGCTGGAGGTGTATAAAGGCGATGTTTTGCAGACTACTGCCATATAAACTTTAAAAGAGATGTGCCAGTGTTGTGTTTACTGAATAAAAGTACATTTTGCCCCTCTTCTGACCTTTATATAAAGCTGTGTTCTTCACAGATTATAGAGGAGGACTGGTCAAAGGCAAGGTGTAAAAAGGTGAAGCTCAAAGAAGTGTGAATCTTTCTGTTGTTGATTTAAACTGCAGCAGAAAAACCTGGTCAAAAAAACAAACAAACCAAAAAGCGTTTGGTTCAAGTGTTATACTGTGTATCTGCAGCGCTTCACAAAGGCACACGGGTTGCGTACATGTGCGATCACAGTGTGTACACAGATACAGATGCAGAACACCCCCGACAGCTGGTTCAATACCCATTGAGTGAACGTGAGGTGAGATCAAGGTGAGAGGAAGATGCATTCACAGAGACAAACACTCAGATGCACAGATTCGCTCACACCTTTAGAATAGGTGGAAACGCACCCCATATATTTTTCCCTACACTCACATGAAGTGGTTGTTTCAACACAGTGGAAGAGTCTGGAGTGTTTGCATTTATATACGTCTATTAGTGACAACACTAAATGAATTCATGCTCAGTTTGGAAGTCGAGATTTGAATGCGCTCAAGTGCAAGAATTCTGAAAAACATATTTAGATTCTGTTGGAGGCGACATGGTGGTGCAGCGGTTGGCACTGTCACCTCACAGCAAGAGAACCCCAGGGTGGAGAAGCATGTTGTCCCCGAGTCAGCGTGGGTTTTCCAGCTTCTTCCCACAGTCCAAATACATGCAGGTTAATTGGTGACTCCCAGGAGAGCACCCGTTACATGAGGAGAGCTGGACAGGGCTGTGTCTGCTCCTTTGTGCGAGGAGGAACAGGAGGAGCCAGAGCCCTAGAAAATGACCTCCAGCAGGCTGCAGGTGTGTGTGTGTGTTTCTGACCAACCTGTCAGAAACAGACTCCATGAGGGGGACCTGTGCTCACAGCCCAGCACCGTGCAGCTTGATTGGCATTCACCAGGATTGGCAGGTCCTCTACTGGCGCCCCGTTCTCATCATAGATGACAACAGGTTCACACTGAGGACATGTGACAGGTGTGAAAGAGTCTGGAGACGCCGTGGTGAACGTTACGCTGCCTGGTCAGTGATGATCTGGGGAGACATGTCCTTGAAGGGTCGCACAGACCTCCATGTCATAGCCAGCTGTACCCTGGCTGCTGTTAGGCACCAGGATGAAATCATCAGCGCGATCCTGTCAGATCTTATGCTGGTGCAGAGTGTGTGGGCAATTCGTGGATGATGAAGGCATTGATGCCATTGACTGTCCCTCTCGTTCCCCTGACTTAAATCCACCTGAGCACCTATGGGATGTTATGTATTGGTGCATCCAACACCGACAAGTGCTGTCACAGACTGTCCAGGAGCTCACTGATGCCCTCATCTAGGTCTGGGAGGAGATCCCCCAGGACACCATCCATCGACTCATTCTCAGAAGACATTGCCAATGCCAAGACATTGTCTGGAGGTCATGCAGGCATGCGGGGGCCATACACACTACTGAGTCACATGAGTTGGATCAGCCTGTGATCAACTTTTTGGTGTGATTTTGAATCCAGCCCTCAGTGGGTTGAAGATCTTGGTTTCCATTGACCGTCCTTTTGTTCTCAACAAGTCACACAGTGTGCATCAGTAAAGACTTTGAACTTGAATACTTCATTCATCAAGATGTGATGTGTAATGTAAAAGAAATGAAAAAGTTGTGATTCATGTTCATTTCTTACGTCGTTTGACTCTGCAGAGTAATATGACGTTCATGGCAAACATACTATGAATCAGAATCAAGAAAATCACATATTTATATCACTCAAGTGCACCATATGACTTAATGTTGTATTCTTCTCCGAGAATTTCAAAAATACCCTCAAATCAGGAAAAAACACAGAGCAATTTCTGTGACATCACCCGCTCTGTGCTGGACTGCAGCTCTGATTGTTAATGCTTTTATTTAAATTACTGAAGTAGTCGACTTAAGTGCTTTAAAATGAAGAAAATTACAAGTCAGCACGTTTCTCTGCATCTAATCAGCACCCGGTCACTTTAAGAATAGACTGTGTTGTAACAGCACAATGCAGCTCAACAGCGTGATGTCCGCTGCGAGCTGTTGCGCACATGCATCTCTCACACATGCAGGAAATAAATATGTTTTTCTCTGCTCAGTGATTTATGAAAAGAAGTCTATTTCAAGGCTGAGTGTAGGTCAAGAGAATGTCGCGAGCACGTCGAGATTGAACAACAGAAACTACAGCGGCACATTTTAAACAACCCTCAAGGATTCAGGCGCCTCACCTCTCCTCTGCACCTTTGTCTGTTTTTCTACTTCTATTTCAGTCCTTCTCTCCTCTTCAGTCACATCTTCATCTTATTTTCCTCCATCTTCTCTCCTTCTTTGTCTTTTCCATTATGCCTCTATTTCCGTTCCCTCTCTCTAATCTACCTCTCTACCATTCTTCAGCGTTTACTTTACACCTTTTCACCCATTTCTCATTATCTTCTCTCCTCTCATCTCAATGTTTTATTTCTTTATCTCCTCTTTCCTCCTCTCCTTACAGACTCTCCTAGTGCCTGCTCTCCTCCTATCTTGCCGTCTTTCTACCAGCTCTTCTCTTTCCTCTCAGCGGAGCTTGCACTCTGACTAATTAACCTTGTCAACACAACTTTCCATTACTGACACGTCAGGCTATGGTGGACGTACGGTTGCTTCTGGCTACAATTCTGTCCTCCATTTGCTGGTAAAGGTCATCTGTGTACATTAGGGTGGAATCATCATCATTTGCTTGAGAAACTTGCACCTTTGTGGAAGATTGAAGACAAGAGGACAGAATTTTTGCATCAAGCGAGGTGAATATGACCTCAATGAAGACTTATTATAAAAAATAGTGATTTATTGTCGACTCTGTATGACTAGCACTCGCCTCAACAAGTCTTTGTCATTTAATGAACTCATCCGCTGCAGGTTTTGTTGCATCAGTTGTTACCGTTGCCCCAGTTTGTGCCTCTCGAGCATTATCATTACATTCGTGTCACAGAGCGAAGCATCTGTTTCTCTGAAAGATGAATCCCTGGCAATCTTTAAAGAACCCAGAAGGTCGTTTAACAACTCTCATCACAGTCTTAAAGAGGTTTCCAGACACTTCCGTCCATCTGGATCCAAAAACATTACATCCACTTATAATAAAAATATTATCCCAAGTGTCCACTCTGTTTCTTAATTATAAAAGGGGGAAAGTGACAAACAAGGAATTATTGTACATTTAAAAATGTATAAATTATTTATACTTGAGTTTGTGTTCACGTTACAAATAGTGCAAAGAGATATGCAAACATAAGTGGACTCAAACTGGATTCAAAGTCTCACTCCTCGTAGTTACTGTTGAAAACTCAGACAAGCTTGACATAAAGAAACATGACAATGTTGGGTGCCAAACTGTTAATTAGATAGCTTCTGGGCGTCAAGCAATACAGTTTTAAGAAGCTGACAGGAAAGGACCACAGTGGGTGATGGAAGGATATAGCCACAGTTTTAACTGTCATGAACAAGACGAGACAAGAGAGAAGTAGAGACCATTGAAGACGAGACTATCAGTCTACATTACTCTCTCATGGTATGTGTCCCCTTTTCACCTTCTGGGGATCATAAAAGTACCCTTAAGTATTACTGAACACTATAGAAAGTTAGTTCAAGTCAACGCGTAGCCTTACAGAGATAATATAAACAAAGTGACATTTGCCTCAATCTGACAACCAATAATTATTATCTCATCTGAAGTTGCAGTGGTGCTCCGTGGTTGCAAAATGTCACTTAATAGTCACAGTCTGGGGCCCTGCAGGCACAAAGACACACGCTCCATCTGCTCATGCTATCGTTAATCTCATTAAGTTACACATTACAATTTACTGTAACCTGTAAACACACTGACAGCTTTCCAGTCCATATATAATAACATTTGCAAGTTTCAGCGGTGCTCCATGGTCACAAAATGAGACTGAATAGTGGCAATCTGGAGCCCTGCAGTTAAGTTAAGACACAAGCTCACACAGTATTGCTCAGGGCTAAGTGGTATGGATAGGTGGGGGAGTGCGTGCTATGTATCATGTCAAAGAGTCTTCCTTTTTTCGTTTGTCTGTGAGAAAGGAAGAGAACCAAAACGCCAAAGTGACTCTCACACTGGTGGCTTAAAAAATGATGCAACTGTTCATACTCGATGTTCGTGACAAGCCTAATGCTCAGTTCAAACTGAGAAAACACAACGAGATGAGTTGAAACGGGGATCTACTGGCAACGACGTGTTTGGTCTGAACTGGGCTTTACACATGGCACGTGTAATCTAACAGGAGAGGGGAAAGTTGACCGAGGTTGTGCCGTGTTCCAGTCTTGTTCAACTGCTACTGGAGCACAGAGCCTAAAAGTACTTACCAGGGGTCAGTTTGCAAACAGGTTTGAATCATTCATGTTGCTTTAATCATTTAGTGGAAAGAATACTTTTGATCCAGATGGGCTGAAGAGTCTGGGATCCTCAGAATACCTTCACACCTGTTGTGCTGAAAGTTAAAAGTCTGGGTTTTACAGGCTGTTTATCTTTCAGAGGAACAGATGCTGAGCTATGTGACTTAAATGTAATGACACAAGTGAGGTTTGAGCATGAGTCACTGCAGTTTTTGTTCATGTAAAGTATAGTGTTTCTCTGTCCGGTGCTTAAATTTACTACAAAATCATTAGCCAAGATCCGTATGCCAAGTTAGTTTGTATCTATTAATACCAGATTACTGTTTGGCATCGGATGACTGCGACCGTCCGTGTCCCGCCGACTGTTTAGTGGAGAACAGATTGTCATTCTCGGAGTATAATTCAGTTAATGGTTGATGGAGCTCGTTGCTTTATCTCATCAACTATTCACACTGCACATACAGTATATATGTCTGCACTGTGGAGAAAGTAAATATTTCGCTCTCCAAAAAACAAAGACCAGAAAGAGAGCGAACAATAAAGAGAATGGAAAAACAGAGGAGAGGTTTGACATTTGGAGAGGCGTAAATGATGATGAAAGGAGCGCTCGCTTTGATGTCTGTGGACCTCGAGAGACATCCACAAGAGGCATTTATAATTTCACTACTTTAAGATATTCTTTAAATGAGCTAAGCTGGCTTGATTCAGCTTTGCAGCAGCGACCAGATGGAAGACACTGCACCTGTCTTTACTTTTCTGTAACTGGGAATTCTGTCCGGAGGCAGATTGCCTTCATGGCACATTTGGTATTCCTGCACTTTGCCCAAAGGCATCAGCAATAACCAGTTTTGTTTTCCATCATAGTGCATTTAAACGTAACGCTCGGTCATACAGGAAGCACCGCACGCTGCATCCACTTACATATGGAATCCATCTCTGAGTGTCTGTACAGGGGCCGACACCGGGGAGAGAACCAGCAGACCCTGTATCTGCACTCTCCATTAACATAGTCAGCAGCTGTGAAAGGGCACAAGCACAGGCCGCCTGGAGATTTATCAGAATGTCACCGTACGCCACATTAGCCCTGACACCCTCGCCACACACACACACTCTCACAGTCACGACACTGGCGACCCTGGTGGAGCCAGGGTCAAACTGATATGTCAGAGGCAGTCATCTCATTCCAGCATGTCACACAGGTTGCCCACTAGTGTGTGTATATGTGTGCGCAGGAGATCCTGTGCATGTTACGTGTGTGTTTCCATGTGCGTGTGCTCATTTACATAACTGTCCAGACTTTGTTTTTCTACCCTGAGCTGATGTTTGCTTGAGTGAAAGACAAATAGAGGTCTACCAGCACCTGCGTTTCCACTCTGAAAGCAACCTTCAGCACATCAAAGACGTCTGGCTTGTGCTCTGCAGCCTTCTTAAATCATTAAACACTCTCTTTAATCTCACACACAAACACACACACACACACACCTTTGGCTGCATCAGTGATTTCTTCTGTATCAGGGCCACGATCAAAAATGAAAGCATGTCAGAGAGATGCTGCAACATCCTCTTATGATGCTTTAATTTCAACTTCACTTTCAAGGATCACAAACAACAACCTTTAAGTGATTTACATTAATGTGATGACAGGTAGAGCTTTTGCATTAGTGTTAATTGAGATTCAAAGCAAAAAAAAAAAACGGAAAAAGGAATGCACACTTTTGATTTTCTTTCATGCTTTGTTTATCTTTGACATATTAAACCTTATGTGTCAGAGTATTAATGAGGGCGATACGCAGAGGCTAAGTGCAGGACAGCCGAGTGTGTCTGCAAACGCCTTACAAATCAGTCCTAATTGCGGAGAAAGTGTTTTTCCCACAGGACTCGGAGGCTTTTTGTTTGTTTTATTAGGTTAATGTGATAAATGAGGCTGCGGTGGATCAGGAGAAACCTCTCAAAGTCTGTCTTTGTTTCCACTGCTCCTCAAAAGAGCTCCATTTTACACATTCCCCTTTGATGCAGCTGCACAGATGCACTCTGGACTGTGAGACTCACATCTAGATTCTGACTTAAACATACACAGTAAATGTGCCTTTGCCAGCCGCTCCGCTGAGCACAGCACCCCCCAGTTACAGTGACACACTACCGCATTTTAAATGCACAGAACTTCTGGGTCATTAAGTCTGTGATTTAAAAATATGAACTAGATTTGAACATATGTTTAAGAAAGTATGGTGCAACGTGAGCTTGGCTGAGATGATGATGCAGCCCCAGAGGCGGCTAAGTGGTGCTCTGTGTAAGTGCTCTGTATTAAAACTGTGTTAGTATGCACTCAGCACGTTCAGGCCACCGACACATGCTGACCAGTGCAAGCTGTACTTAACGATTAACGACCAGCAGCTGCTGCACACACAGAGAATGTAAAGGATGTGCACACTCTGGCCAAAGCTGCATATGTGATGAGGCAACGTTCAGTTGGAAAAATCTATCTGTCTACTTTATGTAACAAATATGTCACACTACACACAAGCAAAGTCAGCAAGGGATCAGTCCACAAGTCCAGAGGCTCGACATTTGGATTCAGCCCTTGTTTTCAGTCTGTCTCTGTGTTTGCTGGGCGTGGCCTCCTGGTGCTTTCCCCCTGCCAATCCTCCTGAGTGCCAACAGCTGCTGAACCTTCACACCTGAACCTCATCTACAATCAAGCCACTGCCGTATAAAACCCTGGCTCAGACATCCAGACTCTGCCAGATCATTCAGTCTCCTCTGCAGTACAGAAGTCTAAGCCAACGTTGAAGTTTTGGACCTCAGTTTACACTCTGCTCTGTCTCGTGTTCACCACACCAGCCTCAACCATAAGCAGACATGTCCAGCCTTGTTCTCGTCTTCTGTCTTCAGCCTGCAGCCCACCTCAGCCATCATTTCACTCCTTCAGTCTCCCATCACTAAGCTACGATACACTGCCTTCAAACATTCCCTGGTCGTGTTTGCATTTGGGTCCTAACTTGAACAATATTCCTCTCATAATATACTTTGTTTTTTTACTTTGGGTTAATTTCTGCAGAGCTTCATCTCTTTCTGTTTATTCAGAAGTGTCTCCCTCGTCACCTCCTCACGTCTCTCTTCCTGCCTCCCATGAACCACAAGTCAACTGTTGGATGCTGCACTTATTTTTAGATGCCGTTCTTTGATCCTGGAACAATCCGGTCTTACGTAAGGACAGATTGAACCGAGCGACTCCATCTTTCACCTGCTGGCTGTGTGTTGCATTCATGTCATGTCAGAAGAACAGAAAGGAAGTGTAAACACCTTGTTAAAGGAGCATTAACAGGTTATTCTGAGGTGGTGAACCCAGCTGCTGGAGTAGAAAACAAATAAGTCTGCAAACCAAGCAGCTGCTGTTGAAAGGATTTCAATACAGGGTGACATTTCGAGCCCTTTCTCAGCTCTTTCTCAGACTTCTGATAAATGACAAAGTCACCATCTTAAACACCAATAGTGCCTGAGCCAGTCCTGTGATATGCCACACCTGTTGCCCGTATTCATGATAAACCAGCAGCAGAATTTATTACAGCGTGAGCATATACTGCTTAAGTTACACTTCAGGGATGTCAATGTGTCCATTCAGGAAGCACAAGTGATTGTGAATCAGTTTCAGCTGCTTTGGTGCAAATCAAAGTGACATCAGGTGGAGAAGGAAAAGAGACAACCGCAAAAAGGGAATAGTTTTACATGTGGTGTCCAGACAGCTGCTCTCTCCTTATCCTTCCTGACTGATTCTGCTCTAGTTTGGTCTTCTGCTAGTGTCCTTGGCACTACTGGTAGCATGAGGCGGCACCTGCAGCACAATCAGGTTGCACAGGTAGTGCACCTTGCTGTGTCTCCCAGCACAGTCTCAAGAGCGTGGAGGAGACACCAGGATGGTCAAACGGTGAGCATGGGGTACATGCAGCTCTGACACAAGGTATCCTGAGAGGTTGGGCGACCAGGTGTATTTTTTACACTTTAAACCACATCTCAAGCGAGAAAAGTGTCTCCTTTGGATAAAGTTGTGTGGTAACGTTAGACCACAACATCAGCTCAACGTGAATAAGATTAACAATGATGTCTACATCTGTTCTAAGGTAAGTCAACATCGTGTTTGAGGCAACATATTGTCACTCTTGGTAAAGCTGGTAAAAAGGCCGTTATCCTTTTCTCATATTCTGAGCCAAAAACCTTAACTTCAGTGGCACTTTAACTTGTTGTCTTTGATGGTGACGGCAACCAGATGCGCTTCACAAGCGTAACACTATGACCTGTAAATTTTGGCTTGTAATTTAAGCTTTTCATCGACCTTCTCAACAATAAAATGATGAATATATCCCTCCAATGCGTAGTTTAGGTCCTTTTGGTTACTTCTCAATGACATCTGATCGTTATGTCTCCAGAAATCATCAGTTGCCTCCTGTGAAATGCCGTGTACTGTGACACCTGCCATAGCGCTGCTCACTGAATGCTGATAGTTTGTCCAAGTGAGTGGAGGGGGCGGGGCTTAGCCGTAGGTCAATTGTCAGGTCTGTCACTGGCGCCCTGTTCTCTTCACAGATGAGAGCAGGTTCACAGTGAGATTTTGAATCCAGCCCTTAGTGGGTTGATGATTTTGGTTTCCATTGACTGTTGCCATTTTAGGCTAAATCGCGTGTGCACCTGTAAATAATCTTTTCTCTCAGTACGAGTCTCTGTAGCAGTTTGTTGAAAAGCTACAGCAGATCGAAACAAATCACATGCTGTGTGGTTCCTTTTTTAATGAGCTTCATTGACTGGATTTGTGTGGATTTTATTTCCATGGTGGACTCCGCTGCAGTTCTTTACATCATGTTACTGCGGCTGTCATGAATGACAGCATGTCTCCATCTCATAAAAGCAACATGGAGGTTGATTCACATTCTTCGCCCGCTCTGTATTTCCAGTCTGTATGATGTGATATGTGTGCAGCATTAGTCCAAAAAGCTCTGGAGGATCCTGTCCGATCTGTGTGAGCCAACTATGGCGTCCAATTAAAACTTTCCACTGACTGTTGCCATCTAAAAAACACTTATAAATTTTCAGTCAATCTGTGAAACTGCCAGGCCTCAACCTCAGACAGCTCAGATCAGTCAGTATTAATCATTTCTCATTGTAAGTCGGTTTCCCTTTTAGTTTCCCGTTGAGGTCTGGGTCGGGGTGGCGGCGGAGGATGCAGGGTTACGCAGACATCCTTGATAACAGCAACAGAATCACAGCCACAATTATATATTTCATGGCACAATACAAAATTTAAATCCAGGGCTCCACGCAGTTCCCGAAGAGGCCAACATAATTCAATAATTTATTCTGTCTCAAATAATATGGTAATAAAGTTTTTCTTAGAGGTCTTTCGCTCAGTGGATGGAAGTGGATGTGCACTTACAATGGAAACAGATTGTTATAATGGCATCAGATTTCTGTATTTTGTTAGAAGCTGAAAGGAATAAATTACACACATGATTGCACAAGTTTACAATCAAATGAATCAATTTTCTCTCATGAAATAAATCAAGCTGCAAAGAAACATGTAGCTCATATTCAAATGGAATCAATTTGAAGCTGATTTTGTTTTTAAAACAAGGCTCTTAAAATGATTAAAATCTGGCTTAATACCTTCCGCTTCCTCGTCGAGCAGGAACCCACTGCAGCGCCTGTGCCTCTGTCACAGCTGTCTTGGCGAGCCGCGGTTATTGTGCAGAAACATCCGACTTTACATTCAGCAGAACACCTGTGAAATTGAACTGTTTACAGTAAGACATGATTATTTGGGATCAAAAAGACGTTTATTTGTTGCTGGTAGAAATTACAGAATAATGGCGAGATTAATCTCTGCTCTACAACATGACACGAGGGAAGCACTAATTGCTGTCAGGGAAATGTCATGCTTGTTATCTATGAAGCTGATATCTGCGGAGCAAAGATTTTCTCAACGTGATTTGTCCCAGCACAGATGAGACTGAATGCTATTTCACGCTAAGTGAGCTGGATGCTGTGAAAGAAGTGTCTGCTTTGTGTCAGTGTGCGTTGTGTCGCTTCTATAGATCAGTTTAGCTTGAACTCATCAATCTTGGAGCGTACGTGCTGCCAACAGTGTCAATACTGCAACAGCAGCATGATGTCGGTGGTGAATTTGTCAGCGTATGATCCATAGATATCTCAGCTGCTCTCTCCTCCACAGTCATGTGGGAGGTACCGGGCAGTTTTGAATGACACTTTTAGGCTCAGTGTTTTTCTCTCTCAGAGGGCTACACCACTGTGTCCGTCACTTCTTCTCTGTGCACACAATCACTATCCAGAGGATGTTTTCAGTCAGAGTACCCAGAGTGCATTTGTCTTAGTTAAATTTGTCACCATTAAAGCCTTTTATTCTTAATCTGTTCGCCCCGACCCGAGCCTCACCCAGAGAGAGTCCAGGTTTATCTCACACTTTGCATTAACTGAACAGTAACCACAGAGTAAATGAGCTGAAACATCCCAGCCAAAGGGAAACCGCTTCAGAATAATTAAAGGAAACAACTAAACGTTTGTTTGTCTATAAGGCTTAAGCAGCAAAGTCACCAGAAGAAAGTGTTGGTATTGTGCCTCTCTGCAAACCACGGATTCGTTACATTTGCACCTCCACACGTATCATATTGACGTCTTTAAAGTGATGTACATGATGTGACTTTGTCATCTGAGGTGAAGGTGGACGGATGTGACGCATAGGCGAGACGCCAGCCAAGCTGCAGACCACTGTTAGAAACCAATAAACAATAAAATGTACCGTTTTTTAGCAAGTCATCGCTGTGTTTCCAGTAGCTTTTTCACCACCAAATGTGGGTGCTGTTAAGTGACCCATCACTGTGTTTCCTGCCACAAGAATGCCCCCAAAAGCAGGAATTTAAATCCAATCCATGATCTTTTCCGAACCACAAACAAGTGGTTTATGTGCCGAAACCTGACCACGCATTACCCACTATTACTGAAACCTAAAGAAACATGTAGTGTCAACATATCCATTACATGATAATGTACATGTAGTGGTTTAAGGTGCTCACTCATGATCAGCGGTAAAACCCTGCTGCACTGTCTGTGTCATTATTTTCTCATGGGGGGAGCAGTAGTGCCCAAGTAGGCGGAGGTGCTACCCTTGGGTGGCATTTAACTTGAATTTTCTACTGAGCTCTGCACTCAAACTTCAAATTACTGTATTTCAACTTTGATCTTAGTTGCTGCTGACCTTTCAAAGTGCAACCAGTGAGATAGCAGATGTGATGTATCACAGTAGTGACACGAGCAAGCAGGGGAGGCAGAGTGGTGGAAGAAACTCATCCTTTTCCATGAACTCTAACCCTCAATTTCTACATACTCCGTCTATGCCGGGCTGCACAGCGCTGCGGATCTGGAGCGACCGACGGCACGCACCCTTGCCTACTGGATGCGTTTCTGGAGCGCCGCGCTGCGTAGCTAACATGGGAACTGCGAAATCATGCGACAAACAGCAATTGATAAAGTGTAAGCCAGACCAAAACAATAGTTCATTCAGAAAGAGAGAGAGAAAATAAGTTTTAACTTGAGATCGCCTTGATGTTCTCATCAACATTACCTCACGATTTTCAAAAATTTGAGAGTTTACAATCTGTAGTCCATGCATTTTGAAATTTACCGGATGCTGTGTGCGTTACGTTTCCGGTTTGGTGCGATCTGAGCTACATAGCTTGATGTGCTATGGAGGCGCAGTCGCTGAAAAATAGACCCGGCGCGTATCTTGGACGAAGTGGAGTGCCGTGGCGCTTCTGGGACACAAAGACGCTGCGCGGAATGGGAGCGTATCTGCTACGCGGTGCACGTAATGTGGAAATTGCGGGTAACACAACATTCAAAACATACCACGATCTTGCCCAGGAAAGTAATGCATGGTGCGATGTCAGTGGTCAGATTTGGCCACCAGGTTTATGACATATTGTTCACGAACTTAGCTTAGTGAGCTCGCTGTTTCTGGATGTTAGCTTTGCCAAGGAGACACAGTGACCAGGGCTTTGCTTTGTATCACAAGCATGTGATCTGAATGCCTGAATGGAGCCTGCATGCTCTGCCTGTGTCAGGCTTCCTGGGGTCTTTGCATCAGTCAAGACATGCAATTGAAACTAAGTCAAACACACTCTGCACAGAGGTGTCACGTAACTCCTCTTAAAACCACAAATAGTCTGATTTTACATTCCAATTGTGTGCAGACTAAACAAATAAGATACGACATTTAGAGCTTTGGAGGCACTGATAGGTGTATTTTTACTAAGTATGTATTGCATGTACTTTAGCTATTACAAGCTAATGGCCTCCAGCTCCGTAGTTAACACACAAACGTGAGACCGCTATTGATCCTCTCATCTTGGAACGAAAAGCGATTTAAGCACATAGTTCAAAACATTGAACTTTTTCTTTAATTTGTACTAACAAGGACACTCTAAATAAAAGCGTGAATTAAAATGCCCCGCACACTTCGCATTTTAATTAAACAGCTCTGCAATAGATAGGACTTTGGGAAAAGTATTTAAATGACTCAAGACCAACTGCCCCGGGGCCCGAGACCTCCAGAGTCCCCACGAGACTTGTGTTCACTTTGTGTTAATTGGATGGTGCTAATGTAATCAATTGCAGATTTAATTTAGAATATGCGCCATAATAATACCTAAAATCATGAGTGCTTTACAGCTGCCCCTCCGTTATAACCTACAGTATATGTGATGCCTTGTTTTATACAGTGTAGAGTAAATATTTAGCAGCTAGCAATCTAATTTTAAAGCAGCACAGTGGTAGTGATACCTTAAATATCTACTTTAAGCTTTTGCTTTTTCAGTCGCACATTTGTTTCATGAAAGTCTCGTGTGTCTGCTGCAGGCTGTGCTTGTTGAAAACATAAAGGTGGCAGGCTGAGGCCCCATCGACGTGTTGATCCTGACATGTAGTGACTTAAGGAACTGAACGGTAGGCCATTTTCCACTTCAAAGTTTTCCTGTGCAGCGCTGAGTTAAACAAGGTAGGATTCTGTTAGCTGGCTCTGAGGAGGAGAACAAAGGCAGAGGGAGACCTGGGAAATGTGTATTTCAACAGGTTGTGAACCTGCGAACGTGCTACGTGACAGAGAGCAATCTGAGCATCGGCGCCTATACTGTGGATGAGGAGAATTATTCCGAGGCTCTGTGGGTTGTTGCTGCCGGGCATCGGTTAAAAGGAGTTGCTCATGCCTCTGCAAAGGTTTCGAGATCCAAGCACTTTGAAATGCGTCGAATGGCCCCGGGCTACTGGACATCGGGGGGTGTTTGATTTGTCTCAGTTAGGATATCGACCACCAGGTTGGGTCAACGCTGCAACACAGCGCTGCCTTTCATCCACCTTCCAACCTTCCTCTGCCCCCCCCGCTCCTCTGCCGCAGAAATGTAAAGAGAAGAGAAAACAGAATAAAGCTGTTTTTGTGGTGTAGGTTAGCAACACTGTTCAACATGCATGTTGTGATTTCTGCGACATCGATGACTGTTTTAATCTCACCTCAATCATCTGCTCTCTCAGTCTCTCTGTGCTGAGTCCATATCATATCAGACATGCTACCCTTCATTTTGAAATGGTCTTAATGTTGGAGGTTGCATTTGTTGCTTAGCCCTCAGTTTAACTTAGCCTACTAGCTTAGCCTGTAGTTACCCACAGTAAAAATTACTGTGCTAACTGTGTTACAATTGTTTCAATAGTTCTACTTTAGCAGGTATGTTGTCCCTCATCTGTGCGACTGTCAAAGCATGACACACCGTCTCGTTCTGTACCCCACAGACGCTGGACAGCAGACACTCTGGGTGAAGTAGAGACTAAGTTTCACTCAGGCAGAAGCTGGAAATTCTCCCTGGCACGCTGTAATAACCTTTGTGATCTCCTGCTGTCACAATCAGAGAAACCCCTGAGGTGAAAACATGCTAGCTATTTACATCTATACATTTAGCAATATAAAGGAGCAGTTCGACATTTTGGAAAATGGATGAATAGCTTCAGCTACAGGCTTGATAGCAGGCCTGTTGGTGAGGTTACGCCTGGCCCAGTTTGCCGCTATATCAAAAGGCTGTTTCCAGTCTGGGCTGGACAGAGTGAACAACTGTCAGTCTCTTGTTCAATAACCTCTGAGTAATGGTCTCTCAAAATGAACATGGTGGTCACCGCCCATTTTTGGCATTGCACAGATCAAGTCAGTTGTTTTATCCGCGGGTGCCGCTGGCTTGATAAGTTTGGACAAGGTATGAGTCATCTTGTTAATGGTGACAGGCGGGTGGACCCGGGATGCATTTTGCAAGTGATGCATCCCTTTAATGAGTCTATGGATGATGCGTACCTTGGTTGTAAAGTGAGGGTCGGAGGAACGTGGAGCCGCTGGTCCGCCCTGGGTAGCGGCAAAAGCGCAGCCTCTACCGCGGGGCGCGGCAGCTGTGCACTGGTTGGTAGCAGTAGATCTCCACCACCGCCCGCTGGGGGCTCCTCTCCTGCGGGATCGGGAGTTGTATTGAGGGCGCTGGTTCTGTTGGAAGCGCTGATTGTTGTAGTAGGGCCTCCGAGGTCTGTACTGGTGCGGTCGGTCGCCCCGTGGCCTGGAACAGGAAGCGGAAAAGGAGGCCGCGTCCCGCTGGGGTGGTCTCCGCGTCACTGAGGCATATGAGGGTCTGTAGTTGCCAGGTCGGACATTTGGACGGGCGTCGGCGTCGTGTCTCCTGGAAGACAGCGGTTCTGCATACCTGTCCCTTCTCCGTCAGCGGCCATAACGCACCGTGGTCCAGCTGATGTCCTCATGGTCGGATAACATGGTCAAAGTCGGGCCTTTTTGAGGCAATGAAAATTCAGGAAAAACGACTCTAGAGTAGGGATCTGATTTACTGAGCTTTACTGCTCCCACTTGAAGCACAAAAGGTAGCTACGTTTCGGTAAAATAAACCTTCTTCAGGCAAATGTTGCTAAAGCTAAAGAGCTGCGCTAAGGTGTGTGTGTTGAGCTAGCGCCCAAGGCTAAAAGGAGGAAGTGGGGCGGAGCAGAGGAGGAGGTAGCGTGCCAGGTCATAGGTCATGGCCTTAAAGGGATACACGTCCATCCGCTATGTGGTTAAATGCTTTTTTTGGGACATGAATTAATGTTTTAATTACATTATTGTTTGTTTTGTTGTATTAATTTTTTTTTAAAAAACGTGAATTAGGTTTTAATGTTGTCCAATTCTAATTCTGTGTTGAGATTATGACTTGAATTATCTGGTTTTATGAATTATTAATGTAATCCACTCCTTCCTGGGAATGGACAGTAGCTCATTAAGCAGTACAGACATGAATTCAATAACATTGTACATGACTTCATATCATGGGTAAGTGCAAACATCATGTAATGTCCATAAACATACAGTATGTGTGAGGTACCACATCATGTTTCATACTGATCCTGAGGTACGGTAAAGACAACTTAAAGTGTCCACAGTTATTTTGCAGAAATAATCAGTATTCAGGTGCAGTAGATAAACCTAGATCAATATAAGAAGGTAAGGTCCGTGCACACATTATCACACTCAATCATACAATAATAGCATCACATTATGTGTCATGGTGTGATCAAAATGGATGTTTTGTGAATACACATACAGTTAATGAAAATGGGAAGGGAAGCCCGAGATATGAGGGAGAGGCACGCGGGCACAGTCATCCCTCCTCAGAATCCCATCCCATAATCAAGGGTGTGGTTAGGGTCAGGGGTCACATCCAGGTCGTGGTTAGATTAGGGACAAAAATCTGTATGGAGTCCCCGAAGGGACACAGTTGGCACTGGCACAGGCTGTTCACTTCAAAAAGATAATGCTGAAGTTAAATTATTATTCTCCTTAAGTTGATATTAGAGAAATTTTTGCATTATCCTCCTAAAGAAAAAATATAAAATAATTTTATTTAGGCAGTCCAAAAATCATACCCAAACTAATAATTACTTTTCAAAAAATCCAAAACCAGAATGAAAAAGTAACTAATCTCCGATACAGCTCAGGGAGAGGTCAAAAAAGGCCACATGGACATTCTCCATCCAACATATTTATTTCAGAAATATATACAGATAATTACCCAAACCAGCAATAGGTTAAAAGAAACTGTAAATTCCTTCCCTTGGCCGTCCTGCTGGGTTTAGAGACCAAAAGAAAATATAAACAAGGCTTAGAATAGGATCCTATTAAAAGATTAAAGGGGAAAAAAAAGTGTTTATTAAATCGATGTGGTGGATCAACCTCCTCAGGCCCTAGATCCCTAAGGTTAGGGAAATGAGTTTCTGTTTTTTATTAGCCCCTGATGGGATTTTGGTGCACTGGCCTGGGGGTGTATCATCCACCGTCACCTGTCTCCTGTGACAGCAGGGTGGACCCGGGATGCATTTTGCAAGTGATGCATCCCTTTAATGAGTCTATGGATGATGCGTACCTTGGTTGTAAAGTGAGCGTCGGTGGAACGTGGAGCCGCTGGTCCGCCCTGGGTAGCGGCAAAAGCGCGGCCTCTACCGCGGGGCGCGGCAGCTGTGCACTGGTTGGTAGCAGTAGATCTCCACCACCGCCCGCTGGGGGCTCCTCTCCTGCGGGATCGGGAGTTGTATTGAGGGCGCTGGTTCTGTTGGAAGCGCTGATTGTTGTAGTAGGGCCTCCGAGGTCTGTACTGGTGCGGTCGGTCGCCCCGTGGCCTGGAACAGGAGGCGGAAAAGGAGGCCACATCCCGCTGGGGTGGTCTCCGCGTCACTGAGGCATATGAGGGTCTGTAGTTGCCGGGCCGGACATTTGGACGGGCGTCGGCGTCGTGTCTCCTGGAAGACAGCGGTTCTGCATACCTGTCCCTTCTCCGTCAGCGGCCATAACGCACCGTGGTCCAGCCGTTGTCCTCATGGTCGGCTAACATGGTCAAAGTCGGGCCTTTTTGAGGCAATGAAAATTCAGGAAAAACGACTCTAGAGTAGGGATCTGATTTACTGAGCTTTACTGCTCCCACATGAAGCACAAAAGGTAGCTACGCTTCGGTAAAATTAAACCTTCTTCAGGCAAATGTTGCTAAAGCTAAAGAGCTGCACTAAGGTGTGTGTGTGTTGAGCTAGCGTCCAAGGCTAAAAGGAGGAAGTGGGGCGGAGCAGAGGAGGAGGTAGCGTGCCAGGTCATAGGTCATGGCCTTAAAGGGATACACGTCCATCCACTGTGTGATTAAATGCTTTTTTTGGGACATGAATTAATGTTTTAATAACATTATTGTTTGTTTTGTTGTATTAATTTTTTTTAAAAAGATGTGAATTGGGTTTTAATGTTGTCCAATTCTAATTCTGTGTTGAGATTATGACTTGAATTATCTGGTTTTATGAATTATTAATGTAATCCACTCCTTCCTGGGTATGGACAGTAGCTCATTAAGCAGTACAGATATGAATTCAATAACATTGTACATGACTTCATATCATGGGTAAGTGCAAACATCATGTAATGTCCATAAACATACAGTATGTGTGAGGTACCACATCATGTTTCATACTGATCCTGAGGTACGGTAAAGACAACTTAAAGTTTCCACAGTTATTTTGCAGAAATAATCAGTATTCAGGTGCAGTAGATAAACCTAGATCAATATAAGAAGGTAAGGTCCGTGCACACATTATCACACTCAATCATACAATAATAGCATCACATTATGTGTCATGGTGTGATCAAAATGGATGTTTTGTGAATACACATACAGTTAATGAAAATGGGAAGGGGTCAAAATGGGTTCAAATTAAGCTTTAGGGTCAAAATTGGTTAGGTTCAGGGCCCATGACCAGGTCAGGGTTAGGGTATGGAATGACGGCCAGGTTGGGGGTTTAAAACTGAAGTCCTGAGGTGGGTCATGACCAGGTGTGTGGTTGGGGTCAGGGCTGAAGTGGCAAAGTCACATAACCAATCAGAATTCTGAGATTAAAGTCAGAATTCTGAGACCTGTACCTTCTACGTTGCAGCAACACGCGTCTCTTGTTTATTTTTGTAAGCTGAAAACCAATTCAGTGACTAGAAAAGTTATATTTACTTTAATTGTTACAGCTAAGAAACAATAAATAATGAAGACAATAAAGTGCCTCCAAAATAGCATCCTGGCTTCGTATGTGTAGAAGAACGTCCGCTAGCATCTGAGCTAACTTCATGCTATGTAAAATGTCATAGACTTGTGCTAGTACCATTAGCATGTTGTTTATGTGAGAAAATGTGCCCTGTAAAAAAAAAAAAACATTGTCTGCTAACCTCGTGAGTTAAAGTGACGCATTTGTTTGCATTTGCATTTAAGAATTTTGTAACTTTACCTTTTGTTAAATGTTCCTATTGTACCTGGCTCCATATGAATAGAGGAAAAGTCCACTAGCCACTAGGCTAATTTGTGCAATTTAAAATGTCATGGGCTTGTGCTAGTAACGTTAGCATGATGTATTTGTGGGGAAAGCATGTCTAACAAAAGAAAAGTGCTTTGTCTGTGAATCTTGTGAGTGTTAAAGACGCTATTAATCCATGTTTAATAGGTGCATAGAGCTGACGCACAACTATAGATCCGCCTTTAGTCACTTGTAGGTCACATCAACCATGATCTTTTCCCAACCAAGTGGTTTTCTTGCCTAAACCAACAGTCAGCCGCTCCTTAGTCACATAAGTTGACTAACATGCCTTCCTGCCGAAACCCTGCTTCAAGATACAACACAAAATGCTGGGATGAGATCGTGTTGCACCAACACTAGCGTTAGAATCATCATAATCCATATAGTCTGGCTCCTTATCGCAATGGGTAGGGATCTGGTTTTATTAAACCTCTTTTTAAGAAACCAAACCTTGATCCAGGGCCTTTTATTCAACCACTCTTTAACTTTCTTTTCAAAAGTAAAAGTAAAAGTTGTGTCTCAGCAACTTTGCAACTGTGGTGAAGTTTAATTTTATCTTTTCACAGCTTCTAAGCCGTGGCAGAGACAGCACACTACCTACTCCAACTGCACTCAGCCAAGAACAAGTCATGTGAATAAGTGTTTTTTAGTCCATATTGTTCACAATGCTGTTGGTACGAGTGATATTTTGTCAACTTGCCACACAAGACCTCAAGTTGGCATTTGCTGCATTTGCCAACGTGTGTGCCAAGATGAAACGGAGCGGAAACCACACACACCACACACACACACACCAGCACTGCTCCGTCACATTTGGGAGAAGACCCAAAATTTCCTGCACAGCTAACTCAAAAACATTTACTATAAACTGCATGTATAGACCTGCATGAAACTGGTGCACAGGCCTGTATCACGCTGCCACACTCCTCTCTCCATGTGGCGAGGAAGGAAAGCTCGAACACCACAGCCAGAGTCAAATATAACTGACTCACCATTTCACTCTTGACTTTTTTTTTGCAATGAAAGTTATTCCTGAACTTTTCCCTTTTTAAAGACCTCAGTATTTACGGTCTCATTTCACCCAAATACCTGTGGCAAGGGAGGTAAAACCTGCACCAAAGGAGGAAAGGATAACAAATGATGGAACGTATGGACGGGGAAATGGGGCATGGGGTAATCCTGTTAGCCAGCTAATCGCCGTGGATATAAGGTCCAGGGACGCTGTATGTTAGACACAGCAACCTGCACCCTCAGCATCACCACTGTGTGTGTGTGTGTGTGTGTGTGTGTGTGTGTGTGTGTGTGTGTGTGTGTGTGTGTGTGTGTGTGTGTGTGTGTGTGTGTGTGTGTGTGTGTGTGTGTGTTTCCGGAAGGGAGGGGCCTGGATATCCATTACCCATTATCATCCGGGGTTCTTGGGGATTACTGTGGATAAAGTGAGAAAGAGGGAGAGAAAAGGAGAGAATGGGGACTTAGCCTTATATCCCGCAGCTTTTTCCTCTGCTGTCCAGCTCAACACAAAATCATTTGGCTGGCGGCGAGGCTCAGAGGGAAAGGAATGCTGTAGGAGGTGCTGTACCCAAAGAAACAGTAATTGAAAACTTGATTAAAATGCTTAATAAGTTTGCAGTATGCTTGCAGTTAGAAAAAAAAAACATCTATTTGTCCAGCATCTAATCCAATCTGTCAAACTGGACAAATTGAATCAGCCGTAATAAGTCCCTGACACCAGGGTATTTGTCAGCAGCAGTGGGAATACTGTATCACCAGTTCAGACAGTTTCATGAGGCATGGCAAGACCTCGCACCAGAGTTGTCGTCTTCAACTGTCTTTAACTTTAGTGCAACTTGGGACCTTTTTTTGCTGATCTGGTGACCTGGTCAGTAAACACACACGAGCATGACTTTTTTAAAGTTAGGCAACCAATAATGAATAAAGACTGTCTCTCAGTTGCAGTGACAAAGAGAGAAAGTTTGCGGGTAGAGAACACAGACTCAAGTTTACATCCTGTCTCCAATTAACACACAATCGCTGTTTTTCATCTGGTCTGATGTTTTCTGATTTGCCACCGGCGGCACGATGGAGCAGTGGTTAGCACTGTCGAAAAAAAGCAAGAGAGTTCCTGGTTCGAACCTGTGTGGAATCTGCATGTTCTCCCTGTGCTGGTGTGGGTTTTCTCTGGACTGTGGGAGGAAGCCGGAGTACCCAAAGACATGCAGGTTAATTGGTGACTCTAAAGTGTCCGTAGGTGTGAATGTGAGTGTGAATGGTTGTCTGCATCTTGCCCAATATCAGCTGGGATAGGCTCCAGCCCCCTGTGACCCCTACCAGGATAAGTGGTTACGGAAAATGAATGACTGGACAATGTGCCACCTCTATGGTCAATGTTCAGGTAACAGTTTTATGGGTTATTTTGAAATGAGTGATTTAGATATGACTAGAAACCAAAGTCGAGCATTTGTACTGAACTCCACCTCTGGTGTTAAAGACCCAACCATCCACCCTAACCAACCCAGTGTCACTCTGAAGTCATTGGAAACCGGCACTTGGTCAGTGACTTCCAGCATCAGACACCGATGAAAGAAGGCGTCCTTTCATGTCGGCATGATACGCAGCCAGTCACTGGTATTGTTTAACTGCGCCCAGTGGCGTCAGGGGGAAACGAGGCAAGACAACAACCAAAGTTAGTGTGGTGGAAGTCCAAGTAAGGCAGGTGGGATGGAAGGTGGATGGGTCCAACAACCACTGACTTTCACTTGGGAGGCGGGTGTTTGCTACCTTGTGGAAGTAAAGCCAAACCCTGCTCTTGTATCCTAATCCCAACCACGTGTAAGTTGAAGGAAAAAAAACTGTAATTTTGTGGTGCTGTACCAATGATACATGTTTTTTAGACTGTATCAAACTGTACATTTCCTGTGAAAACAGAAGTGTATTTTGAAAACAGACAATGCATGTAACAGGCTGAAGTTGACACGGCGTCCCAGAACGTCAACAACCAACACACCCAGGGTACCTTGCACGTCACATCGCGATTTGGAAAGTCGGTGACCAAACCAGGTTGGAGTAAGAATGTGTTGCCCTAACCTTCCCCGTAAGTTTTTTTCACAAGACAAAGAAAATTGTGCTACTTCCTTTTAAGCCATGCGAGCAAAATGGCTGTAGGGTCGACTACTTTGGGCCCGTCCCAGGTTGCTTGTTAGCTAGCTAGCTAGCTCGCACTATCTGGCATCTGTCATCTGTCCTGCTCTGCAAAATTGTTAGACTTTCCACATTACAATAACACGCCAGCTAGTATAACTATGCTGCCTCGTAATGTAAGCTGGTTAGCTAGCTAGCAGAAGTCCCCTGTCGTCTGTCGTTCATCAAATGAAGCATGATGAATGCGGCAGCTGTGATCTCAGTAGGACGAACTCAACTGGAGACTCCATTGTAGATGCCGATTGGAAATGTTTAAAATATGTATGCGTGAACGTAGCCGACGTGGTGACGTAGTGAGTGGTGTCCCAATTCCTAGGGAAAGATTTCTACCACCACCCCTCATTGCTTAATATCGAGGGCCAGGGGTAGTGGACAAGAGGGAGCACTGGGACTGGGCCTTTGGTCCAGACCAAAATACCTCAATACAGATTTTCATTAAATTCGGCACAGAGATTAACTGTAACCATTCTTCTTACATTCATCTAGCAACATCATCAGGTCAAGATTTCAATTTGTGCAATACTGTGCCATCAGCTTCAGCTGTAGTTCCTGGTTAGTACTGATTAGCATGCTAACATGCTAATCAAAGATGCTGAACATGGTAAACATACCATCAAAAGTCTCCTAAACAAGATGCAACCAGCTAATCACCCTGGTCTCTCAGCTTCTCACAACAACAAACTCCTTTTTTATTCTGTAATTAAGGATTTTTTTGCTTTTGCATATCGCTCTGAGACGTACAGTACAAAGGGTCAGAGTGCAGTCAGGCGGGATCAGGAGAGTTCAGCACTCTCCTCAAGGACATGCCAACGCAACACTGCCAGCACGGTTTGTTTTCTCTTAAATAACACGACCTGCTCTGTTGTGTCCACATCGCCATTCCATAGGCACAACCTCCTGAGTGACGTCCTGCATCTGTTCCAGCTGGACACATCAAGGACAGACACACAGAGGACAGTGACTTCTAAACAGTGTTTGTATCACACCTAAAGTTATTCCAAAACTGGGAATATCATTTGAATAAATGAATAAAGTTAGTGACTGCTCGTCAGCTCGGCAGGGCAGTACATGCACATAAACAAAATTACATTCATATTTAATGTGTCTGAGCCGTCATGTGCTTTGTGTTTCATATAGGAGATCTCAGGGTTTTTATCAAGTCAAACCAGAGAGTGAACCCGAAAATGTCCTGACCTTCTGAGGTAATTTGTCCACAGGTGATGCAGTGCAACAGTTAAACCAGTCGACACCACAAGAATAATGTGTTTACAGAGTATGTGTGAAGTAGCGGCTGCAGGCCAGATGTGTTGTGTTTCCTTGTTCATTTCTCGCACACAAATAAAGTGAGTGAAACCGTGTCACGGGTCATTTGAGATCCCAGTATGTGGCCTGGAGTTTTTTAGCCTAATTGAGCCATCAGTTGCTTTTCCTTGTGAGGTAGTTTTAAATCAAGGCAGCAAAGGAACCCATCTGTCGTGCATCTGTGATTGCTTATAATTACGCATTATGAAGTGAATTAATACGGCATATAAGCTTGTTCCACGGCTCGTAGTCGTCTCATGATGTGCCAGACCTGTTGTGCGTTCACAATCGTGGTTTGTTTGATGAAAAATCTGGGTTGGATTGGCAGGACAAGAGACAGACGAAGAGAGGCAGCAAGACGAGAGAGAGGTGTGGGCTGTCAGCTGTCTGTGTGTGTGTGTGTGTGTGTGTGTGTCAGTCAGTCAGTAGAGCCTCCAGTACATTGCCAAAATGAAATAGCTTGTGGCTGTACATTTAAATTCAAAGTGATTAAAATGTTGCTTTAAATTTTCACTGCATACAGACAATAATTACCTTTCTTATGTTGCCATCCTTTAATTTAGCAGAAGAACTAATCAGAGCTTAAAAGCTTATTTCAGCCCCGTCGACAGAAGAACATTTTGGCACTGCACATTTCTGCAAACCACCAATACAACACACGTGCACATCATGTGTATCATACCAGTGTTTCTAAAGCAACTTAATATATGTGCTGACTCTGTCATGTGGAGGTGGAGGTGATGGTGGATGGAGTGTCACTGAGGTAAAACACCTGCCAAGCTGCAGCTCAAAAAAAAATAAGGTTGTTTTTTGGCAAGTCATCGCAGAGTTTTCAGCAACTTTTTAGGCACAAAATTAAGTTTTTTTTAAAGGGCTGTGACTGTTTTTTCTGTGGTTTTTCAGCCCCCAAAGGTCTGTTTTTTAGCAAGTCGTGGCTGTTTGTCCAGCAGGAATCGTGCCCCCAAAATGGGGTATTTTCCTGTGTCAATTCATGCCCCAACTGTGAGTGTTAATTCAGGACCTGTCATTTTTTTCCTTGGCTTTTCAGCCCCACAAACGTGTATTTTTGAGACCCTCCACTGTTTCTTCAGTGTCTTTTCAGCCCTCAATTTTGAGTGTATTTTAGGGACCATCGCTGTTTTTCTTGCAGCTTTTCAGCCCCCAAATGCGTGTGATTTTTAGGGACCGGTTGCTGTTCTCACTGTGGCTTTCAGCCCCAAAACATAAGTGTTTCTCAGGGTCCTGTCACTGTTTTTCCTGGGTCTTTTCAGCCCCAAATGTGGGTGTATTTTAGAGACCCATCACTGTTTTTCTTCTGTCTTTTAAGATCCCAAACACAAGTTTCGTTAGGGACCCATAGCTGTTTTTTTCTGTGGCTTTTTAGCTCATAAACTTGTGTTATTTAGCAACTGGTGGCTGTTTGCCCAGCTGGGACAGTGCCACAAACAGGTGGTTGTTTTAACTGAGACATCATCGTGATCTCAGCAGGGATTGTGCCCCTTTTTAATAGCACTTACAGGTCCACACAAACAGGATTTACTTCATATAATAACTCTCAATATTTAGAGGAGCTGCCCACAGAGATGGTTTTATTAAATCAATATGTAATAAATACCTTGAAGTGAGTGTTTTATGACAATTTATTTTATCCTCTCAATTTATTTCGTTTTGATTTATTTATGCTTGTTGTCTTCATGATATATCAGTAATCTAGAAAGTGTTTATTATTTAAATTGATTTTTTTTAATGTTCACCAGGTTTATCTTATTCAACAGTCGGGGGGAGATACCATGGGAGCCAGTGGTCCTTTTAAGTCTTCATTTATTGCACAATTTTAGAATTACTGAGACTCAAATCACCAGTTTTAATCTTAGCAGCTGGATCTCTCATGTTCTTGGGTGAGGCACCAGGTTAAATTTAGATGAGCCTCTACAATGCCTACAGACAGGCTGTAAGCCACAGGCAAGAGTGTGAAAATAGCGGTGGATTCCTGCAAAACTGAAATGTGGGTTTTGATTGGCCTGTTATGACTGTGAATGTGAAGCTAAGTAGCAGGGACAAAGACACCTGTAAGTGCAGGTAGGATGGCAAGCTGGACTGTAAAAATAGTCTTTAAGTACCTTCACTTTACAGATACTGTCTTCCGTCTCCTCTCCTCCACCTTCCTCTCACCTCCACTTGTGCCTTTCTCTCCGTGTGCCCTCACATCTTTTAGCAGAAATTACTCATCCAGAGCAGCCACCTACATCCAGAAAGGCGCGTTATGAAATTATTGTCTTCTTTTGATAGCACCGTTCATCCGGATGTTCTCCTCACAATAAAGACTCCCCCACGTTTTCATTGATTGAGCCAGGTTCAGGTAGTTCATCTGACAGCCATTTTAATTGCCTTTTTCAATCCTCGTTCAACTATCGCCTATTTCCCTTTAATTATGATATACTAACTGCTAACTTTGACTGCCCTGAGAGGAGAAAAAGGTATAAAAATTACACAAGATTGCTGCAGAAAATCGAACTGACTCACTTCCCGGTCTTGTGTGAGATGGCGCCATCAATAAAATTAGCTGAGAGACAGCCGAGGGACGGCGAAGCCAATTGGTGGGAAGATATGATGAGCTGAAGTTACTGGTGGACTGCCAATCAGTTGGGAAGTGGGTCGTCCTCTCCATTGCAGAGACTTGAGTTATGTTTAACATCATGATTTAGCAGCTCAAATAAAGATGAATGGTTGGCGCCAAACTGGAGAGAGAAAAAAGCAGAGCATAGAGGAGGAGAGGCACTCAAAACAGACTTTGAGTTTAACGATCAAAAACTCAAACTCAAGTTCATTTGCCCCCTCAGTGCGGTTCGTTTGGGCAGGTGTGAACACAGCAATCACACTCAGGTGTGCACCAAAACAACCAGACCGAGACCTTCTTGTAGAGGTGGTCTCAGTCTGGTTTCTTGTGTTGAGAAGGTGTTGCGACCTGGATGTGAAGCAACTGCAGTCACATGACACATTGTTTGGGTTAAACATGAGCATGTTACAGTCCTGGAGGATTATTAATGTGCACCTCCTCCTGTACTGCCTTAATATGCACATTCAGCACATCCAATGCATCAAAACATTGTTTTCTAGTTGGGTTCCACCTCTACTTCGAACCAGTACTACAGTCTTTGAGGCCTTTTTCTCCAAATCATAACTCACTGTCAGTCATGATGCAATGTGACATATTCTGCTCAATATACTGATATAATCAGAAAGCTAATAATCTCCTCTTTCCAACAATTTATCGAAGTCAAGATGTGTTTCAGGGTCAGTGTGACAGGAGATGAGAGCGAGTCACATTTGTCTTCCTATCTGACTGCCTTCTTTGCTAACAACCACATTTTGATATTTGACAATCATTGCTGTCAACCTCTGCCTTATCTGTCTGCATTGCCTGCATCCAACTGGTGTTGACGCGCAGGGGCAGATCAGGTTACTGATGGTGTGGGTTGTCTGCGCACCAATCATAAGGTACTGATATCAAAACTTTTGTTAAAGCTGAACATAACATTATTCTACAGCAGTTAAGTTGTAGTTCACCGTTGAGACCCAGAAACTCCCAGACAAAACAAATCACATTTAGCGGAGTGTGCAGCCTAGTCTCAGAGGAGACTCTGGTATATCATACAGGATTTCACCCAGCGTCTTTAATGCACCTTTAAATTGGCTCATTTGCAGTATTTTGTTTCCAAAGTGGCTTATTTAACAAATTACATTTTCTCCTGCCTAAGAAATAATTAAGTGTGAAATTTGATATTATATCACTGTTAGGAGGGCGGCAGGGATTCATCCTATAATATAGAGGGACTGAAATCTGAATTAACTTTTACTCTCCATAAGTTACATCAACACTACTACTGTTCATTATTGGGGCTCCACAGGTTTTACACCCAGACATGGACTCTGCTTAAACTACTACCAACAAGTATTGAAAACATATCATGCACATCACAGTGTCTTCAAGTCTAAGCAGCATGTTTACAGCAGTGTGAAGGACTTGAACTTTGAAAATCACTGCATTGAACTTTGTATAATTAAAAAAAGCCTCTACTTATTTACTTTATTTTACTTTTGTTGTCTCACAAGTAGCCTCTTGTACTCCACCCCCATTTTGCAGCAAAAACGCCTAAAATGACATACCCAAATTCAAATGACTGTAGCTTCTGAAACGCTCTGACCACATGCATGCAGGAGGTCTCGCCAGAAACAAAACTCTCTGAAGCTTCTTGTGAAAGTGTCAGAAACACTCTAGGTGATACAGAGACAGAGTAATGGGCCTTTGAAGTCAGTAAAAAATTGAAGACTTTGCCTAAAATAAAATAAAAAATGTGTTTCAGGATGAATAACTGTCTGTGGCTTCATCTGAGCAGGTAAAGCTTTTCCATGAAAAGATCCAGGCGGAGCTATAAAAGACAAGTCGCTCACTCTAACATTGTAATGATTGAAATCAGATGTGATTATGATAACTGATGTTTTTGACACAGAAACACCATAAAATATCATCTAATAAAGCCATATTAAACGTGAAAGCTATGATCCCACTTTCTAGACGGTGTATCTCAGTCAAAAATAGTGGTTACCTTTTATAAAACAGCTAAGTCCCCGCTAACAGCTCCACATAAGATCGCGAGTAATCCGTTAACTTTTCCTGTCAAAAATCGTCATGACATGAATTGTGACCAGTCATCGTGATTTTGGACTTTGTGTTTAGGCTGCTCTGGTGCAAAATCCATAATAAATAAAAGAAAAACAATGTTATTTTTGAAAAGCCTTGCAAATTGTTGGTCAGTTGGTTGACAGAGCTGATCATAAACAGGCAAGAGGCTCTGTGTGTCGTAAACTGTGGTCACAACCTCAACTTAGACACATGTTCTGCAGGGCTGTAAACATGTCCACAGTATGCTCCTAAAACCTGAATAATATCAGTATATTGCTTATGCTACAATAGCAGTGAGAACTCAAGTGCTGTTTACATGGCCAAATTTAGAATATCGTCATATTCAAAATGATAGTGGGCAATTACAGCTCATGTAAACACAGTCTGCTTGACACCACTGAAAGAACAGTGACGAAGCATTTCTGCAGAGTCACAACAAACCGTCAGTGGATCGTCAGTGCCAAACATCTTCTCTACAGTGCGTGTCTGTAAATGCATGTGAATACCATTTATCCCCTCTCAAAATCTGAAGTAGTGTTTACACGGACTCATCAGGGTATTTGTGCAGACTTCACACGGGCTCAATGCTTTTTGACTACTTCTCTTGAAATGTGGGCTGGTTCTCCGCCAGGAACGCGCAACAAGTCCTCAGACCTGACGGACTAAATATGTTGGTTGTTAGTGTCGTCTGAAACAACCCATTTGACCATTACAGCTATAGATTGGGAACCTTTGTGACCTACCACTAACTAAGGTTATAGATTGAAGCTGGAGGTTTAAAAGGCAGTGATCGCAGCTCCGGTCAAAAAAAAAGAATAACAGTATTGACTGTTGTCAGGAGATAAGATGTGAGCAGCAGTCTCCAGTGTCAGAGAGGTCATTTGTATCCTGATCCTGTCCCTCTGAGACGTAGCGTACACAAGGTATTTATAGCAAAACAAACCAGTGCGTTTGTTGTGAAGAGGACGGTCTTGCATCATGGTACCTTCACATGAATACAGAGCAGAAACCTTTATAAACGGACATCCTGCAGAAGGCAACAGGATGTCCGAACCATAACAGCCAGAGCATTCATTCCTTTTGCCGCAGAAAGCTAAGGCCTCTGTCTTCCCCCGTCATCCCGTCATTACTTTGGCCTCTAGTTTCACACCTGCGCTTCGCCAACTGGGTGTGGCCAGGTGGATTTTGCAAGTTTGGCACACCGTGCACACTGGCGCAGCTACTTCTCTTTCCCACCTCCGTCCCTCCTACCTGCGCAAGTCGGAAAGAGGGAGGAGAGAAGGCGTGGAGTGGGTTTTACAAATTCACATCACACCAATCAAATGAGCCCCTCTCCTCGCCCTTACATGTGCCGCGCAAAGGCGTAATGAGAGTTTACTCTCCAGACCAGACGGGCCCGGGTACAGCTACAGGACCAGCCCTTCCTGGACCTTCAGGCGGGAGGGTTCAGGATGCTGGAGAGGGAGCTGGGCTCTCTAACCTCCCGGGTCCAGGGATTAGAGGCTAGTTAATGGAAGACTCCGGACCCCGCGCCCAGGTAGCCATTAAGGCCACGCACGTGTGGAGGTGTCGCTAACCAGAGGAGAGGAAGAAGAGGAAGAGGGGGGGTTAATAAATAAAATAAATTGAATGTTGAAATAATTTGTTTTGGGTGATTTGTTGTAGCCTATATTTAATGTGATTGAGTAAATTTACACCATAAATGTGTGAATGGATGAACAGGGAAATACTCTCTCTGTCGGCTCTCAGGTGTGGATGGAAAAATTATGTGCTCATTTGCTTGTCGGACTAGACTAGACGTCACTGCGTGTGTAGCCGAACTGACAGCTCTCTGACTGATACCCGCCACCATAGTATCAGTCGCCATAACTACACTGGAATTGCCCTGTCATGGCTGCGAGAGATTGTTGTTAGCATAATCCCGTATATCCATGTTAGAGCCATTTCTAGTAAGTCCTAGTTTCAGTTTTTTTTTTGAGTCACTTGAATGCGCCATGAGCTGGCGTCATGGGAACCTTTAAGTAAAGGCAGGTGTGCTGGAGTGAGTGTGGAGTGTGGAAGACACCATGGGTTTACAGTCTTTAACCACCGTGTGTTTGGTCAGTCTCTAGCTGATGACATAATCAGTAGGCACCTGGTATGTTCTCCATGTCAGAGCCAGGCAGAGCTCATGCCTTCATCAGTCGGACATCATCCTGACGTTAGGGCGTTTTAAAGCATCATGTTTTATCCTACTGTCAGTCACCTCGTTAAAGAAGGTCGACTTGACACACTGCTGTCTGGAGTTTATCTGCCTGTTCATTTATGCAAGATGTGTGAAAATTTAAACTTTGATTCCCCATTGATTTGAACTTTGTTTTTGTAAAGGCCTGTTTGTGTGGGGATTTTGTTTTCATGTTTTTTAAACGCAATTGTCAAGACTATCAGTTCATGGTGTCATTCCGCAAGTCTCCATACATCCTGCAAATCATCAACTCTTAAACCAACCAAAGCACCTAGATCATCAAACAGCGAGTAAAATTAAACCAAAGACGAGGAGTTTATCATATCTCCCATCATGGCGTCTATTAGCGGCAAATTTTTTAACCTATTTGGAAGCTGCAACAATCAGCGTAAAATAAAAGCCATAATAGTCTTTTTGCAGCAGATAGCCATGACGTCTGTCTCCCTTTGGGGGTGCCCCACCTATAAAGGGGTGTCTCCCGCCTTACCTCGCCCCTTCTGCTGTTGTGCTTTGCAGGAGAGGTAAGCAACATTGCTCTTGTGTTAATGCTGTTAAGCTGTTTATAAGTTAATTTCACCTTAACATAATCTTGTCTCGCTTTATTTGTTCAGGGGCTGGAGTTTGTATGTTTGTGTATGATGGAGGATTTTGTTTTTGCCACCTGTTGTCAGGAGTAAATGGAGATCACCTCTGAAAATCCCCACGGTCTGGGCCTCTTTACATCTATATATTTATGTGGATGTCTTATGCATTTGTCCTTTTCAAATAAACAAGTAATTAAATAAATAAATGTTTGTTCAACATGTCTTGTGCTTTTATTTTGTAAAATCTGATGAAAAACATCTGATTTTGTTTTTTTATTCTGAGACACAATTTCAATACTTTCATTAATCATCATGGTTTATTGACTTACATGACCTTATAGCAGGCTGTGCATATTTTAGGGATATGAAGTATGTCAAGATGCTCCAGGGAAAAGGCAAAAATAGCACAGGCAGAGTGTTTCTGTTGCAGAGTTCAGAGGGTTAACTCGTTCATAAGTGGCTGAGGAGACGGTAGAGGCAGCAGAGGAGGGTCCTGTGCTGTAACATGTGTGCTGTATGTTGAGCTGAACCTTCTGTCTCCAGCAGCAGGCTGGACAGTGATGACCAACACTTGTAGCTCAGACCGGCTATCCCACACTGCCATCTGTGGGCCAGCGAGTGAACACCACCCTTAAAAACCTAAAGGCTGCACTTACATAAGCGATCTATAAACCAACAGCGTGAGCGGCTGCCTTACAATAAGCAAGCCGAGATGATGCTCAGCTGTGGGATCCCACCGGGAAGGCAGTGCCAGCTCGACCCACTGCGCTGATTTACATGTGACCCACATCAATGCACCAGTTCCGAGCCTCCGACAGATCGAGGGGGAGTGAAACGGATGGAAAGAAAGAGAGACACAGAGGCTGCCATTTTATGCATCCTCCACTCGCTTTTCTGCCTCAAAACAAGCACACACACGTACAGTAATTCTGCCTCTCTCTGATGCAGTGAACCCAATCCCATCTGTTCAAGGAGGATACATCCTGGCAGAGGGAATTTATTCTGCAGCCAAGATTTATTTACTGGAAACAACTTTGGGTTTTCTTTCTCGAGCAGTCTGTCTCTTTCTTCTCCTTCTCACTCCTCCCTCCTGCTGTTACTGCCTCCCGCTGCGTGTGTTGTCCTGCAGGTTCTGTGCTAGCTCGGCCAGGTCGATAGCCGCTAATGAAAGGCGCCTTTATGAAGGTGTCAGCTGCTTTCCCTCACAGGAGCAAGCAGCTCTAATTTGAAGTAATGGTTATTGGCTGGGCCATTGATTTATTGAGCTGGTGATTAGTGCACTGTATCAGCACCCGCAGAGGAGGGAAGGAAGGCAGGAGGCACAGAGGGTGGGAGGGAGGGAGAGAGAGAGCAAACGATGGAAGGCAGGAGCAGAGGAGGATGTAGGGAGGTGTGTTTGATGTGGGTGGTAATGTGGGAGATGGAGGAAAGATGGAAGAGTATTTGCAGTTGTGATTCTATGAGACAGAAAGACCTCATGCTGTGTGCGTGTCAGCCTTTATCATCACTGTCCTGTTTCCTTTCTTGTGATCCTGCTTTTGTGCTCTGAGGAAATACAACCTGATGAAGTAAAGAATTAAATGTCCGCTGCGCCGTGGTTCTCAATCAAATGAGGAGGAAAAAAATCACAACCCCACATGTAGACTGATTTAATGCCTCTTAACAGCACTGAGGACGAGCTGACTCACGTTTTACTTAAATAAATGTCCAGAAAACATGAATTGCAGGCGTCTTCTCTTGACGGTGAACCCAAGAACAAGATGGCCTTCCACGTTTTGGTTCGACTGATGCCTCTGATTGATGAGCATCATTAGTTTTTCTTCCCTGTCAAAAAATCTCTCCATCTTGCACTTTACGTGTTGTTGCAGCCTAAATAAATCCTGCTAACCTGAGTCTCCAACGCTGAGATAAGACAATCTTGTTTACTGTTGCCCCATGAATCAAGTCCTGTCAGTTTTATTTATATACGGCCCGACTTTAACCATCTCAGTTCTGCTTAGCTTTACAAACTGTGCAACATACATTTCTATCCTTAGACCTTTCAGTTGAATAATGAAAAACCAAAGCTGAGATGTCAACAAAAGCATGCGGTTAGGTTTAGGAAAAAACATCATGGCTTGGCTTTATATTCATTTGGGAAATAAACATTTGGGCTCCTGGGTGAAAGTCCAGAGTCTGGTGGACCCATCCACCACCTCTCGTAACTGCCCTATAGGTTCTTTCCAGCTCTTTATATGACGTTGTCACCAGCAGCGTTTCAAACTGACACCATCCAGCAGCATATCACGCTGCCACAATAGGTGCCATCCGGCTGTGTTATGAACTGATGCCGCCAATCCGAGTATCATCCTGCCGCGACAGGTGCCGTCCAGCCAAACAGCGACATATCATACCGTCACAAATGGTGGCTTTTGGCTTCAGGCAGGTTAAAGTCCATTTAATATCCGCTCCAAAACTGTAACTGGATACAGCCTTGGCAGCAGGGCTCCGTTCATTCCTGTGAAAGTTGCTCAGTGGCTCGTGAAGCCAAATTTGTTCTATGTTTGCTGTAGGAAATACCCGTATGATCAGTGCTGCGTCCGCATCATTGGACCCACAGAGCAGGCGCATTTAAGACTTGGCAGTTGAGAGCGCAGCCGGTTTAGTGCTCAACTAACTTCAATGGGGATAAAATATAATTTAATCTTAAGGCTCTTTCAGACTTCACGAAAGTGATCCGACCAAATGGATTAAATCTTCAAAGTGGAAGTTGTGAAACTCAAAAAATGTATCCACTACTTTTAGACGTCTTTTTCTCAACATAAGGCTAAGGGGGAAAGTATTTTTGGGCTAAGTGGCATCACTTCCTGGAGGCCTACGTCCAACTGATTCAGACATTTGAGTTCTCACATACAGCTCCTCTGGTTAATGTCCAGATACGCTCAGAGCTGCAGTGCATCTGTGAAAAGGGCCTTAATATAACGCGCACACAAAGGGAGAAGAGACAAGATGCTAAAAGTGGGTAAAGGTTTAAATTCATGTGAGCTAAAACTGGTTGTGGAGGACCTGGCTCAGAGACGTCTGGATGACAAATCAACACCAACCCTGGGTAAAGAGAAAGGGAGACTTCCTGTCCAGTGGGAAGTAAAAATGGATGCGTGAGAAAAAGAGAGGTCACAGTGGTCCACCTCAGAGGAACCCCAAAATTAATTTAATTTACTGCCCCACTTTTTTTCCTCTATTCTGTGACACACCCTGAATAGGCTCTTTACCCACCCAGGAGACGCAGCTCCACAGTTTGAGAACAAATGGTTTCGTCTGTGTTCTCACTAATGGAGCTACTTCCTCAGTTTCCTCCTTCAGTCCACATTATGTTTCCCACCACACAGAAATCTTCTTGTGACTCAGCTCTCCACGGCCGATCCATTGGAAAATTGCATTCTCATATTGTAGCATCGGCGGGGGAAGAAAATTCATGAACGGATTACCAAATGTCTCTTCTGGCTCAAACCCAGGAGTGTCAGGGGGCCCCTGAGTGAGAGCCTCTGTGCAAAGTGGCTGTTTCAGATTTCTCTATGCAGAGTAATGGGGCAAAAGCCCCTCTGAGAAACTGAAGGATTAGCCTAAACTTCAGGAGATAACCGCTTTCCCACAAGCAATTCCCAAAAGCATTTTTGACTGAAATCGTAACATTTGTTGTAATAACCATTGTTCCCTTCAATGGCGGTTTGGACACGTTTGTAATAAAGTCATGTGGTTGGAACCAAAGCTCCAGAGCGGCACTTAGAAGAATAGTTTGTCATTAATTATTGAAGTCCTCCCGATTACAGCTCCAAAGGAACAAGGAAGTAATGATACAGCTGGGAGGACAGGTTTCAAGCAAATAAATGGTTTTACAGACTTCCAACGACTGGAGCCTACACTGGATATGAATTGAGAAAGTAACACCAACCATAACTGCACATTTAATACATTTTTAATGAACATCAAGTATGTTTACATGCACATAAGAAGTCCCATAATCTGGTTATTCTTTTCCATATATCCACATTGATACAGTTATCTGGATGTTTGACTTGCTATCTCGCACATGGACTTGTTTTTCTTTCATTCCCCAACATGGATGAGGGGATGTAAGGACAGGGAAGGAGGGAAGGAGGGAAGGAGGAGGTTGGAATCTGATGGCGGTCTGGTGTCAGCTGCAGAGAGGAGGGCACAACAGAACCAGGGAAGCTGAGACAGTGGGGGGAGTCGTCGCTCCACCTGCTCTTCTATGGACAGCAAAAAGAAAAACAAAATAAGGGGTTTTGGGGGGAGGGATGTGAGAAGAGAGTCAGTAGGGAGGGAAACGGATAAAGTGTGCTCAAATACTTTTACTGCAGAAATGGATGCAATTGAGGCGTGGCCTTTCCACTGGGTGCATGTCCATTGTGGAACGGCTGCACTGGGTATCCGCTGCGTGCTCCGCCGTCCGTCAACACCCACCAGCTGCGTTTGCTGTGCGGAGCGGTGCAGCTCCGCCAGACAGCAGGAGCATAATCGCACGATATAACAAGATGTAGTTTCTATAAACAGAACCACAAAACCAGAGGAGCAGCAGGAAGACATCAGGGTGCAGCTCCATGATTAACATCTCCTCGTCCATGGTGTCAACAGGGTGAAATGACGTCTGGAAACCTCTGACCTGTTGACTTCAGGCCTGCCTCCACCCATTATGACGTTTTCAAGGTGTAGTGCAGGGAAATATGATCCGCAGTGAACACTGTGTATCTTATTTTGAATTTGTTTTATTTGGTTTCTGTGCACGACTTCCTGCCCCGCACGATCTGCTCTGTGCTGAATTGCTGCGTTGGGCTCCGGCGTCCAGCAAAAATATAAGTCCTGCGTATCTTTTGCGGAGGGGGTTAGTAACTAAATTTAATTTGTTGATTGTATTGTTTGAGTCAGGTTAGTAATTAGCCAGACAAACAAATACACGCCTTTTCAGATGGCAAGCAGTGCCATTTTCTTACAGGGTAGCCCTCATATCATGATTTTGTCCCTTAAAAGTAGAAAAAAAACCCAAATAATTTCTTCCTAGAGTATGATGTGCTAATGCAAGAGTAAATGCTGACATTGTGGGTTGCTGCAAACAACAGTTAGGTTACATTTGTACATCATTATGTAGTGAATACATTGAATCTTTACATCTCAACAACACTGTTGTTAATGTGTGATTGGCTTTAGGCACAAAAACCACTTGATCAAGGTTAGGATAAGATCAGGCTTTGGCTCAAAACACCTGGTTTTGGTGGCACAATCGTGTCTGGAAATGAAGCAATGTCTGAACTTCAGCGACCAATTTCTGCCGCGAGAGCCAATCAGCATTGAGGTCCTCCGTGAGACATATGACGCCAAGCATGTACCGGTGGAAGTTCAGTCATAGATTCAACAATTTCGCACATGTCTGACGTGACTTATTTGCATATATGATGCGAGTCGACACAAAATATTCCGTGTTCAAACCAGCGTGAGAAGCGCAACATGAAAATCATATAAAGCTACTGGAAATGCAGCAACGACTCACTAAAAACAAACCGGTTTTGTTGTTTGTTGGTGTCAAACATTGGTCTGCAGTCTTGGCAGGCATCTCACCAGTGTGTCACACCAACCACCGTTCCCTCCACCTGACAATGACGACGTCAACTCATAGACGATATGATATGATCTGGGTTTTGCAGAAACATACAGTGTGAACATTATCTTCCAGCAGCTGGGCTGTGTATGTAAATATACTCAGTCCTTACCACAGGTCCAAGATTTCATATCAAACTGTGTGTAGATACACACTTGGACTTTGATTACACTTTACTGATCTGCAGGAGTGAAATGAATTGACAGCAGCAGTACGTGCAAACTAGACCAAAGAGCTCTGAAGAGAGACCAGATAATCATCTTTTTAAGCAACAACCTTGCGTAAGAGTGGTTTGAATGAATTACATTAACACTAGCACCACTACAGACCTGTACTTCTGGAGATTCACAGGCCAGTACTGGCCAAAAAATTGACCTGAGAAATCTTTACTACTAATACTTCTCTGAGTTCATTATAAATCTGGTGCGGCTCTGCTACCAGGAAGCTTCACACTCTTGAACCTCTTGAACATTTTTGGTTTCCATGACCTTACACTTCATTCTGCTTAACTTAGACCTTTTGTCCTCGTGTGTGGACACTTTTTTGTGCCATCTAGTGGTAGTAAGAGCACAATACTTCAATTTATATAAAAACAAGATGGCAGCCATCTCTGCCAAGTCAGTCTGCAGCCAGTCACGACACAACAGTGGACAAAGTTGAGAACCTGATCACATTTTATGGTTGAAACTTTCTCATTTTTACTGTTGTTTGAGGTTATTATCGGCTCATTTGAGGACATGGACAGTGTTTAATTTTTTTGTACTTTTGGGGTTCTACGGATCCCAAATAGCTAGGAGAAAGTAAAAATATATCTACACTTGCTCCAAGCACTGCCAGTGGGGACTGTAAAAAAAATTGATATGCAAGATATGCAAGAGGTCCAGACTTGGTGTAAAATGTAGGGACATAACGCTGGAATTTCCCAGTTTTATAATGCCCTGAAAATTTGTGTCTTTTTCCAGATCCCCACCTTCTTTTATGAAAGCGAGACAGATGTTGCTTTTCAAATTCAGATTTCCCTTTTGTCCGTCTTGTCATACAGCCACCTCAGCGGTGGAGCAACAGCTGTTGTCGAGATCAAAATCTGCAGGCCTCTGAATGTTGTGTTGAGCTCACACTGCAATCCCACCATGCACAGAAACCTCCAAGACAATATCACAAACACAAACCCAAAGAAACAAAGCAGCTAAACAACCTAATGGTACCTGTTTCAGTCACTATCTCAGCAGTCTGCTCTGCGTGCGCCTCCGAGGAGCCATAACAGCTAATATCAAATTGAATAAGGACGAGAAGTGACATTTTCCATCACCCTGCCGTTGTGATGTCTAGAGCTTTGGATGGGCCGAGAGGGAGACAGAGGCTGGGCCGCAGATAGGGGTCACGCTTTCATTAAAGAGGCTAATGGCGTACAGAGACAAGGAGCTGATATTAGCCACAGGGAAACCTATTAAGAGCGGGCCTGAGACAGTCGTGATGAGGAGCTGATTACAAAATCACTGAAAGGAAAATGACTTGGCAGATAAGTAGAACTGGAGCTCAGAAACTGTAAAAGACACTGAAGCAGACTGAGCACAGGTCAGACGACTGAGAGAGGGCCAGTCTGAACGCAGGGTGGAGAGATGGTGTGATAAGAACTTTTTATACAGAGATTGGGCTTTAGGGTCGCTGTGAAGTCCCTTATTTGTACCCCCTTTGCATTTTTACACAGAATCAAACAATGACGGCATCATGCTGCTCTAGTGTGTGATATTAGACACGATGTCGGCATTGCAGAAGCAAAAAAGGCGTGACGGGCGTGACATGTAACAAAACAGCGTCAGCTACTTTTTAAATGTCCCGGCGGTGGGTCGCACACATATCGTGTCGTCAAAACATCACACTTGTCCTGTCCATGATCCTGTCCTGCCAGCCGTCGCTTTTGTATTAAGTTAATTTGTTGAATTAGGTGTTGGAGCAGAGCCACGACCCAACAACACCTCCAATTACCTGCCAAGCCTTCTTACACCTGGTCAATTTGATTTCTCAGCCCTCCCTCCATCACACTCTCTTACCTCATCCCTCCCAACATCCCTTCATCCTCTCTTCCCTTCTCCCCTCATCATCTCTTCTTATTCAATCTGGTGCATACCTCTCCCATGTCTCATTCTAGGCACCGTCTGAGGGCCTGTAATCAGCTCAGGTGGAAAATGCCTGAGACTGAACCAACAACCAACATATCCATCCATCCATTCATCATTCCTCAACAGTTTACACCTCCTGAATTACAGTTAAACATTTAAATGACATATTGTTGAAGTCAGAAGTCATTTTGGTTTTACCTTTTATACAGAGCAGCGAGGCAGAATAACAACATGAAATTCCCGCCTGAATGACGCAGTGTAAAAGAGGCTATAGTGAGGTAAAAATGTACCAACATAGAATATGAAATCGTTGCAGTTTTGATAACTGATTATTTTTTCTAGTGTAATCTTCAAACTATTTTAGTGCCACACATTTCAGTGTTACTAAATTAAGTCATGATTGTTGCTTGAGTCTCTGTTCATAGCAGGCAGCACAACATATTTACAAATAAAATGTCAATTTAGAAGATAATTTTGCAGGTCAAGAAAGTTGCAGTTTCTCAGACGTTTGTATCACTGAGTACAGACTGTTCTCCTGCACTGTTTGTACATTTTCCTGTGATGAGTAATGCACCAAACTCATGCATATTCTACAGAATCATGAGCCAGTAATTTGTGTATAAGCCACATATTTGGGAAGGCTGCGGTCATGTTACAGACTAATGAAGAAAGTGGTCCCATAAGGAGGCAAGCTGGGCTGGTGGATGAGTCACAAAACACAGGACTTTCCCCAGGAGACCAATGTTTTTAGGTTTGTTTTTTTTTTAGTACTGTATTTTACCTGTCTTACACTTAAAGCCTTTGGAAACACAGCTTGAAATAGTAAAAATGCATATATTATATCAAAGTCGAGTGTCTCATTAATCATCCACAAAAGTCTGGGTCGTTCTGATTGGCATCTCCCTGGCTCAGCAATGGCTGCCACAAATTTAATCCAGCCGTACATGTTTGAGCCCTCTGATGATTCAGAGGACGGAGCAGAAGCCCTGCCAGCTGACAATGATTCCTTTCAGGTGGTCACTGAATGATAAGTTTCAAAATGTTTTGTGATTGATATTAATGTTACTTTGTAGAATAGTTAGCATGACTTTTACATGCAATGTTAGCTGAGATGAATGACAGCGGGAGGCTGGCGCTTTGCTTTTCTTCACTGAGATACGTTTTCATTGAAAACATAAATCTGCTCCGTTTTTTCTGATTATAGCCTTTTTCATTCAAACACATCCAGTCTTAATAGATTACATATGTCTTTACTCTGACACACACAACAACCCTCAAAGCGGGAGTCCGGTGCCGTTTCGCTGGCGTTGTGTGCAAGTATTTGTCCGCCTCGAATAATGTTCCCCTCCGGCTAAAATCGTGTTGTTTCCCGCAGCATCACCTCCGCGATTGGGGATATGTTTATGCGTAGCAAAGCTAGCTGCTTGGGGTTGGGGTTAGGGGTGAGGAAGGGTGCACATTACGTCCCCTCCCCACAAGCCGACACCGGCACCGGGCCCGGGGGGGCAAGCCCGGCCGCTCACAAGCCGCCTCTTCCTGCAGCTCCACGAGCTCCGGGCTCTGGAGCCGGTCAACCTGATTTGAATGCTGCTGGGAGCCTGCCGGAGGTAGAGCCTCCGCTGGGTCGCAGCCGAGCGGTTCAGCCAGTTTACGATCTGCATTTTCTAAACATCAGACTAGAAAGCTGTTTGTTGGCTCAGACTCAAAGAGGCAGATTTAGCTGGAGCAGAAAGGTTTTGTTGCGCTGCCACTGGGGGGCGGGATGAGACAACTGACGGATGATTTATATTGGTTTGGAATTTATTGCGTAATAAATCTTGCATAACCACGGCCAAATCAAATCCAATTTCAAGGATGTACAAAAACTTAAAAGACAGATATTTCGAATTTGGATGGAAACTGATTTCTAATTGTTTTTACATGTTTAATATTATGTACATAAGACCCTAAATTGTATAGTTGGAAGGCTATTGTGGATTTGGGTTTCCAGAGGCTTTAAAAACCAAAAAGCACAATTCAAACAGATCATAAACTATTTGTCTCTCCTCATCATGCAGACCTCACGATATTTCAAATCGCTGAATCACTGCACTCAACACACAGTGTTCTTTTTGTCAAGGACTGTTGTCATGTTGACGTGGCAGAGCACAAACCTCACAGCTGATATCAGATGAAGTGTATCGATTCTGGCATCACTCCTGTGACTGGTGTGACAGTCACCCATGTTTGTGTAACACACATAAACACACAGTCCCAGCTGTGGCTCCCGTTAAATCCTCACTGCTTTCTTTCAGATGGTATCAAAACCTGTGTGATCAGAATATCACATTCCAGTCTGTGTGTGTTTTTATGTGTGCACATCTGTGATGGAGAGAATCTGTTTGTGTGTGTTTGTTTTGCAGGAGGCCGGAAATCCTCCAGTTTCCTTCCCAGTCTGTCTGTCTGTCTGTCTGTCTGTCTGTGGGACCCCGGGGCCAGTAAATATGTTAGGCCATCTGGCCATCTGCCTGTCTATCTGGACAGATGGTCTACCTGAGGGCCAGTCGCAGGCTGTCCACTGGATCCGCAACATGATTCAATGATAGGACTCAATGCCATTTATTTCCAGTTAAATAGAAATTCCAGCATTCTGCTCTCAGCTGAAAATCTACGCAATTAAAACTGACATGACGGCACTGAAAACAAAGTTTCAAGAGTAAACAGAAACAAACTCTGTTTATCATCGGTTTAAAGTTGTTTAATTGAGGCTCAGGACCGAAAGGTAAACCTTCAACTGTGTGTCATTCAGATAAATATATGCCCACGTTGTTCACCCTTCTTTGCTATTCCCCCAAGAAATCTAATATAATTAAGTAAATGTTCTTCTGTTGGCCTAATGTTCAGTTCAGAGTATTGAAGACCACATTCAGTTGGCATTGTTGAGGATCCTTGATTTGCAATTAGAGCAGCCCAGATTATTATGGCGGGGATTCAGATGTAGCAGATCTGTCAGATAAACATTCACTCTGTGAACTCTTCTCCAGCATAGTATCACAAAAATAGGTTCAAAGAAAATAAATGCTGTTTACGCCAAATCCCTACCCTGCCTACGTTATGTAACTCAGAAATAGCAACATCAGATAATTGTTGCCTCTTTTTAGGAGGCAGGAGTGGAAATTAGTCATCCTCAACGTTTGTTGTGTTTCGGTCTCAGAATGATGAAGACAGTTGGAGAACAATTAGATAGAAAATGGATGTACGCGTCTTGAATACTTGGATGTTTTTCCTAAATGATGTGCAGGTTTTTAGATGGTTTGGAAAATAGTGCACACAGCTGCGCTACATGGGGGAAAAATGGAATGAGCCTTGAATGTTCAGGTACAATCAGGTAATACCAGAGAAAAACAAAAAAGTTGTGCCAACACTTACGGCCTGGTTTTACTTCCTGTCTTTGTGTGTTTTCCCGCCTGTTTTCTATCAAACCTGTCTTCCATCAGTCTCGTTAGTCCTTCCCTGTTCCCAGAATCTTCCCTTCACACCTGCTCTGTATCAGTCTTGTTTGCTCCACCCTAGTGTTCCCCAACACACCCTTGTTGTCAGCCAATCCCCATTTCCCTCCTTTCAAATTCATGCTATGAAACCTACAACAAACAGGGACAAAAGAGACTTTGAGTTTAAAGATCAAAAACTCTGTTGATCTGCTTCATGGGGGCTTTGCGGGTATAGGATACTTTCACACCTGCCCTGTTTGATTTGGTTCAATCAAACTCAAGTTCGTTTGCCCCCTCAGTGTGGTTCGTTTGGGCAGGTGTGAACACAGCAATCACACTCAGGTGTGCACCAAAACTCAGTCTCAGTCCGGTTACAACATTTATCTTGCAAGTGTTCTCTTCTTCATCGTTTGCTTTACTTCCTGGATTTTTCCCACATGGAAATTCTGACCAATCAAGAGCAGCTTTCTCACTCAAGGCATTTGATCTGGTCCTCTTGTAAATGCTGCCGCGAGAACACGAACCAACTCTAGACAATTGTACAACTTTGGAACAACATGAGTCCCTGATTCAGACCAAAGGAGACACTCTGGGTCTGACAGCAGCCTAAAACAACTTCAAATCTAGGGTTAAATGCTATTTCTGATTCCTACAGATCACTCCAACTTTCTAAATGACACATTATTTTAATGAAGAGCTTAATATCAGCCTTAAAGATGTGTCACAAAGGTCTGAACCTGCCAGAGTCAAGGAGCTCTGCTGCCACGCAGTTAGCAACTGTGCCGAACTAAATGGTGCATTAAACAAGCAGCTCTGAAGTGAAACACACCTTAAAAAATAAGGAGGCGGCTATTTACTAGCAGCCATCACAACTTTCTGCATCATTTAACTGCAGTAACCTTAAAAGTGGTGACAGTTCACTCTTAATTGTGACCAATTTGAAAAGAGCCATCATTTCTGTCAAGCTATCATTACGAGCTTCTACTGAGCTGCTGTCTTGCAGAGGATGGAAAGCTGCACACTCATTACTCCTCTTCCAAAATGTCGATCTTGACATTGAAATAAATGCAAACAGCTTCTTAAGGAGCCACATTTGTAACCATGTTTTGCCTGAGGTCCAATAAGGACCTTTCTCCAGTCCGTCATGTTTGGTTTACATAATGAGTCGCTGACATTTACAGTTTGTCAGTTTTTGGACTAAACCTAAAATCAAAACACCTCAAACATATTTAGCTTCCTTTCAATTGAATCCGAATTGCTCCCATCTCAGCACTTCAGTCTGAAGAGGAAAAATAATAATTCAAAATAATTCTCAACATTTAGTTTCATGCTAAATAAATGCAGACTCCGTCACAGACGTGTCCCATGAGGTAATAAAACTGTCTCACACGGCATACCAGCCTAAGAAGCATCTACCGCCATAAAGTGGTAAATGACTCTGACACCAGCTCGTGATTTATGTTTCATGTCATCAGGCCTCTCATGCTCATCTCACCGTTTCTCCATAAAGTCCAATAAAGCAGTGAAACTGTAAAAATAATCCTAAAGCTGTGCCAGAAACTTCTGTTTTGCCTGAACCCTTTCCACTTTGTCTCTGAAGTCCGTCTCTTCTCGACACTTTTATTCAAAAAGAAAAACATAACGTGCAACGATCTGAATGATTTATTGAAACTGTCACATGGACGCTAAAATGTCCGTAAGAATCAGCAAGATTTTCTCCCAATTACACCAAAATAATAAACCATCCCGACCTACTCTGCAGTCACGGTGGTTTTGTCACAGACACAATTGGAGCTTGTTAACAAAAAGAGAGACATAATAATTCATCTGGTGGGGAAATATCATGGCAATCAGTCCAGCGGCTGTCAAGTCGCATCAGTCTGACAGCAAACATGTCAAGCGTCTGGTGGTGCTAGATAAAAAGTCAGAGGATCATTGAAGTCATTAGGATTGACAAATGTACCAAAAATCTATCCAGTAGTTGTTGAGATATTTGACAATACTTTACTAGCTTAGCTTTAAGAAGGCGGTGCATCATCATGGCAGCTCCATAGTGCATGTTGCCGACTACTGTGATGCACTTTTTACTGACCCTTGTTAACTGTCTGCCTCCAAGAACGCTGCGATCATCTGCTGCTTGTTCACTGGAGGCTCCCAACAGCAGCTGGAAGAAGATTGGTGGATGCAGCCCTTGCCAGCGACACCCTAAAGCTGTGGAACACTCTCCCTATAAATATCAGGGATGCTAGCTCGCTAAATATTACTCAAAAAAAGCTAAATATGTTTGCGCACACTTTAGCCTTTAACTAGCTCTGATGTTCGTGATATGGGTCTGAAACTCTTCCTTTTTACGCTTCATGCTACTGCAGCTCTTTTAAACTGTATCTTACTTGATTTTATGATTTATAGTTTTACAAATATGTAATTTTATGTTGTCATGATTTAAGACTTTTGGTGTTTGATTTCATTTTACAGTTTTTTTATGATTTTCTGTTATTAGTCTGTCATGTCTATTTTCATGTGAAGCACTTGATGCTTATAGTTCCTTTATTGTAAAGCACTTTGTGCTGCATTTATTGTATGAAAGGTGCTATATAAATAATGTTTTATTAATCCGTTCATTCATTTTCCGTGACTGCTATCCCTGCCTATCCCAGCTGACACTGGGCGAGAGGCCGGCTACACCCTGGACAGATCACCAGACTATCACAGGGCTGACACTAATTAATGGCCTCTTTGTTTGCGAAGGCAAGGAGGAAAATTGGGCACCTCGGATCAACACGCCAATCCGACTCTGTGTGTCTAAACGCTTGCAGCTTGCTGGCAAAACGCCCCAACATTCGCGGAAAATCTGGCAGTGTAAAAGGGGCCATAGAGACAGACAACCATTCACACTCACATTCCCCACCTCGACTAATTAGGCCTAAATTAATGTGGGGTTTTTTTTGTGTATTTTCATTGATTTATTTATTTTCACGTGAAAGTCCGGCCCTCACAGTACCTGCATAGAGAAAGTCTGGCCTTTGGACTAATGTAATCGATGATCCCTGCAATGAACTGAGCTTCTTGGCTTTTTTAAACCAGTGAGTTTCTAACCAGAGTGAAGGTCACATATTTCCATGACGGGATGAGGCTGTGTGCACCTTGAACTTGAAACCAGCTGCTGTGGCTTGCAGACAAACATTTAATCAATTAGTCAAAAAGCTTCAGGTGGTGCAATCATCTGCGCTTGAGCTCACACGCTGCTGATTTGCTCGTTTCTCACGTTCACCCTGCGCTGGTTATAACGCAACATGCCCTTAGTACACAAACAGGTCGCTGCATGAAGCACACGCGTGCTCTGGTGACTGGCAGGAGACTGGCGTGTGGAAACCAAACCAAACACAAACAGCTACTACTGTCTGCCCCCCAAAAATGTAGTGTATGCTGGAGACAAATTTATGTGCAGCTTTCAGAAGATGGAAATTTATTTTTTATTGGTTCTGGTTTATTTATAACTGTTACCTTTTCGTTACACGGAGGAGGTTAAGTGAGGACGAATGCTTGTTGTAGCAACACCACACATCACATTCACATGGTTAAACAGCTGCGATCTGCTCAGTTCATTCACAGTTTTCTGTCAGCTTAGAGGAGAAATTAGGGCTTGAGGTTTACAGCTAGAGGCACCTCCACAGTTGCTGCTCAGGGACGCTGGCTCCTTTTTACTTTCCCTGTCAGATTTTTTTCTCAAGTATTGATTTGTGTGTTGGAATCAAAAACAATAAAAGGAATAACAGAAAACAGACACTGGGCCGAGACTGTGGCATTTGCAGTGGACAGGGTTGAGTGTGGCGAAAAACAATGACAACTGTGACATTTATAAATAATGAAGGAAGGAGCACCTCTCTCTGATGTGTTTAGTGAAGCATCTGCTTAGGTCCTGTGGTGTTAAAAACACACACACACACACACACACACACACACACACACACATGCACACACACACACACACACACACACACACACACAGACTTCACCCAACAGCCACATACCCACCCGCACACTCACACAGAGCAGGTTTTGAGGCAAATAACACCTGACATGTAAGTCAGCCGTCTTGCTCTGCTCTGCACATTTAGCATGGAGACTAAACGTCGGAGTATGTGTCGCCCTCTGGTGCTCTGACTCATATGCTAATTCTGGTGCGGTCCGCTGTGGTGGAGGAAAGTTAGAGGGCAGGAAGGTAAAAATAGCAGATGACCCGAAAGACACTGAATGAAATGACTGAGGGGGAAAAAGCAAAAACATCCGTCTGTGAACTAATCTTTTTTTCAGTCGCATGTTGAAATGAAATTTATAAAATGTCAGAATCACAAGAAATCAAACATTGATTGGTCAGTGCTATAGTGTAATACTGAACATGCTCTCACTCCTAATGTCGCAATGTCAGATTAGGCAATTGTGGAGTCATAAAACTGTACTGTGACTTGGCCGGCAGACATGACAGACTACACGCTGATCCACGAGCAATCATCCCTGGTCGTCTTTCATGACGTGTGTGATGTCATCGGGTTATTCCAATCCTGTATTTAGTCCTGTTTCTAATGGAGTCTGTTTCAAATGAAGCTGGGAGCCTCCTGCAGTTGTGGTGAGTAAAAGCCCTTCCACACTTGTGAATTTTATATCTTTACATCCTCCATTATGAAGAAAGAACATTGTTTGCTAGCTTTATGCTAATGACTCAGCAGGTTGATAAAGTGCCTCTGCTGTTTCCTTTTACTCTGTGTGGTAACGTCCCTTCAGGAAATATCTAAAATGCTTGGCTGTCGTCGTCATACAGTTGTCACGGCAGCAGATCGCTCTGTGTTCCTAGTGGTCAAAGTGACGGCTGTGACGGGAGAAGTCGTGAACAACAAAAAGAAAATCAAACATGCTAGACTTTCTGTTGGGACGCTGTCGGTTGTTGTCTACTATGAGACACTACACGATTATCACTACACTGGATTATCGCGTACAACAATCCATTATAATTCACGATCCAAGTCGAGAGGCACTAGGCAACTAAATGACATGGTTAGGTTTCGAAAAAAGGTCATGGTTTGGGTAAAAGTACATTTGTTTGGAACGTAACTTAAAGGCGCTGTATGTAAGAATGTGGCCAAAGTGGTTACTGCAGTCAAATGCAAAATACTGGAACTTGGGGGCTTGCCCATGGGCAGCTGCCATTGCAGGGCCGCGTCGCCACATCCTTCATCTTGTGTTTTCCAGCGGACCGTTCGAGTAAGTCCAGCTTCACTGCTGCTAACGCTGCTAGCGCTGCCGGGATACAGTGGAGGAGGAGCCGGCTGCTAATGCTATGTACCGGGACACTGCTAATGCTGCTTGCTGTGCTGTCTCGAAAATTAATAACAGTTGAAAGTATTCGACATGTCCATCCCCGTCTAGCTATGATGCTAGTTAGCCAACTTTGGCTACAGCTTACCTGTCGAGGAGAAGAGTAGCCACTTCGCATCCAATTTCAAATTCTTCTCCACTTTCAACCGTCTCCGCTGTTCAAAAGCATCTCCTATATAGACCCTCGCTTTGCCTTGAGTTTTGTCTTGGCGTTTTTTGGGAATCATAACGATGTTGTTGTTGTTAGTCGTACCGTCAGCCATTGTAGCTCAGTCGTAACTTAACTGACGCTGAAACTCTACTGACTGCGTGACTGGTAGACATCAGTGGGTGGCGCAACAGGCCAAAACACAAATTCAAAACATAAACATGATTTGCAGGCTGTTAAATTGTTTGTTAAATGTGAATATTCTGGCTGTACTATTGTTGTCGGTGAGATCAGTATGTTACATGAACATTATTCCTTATTCTCTGTGACATATTAGGATGATTTTATGACTATTTGCTTTAGATTTCATACATATAGTTCCTTTAACTTACTGTACATCAGGAAACGTTAAATATGTAACGTGTTTAAAAGAAACCCAACATTTCACAAGGGACACAAACTAAGGTCTCCTAGGTGAATGTTCTATGTTTGTTTCACCCATCCACCACATCTGCTCGGACATTCTCGAACTTTATGGCAGGTCTCTTCTGCAGTGGAATTAACATCATATTATACACACACACTCTTATCATGATCATCACCAGCAGATGGAGACGTGGAACACAAAGCTTTCTGTGTATGTGATATTCATTCACTTTGTAAAATATGAAAAAGCATGTTGCGGATTCTGAGTTCATTTTAAAGCCGATATCATCCGACCAGTGATGTACCGATATTATCGTGCATTTACAGGCGCTAAAGTGTCTTGTGCATCAGAATCAGACACTGACGGCCGTTAACCATTATTTTTGCACTACAACATTTTGAAAACTAGTTCACATCTTCATCATGATATGATGATATTTTAAGGAGTGGTGGATAAACAATGTGGAATCATATCGGTCAAGTGCGCAACAAACACGAGCACGTTATTTATTCATGTTGCTAAAACATGCAAATTTAATGTTAACGCTGATCTCGATGTAAACACTGGTGTCCTCGTTTTTCTATGGGAAGTCTTGTGACCTTATTATATTTTCTCTCATGCATGCCCCGGAACAATTATAGCATTTTAATTGCATGTTACTGATCCCTGCAGACTGCAGTCATATCTGATGGACTCATTTTCTCCAGCAACACAATGCAGGTTTATATGTGCAGCTTAAACATGCAGTCAACCTTTTTCTTTTTTTTGCTCGTTGTCCTCATGAAAATTAGAACATTTACAAACCAAAATGAGGCTTTATGAATAAATTAGTGCTTAATGCATTAATGATAAGTACTCAGAGGACGTACTGTTCAGTCATTTTAAGACATTTCCTCACAAATTGGTTCAATTTCTGTTTTATAATCACCTGTGTTTGAGAAAAATTGGCTTGTGAATGTCAGGCAGTGAAGTCTCTCCAAAATTGATATATTAGAATGGATATATCGTTTTGGAATGAATGCCTCTTTATATCTTTTTCCTCCACAATAGTCTGAAAAAGAAATTAAATGAGTAATAGGAATATATTTGCTGCAGGGCTGGCTGCAGTGGAAATGTGGATGAGTCTGTTTGACTGCGCTTCCACCCACATTATGCTTTGACTTTATATAGTGCTCCTCTTTCTGATGTTGCGGGTCAGTATTAAGTGTGATGTCACAAAAAGAAGCCCTGGGGAAGATTGTAATCAACAGTCTGGATCAGATTTTTAAGATATCACGGAGAGTTTTCCTTTCAGCTGCTGTCTCTGCTGCTGCCCATCAGCTCGCTCCATTTTGAATGTGAGAAGGAACTTAACTAGATCCACTATCTCAACACAGGCACTTTTATGAGCCTCAGTTCGTTTGATTCAAATAGCGTTCATTTACAGTCACATAAAGGGGGGAAATTAAAGCGATAACTCACACGCAGACAGACAGATATGCACACTGTCTCATATGGAAATCAACACACATAAACGCACACAGCACAACACATTAACCACACTCTTTCTCTGCGAGCACACACATCACATGCCGAACATAACGTCGCAATTCAACCTTCAAAAGTTGTCTTCATAAAACTTCTCTTCCTGGAATAACCAAATGTTTCGCAGAGCCAAACTCCCCAACAAGGAAGGGTCCCACAGCTGGGACCGGGAAGAATCCTAAAGCTGCTTTTGGAGCACTAATCTGAAAAGCCTTTTATCGTCCCAGGGCCCATTAGCAGCATCAGTGTCTCTGAGAAACAGCAAATGACTGAGTGAGAGAGCGAAAAAAACACAGCTGAAGGAAAAGGTTGCCAGCTGCTTTTTTTTCTTCCTCTCTTTAAAATGTTTTTACACATCCACAGATGTTTGGTGGCACTGTATATAATTTGGCATCTCCGGCTCTCAGGTGGTTAAAGTCTTACTTATCTGAAAGAACACAGTGTGTTTCCAATAATGATGCTACATCAAACATTTCGGATGTGAATTATTGAGAACCTCAGGGACCCTTTCTTGGCTCTCTAGTCTTCACTATTTATACTTCACCTCTTGGCCAAATTATATGCTATAATAGAATTAATTTACACTGCTACGCTGATGATACTCAGCTGTGAGTGCCTGCAAAGGAGATGATTATTCCCTGCTGTGAAAAACTTGATTTCACGTAATTTCCTGCTCCAAACTGTCATGCTGGCCGCGCTCCACACCGTTTCAATCAAGTGACAGCAAATCTCGACTCCACTATAGTTCCTCGAACCAGGCATTGCACATTTCTGCAAACCACTGATATGTTACACTTGTACATTACAATGTAGCATCGACAATGCTCTGGTTAATGTGTGGTTATGTTTAGATACAAAAACATTTCGGTTATGGTTCAGAAAAGATGTTGTGGCTTAAATTATCCTGTTTTTACAGGCACTATCCAAGAATTAAACGCAGCAAGGGGTCACTAAAAACACCTATTTTATGTGACTAAAAAGCTGCTGGAAACACAGCAGTGAGTTGCTAAAACCAGCCAGTTTTGTTGTTTTATGGTCTCAAACAGTTGACAAGACTTTCAACTGTTTGGTACTGAATTAAAACATTGCTAACATAATTTCTAAGTCCAGGATTTTTGGGGGTTGACCTGAAATGGTGACTTAATGATGCCCTGGAACCATCCTTATCATAACCCCTCATCCACTACATTACTGCTAAAGTCAGAGCACATAACATCAGTCATTTTGTGTGACTCCCAGCGAGTTTGCTACGTTCCACAAGCTCTCTGAGCTCTTTCAGTCTAATAAATACATAAACATCACTGTCACTAACTTATCTGCAATCTTTCAGCTTGAATTTGCAACCTGGCCTGGTGGCATTTACCGCTCACTGCATGTGCACTTTGTGCGAACGTTAGCTGTTGTTAGCTGCTAAATGAGAGGCTGTCACCATGCAGCTGCTCTCTTGCTCTTTGGGTGTGTGCTGTGTAACCAACTGTGTGTCCTACTGGGTTAGCTGCTAACACGAGTATCGCTGTGCAATGGCTTGTACTTCACCTCCAGGGTCGTGCATGTTACTGTGCTACCAGGACAGCTGCTAACCAGAGTCTGTCATTAGCTCTGTTTCCATCCAAAAGTGATTCGAATCATTGGGAAATGCACATTAAAAGAAATAGGAATCCTGTGTGTTTCCATTAAATGTACGGACTTTGGTTAAAACTACGTACTTGCGCAAGTTTTCTGCAGAACCGGAAACAAAAGAAGTCTCGCATTCTTCTTCTTCTACGTTTTCTGGTGGTTGGCAACCAGCTTGTAAATGCATTACCGCCTTCCTGACCCAGAGTGAAGATATCACCATGGAGAGAGGTGCAATACGTCAGACTTAATTTCCATCCCCCGTTTTGTGAATCAACATTTTTTCGAATCAACAAAAACCCGGCTAAAGCGAGCGTATTTTAGTTTGTGCGAATCAGGGGATTTTAATTTGAATTTTGACGTTTCCATCATAATTTTTCGATGTGATACTTCTAGATGTGCATCTGACCAGGCTGATGGAAACATGGCTACTGCATGGTGGCTTGATATCTGGCTCTGATGTTGTGTATGTTACTGTGCTACTAGGATAGAGACAGAGCACAATGCATCATAATCTGAAAGCCAAAGGGGAAACGACGCCTGCTTTCCCCTCTTCTTCTTCGCTCATTCGCTGTCATTATGCCTCCACAGCCGCGCCCTCAAGTCTCCACAACTAAATTGCTGGCTTGCTAGCTAAAATTATCAGCTATAGCTAGCTAATAATTAGCTAATAATAAGATGGCAAAGGATTATTTTAGCACGCTGTGCCTACCAGAGAGGCTACGGTATATTGATAAGCTTAATATTGCTGCTCTACCTCAGTGTCCCTTCTCCTTACCTTGCTCGTCTTGGAAAAAACATGATGTGGAGCATTTCAGCATGCTCAGCCGTCAGCTGCATTCATACTGTCAATGCTTTAGCTTAACAAACATAAATACAGTTAACTGTTACTCTAAAAAATACATTTGGAGGGTTTGACAAAGTGTTTGCTGCACAGTGGTTCATTCCTCGCCTCCAGAGACCTGTATTTTTCTGTGACACTAGGACAGCAGCTAACGAGAGTCTGTCACTGCACATTGGCTCGTTCTTCAGCTTCAGGATTGTGTATTTTAGTGCTACTAGGTTAGCTGCTAACAAGAGGCTATAGCTGTGTGGCGGCTCATTTTCTGGCTTCTGTCACAGACACACCCACAACATGTCACAGCAGAGAATGCTGCTCATTTTTCACGATTCTTGAACCTAATTTTATACACATGCCTTTTTTTTTAATCATTCAAACTTATCTAGGTGGTAAAAACACATTTTTGTGGTGTAGAAAACTCATTACACACATTTATTTTTGCTTTACTAACATATTAAATGGTTCAGAATGCTGCAGCTAGAATCTTAAATGAAACCAGAAGATTTGAGCACATTACAGCAGTTTTACCTTCCTTTTATCAGCTTCCTGTGAGAGCACACTTCAAGGTGCTTCTAATGACTTAGATATATTGTAAATGGGCCTCCTCATATCTGCTTGATCTCCCTAAACCTTACACTCCAATCAGGGCTCTTGTCTCTCAGAATACAGAGCTCATGTCTGTCCGCAGAGCGAAAATGACGTCAGCAGGCTGCAGGTCTCAAGAAGTCTCAGTCCCAACGAGTCTATTAAGCCTATTACTGGACGAGAATACTGTAAACTTTGTAAAACCACTGCATCTCTCCAACCCTCTGTTTGTTTGTGTCCCACAAGCACATGAGCGTGCAGGCTGTGCGTCTCTATTTTCTCCTCCTCGTCCTCTCTTTTCACTGAAGCGTCTTTGTGCTGGACCGTCAGCCATCCTGGGATCTTTGTCTCTCTCCCCTGGCTGGCGATGCCCCATTCCAGATGTCTGGATCTGGATCTTTGTCCTCCAGGAGTTTCAGCCTCCCCTATGTGTGGATGCTGTCCTTGTCTCTCTCTCTCTCTCCCTTTGTGTTTCCTGTCTCCTGACTGTGTCAACGTGTGCTTCAGCTCTGCCTCTTGAGACCGTCGTCTGTCCCCTTTCCAGGTCTCCAGAGGAGGTCATGTGGCTCACGTTCTATCTGTTTGGCAGCACCTGACGTTGTCATTTCTCCCGTCGCTTGATGTGGAAGACAAACATCCAGTTGAGTTCCTACAGACCACGTTGGAAAGACTCCAGCAGGCGATGCCAAACATCCCAGCAGGAGACAGCTTGGCCAGTCTGCGTTTGTCATCAGCTTCTGTAAGAAGTCATGAGAAATCCAGTCCACAAGACGCAGAAGAAAACATGTTTTCCTCAGGAGCTGTAAACCCAGACGTCCTCTTTGCCGGCCAGTTTAAAAAGGAACTGAGGCTTTTTATGAAACATGAATATTTTTGATTTGGCTTTAAATTGTTATAATTATAAGTGTTAGTAACAATGAGTGAAGGTAATCACTGCATCACAGGTTCTTAATCTCTGCTCATTATCCTGAGAAAAGAAAAGCACCACCATGCACAGGTATTAGTAAAGAACATTTTGATGTTGATTCTTCCCTTCAAAACAAACAAGTCATTAAAAGCAAAAGTTCTCTTTAGTAAACACTCTATCGATCGTTAACAAAGCCTCCTCGCACCATTTAAAGAGCTTTCATGCTGCTTTTTTTGTTCTTTAAAAGAAAGGAAAAGAAAAAATAAAAAGAAACTGGCAGCAGGTTTTTGGCCTCCTGTCAGCTTCTGGCAGCCGTTCTGAACCTTTAAACACATGAACAATGAACTCTTGCTCTTTGTGTGCCCCTCTGTCATGAAGCTACAGAGCGTAGCCCCACAACACAGATCCATTCTGGATGATACACCGAGCTTTATTTCATGTTGTATGAGCTCCTGTTTCAAGTCGTCAGCAGCCGGGAAGCTGAACAAGGACCATGTATAGATGCTTATGCGTGTGTTGTGTGTTTTACCTTGCATGAATCAGACTGAGCTCTGACTGAGTGTTCATTGCCAACGTTTTTCAATGAGTTATTCAACATTATCTACACATTTAATACGATTAAGCTACGATCTTGATGAATTCTCCAAGTGCAGCAGTAGGACATCTAGAGTTATTGGATCACATGAATTTGCTGTTTGATTCTTAAAATAATAAAATGAGGATGAAACTTGGGAAAATTGTGATTAAGATGTTTCTGATATCCGAGCCCACTGATGTAAATAGGTAACTGCAAGAAACAATACAACACAGCACAGCATGCAGCCTGTTCTCAGTCCAAAGTGTCAGTGATTTCGGCATCTGACGCCAGACCACCTGCCACATCCTGGCATCATCAACAGCTGACCATGAGTGTCAGTATCATGCAGTCTGGCCCTCTCCTCAGCGCTTCATGGGTGGGGTTCAAACAGCACTGATGAAACATTGAGCGGAATTTGATGTAAGATTTGAGCTGGCTTAGACTGAATTAAGGGTGATAATGAAATAATTATGGCTCACTCTCACGAGCAAAACCTCGATTACGAAAACATTGGGACACTGTGTAAATGAATAAATGTTAAGTGGGTTTATAAGCAACATGATATGGAGTGAAGTTAGTGAGTTAGAAGCATAAAATAAGCGAATAATGATTCCTCACACATTCAGTTTTTACCACCACACCATCTGCATCGCCAATTTACTTCTGCCCCCAAAAATTTCTCTTACATGGGTCTTTTACACTGCCTGTTCAAGGCAGGGATATCATGCCATTATGCCATCTCACCGTGCTGTATGTAAGGTATAATCACGGAATAGGGGGACAGTGTGGTGTCGCCTTTAAGCCGCCACGGTAGATAGAAACAGTGCCGAAACAGTAGCCCTTTTTAAACAGGAATTGTGCAAATTTGCAGGAAAGTCCAATCAGTCTTCGTTCAGCATTGGCAGGATAAAAAACAAAATCAGAGACTGCCTACTTTTATTCATACAGAATGCACCTTTTTCGGGGCAATGGGGGGCGTGATCATGTAACAAAACGTGTAGCTCAGCGTGTGACGTAAACAGTGACGTGGGAGGGAAGCCGCGGCTGGTCAGTCCTTCGGCGATTCTCTCGTAAGTCGGCCCGTCCTTCACCGTCCCCGTCATCTGACGGTTAATGGCCTCTTCGTTTGCGAGGACAAGGAGGGCGCGCTATTCCTTGTCTCCCAAGTTGCTCATCTTTACAGTGTCTGTCAGGTTTGTGTTTCCCTCTTGCTACTAGCTGCTCGCTAATTCCTGCTATCAGCTGTTTCCTGTTTGTCCACCGCCAGTGGGTCGCACATGCAGCGTCACCTTGGATCAACTCGCCATTCTGGCTCTGTGTGTCTAAACGCTCGCAGCTTGCCGGCAAAACGGTCCAACATTTGCAGAAAATCTGGCAGTGTAAAAGGGGCTACGGTCTGTGTAAACAGACCAGCAGGACAGGACCATGGGCAACACGGGTGTGATGTTTTGATGACGTGTTATGCATGTGACCCACCATGGGAGATTTAAAAAGTAGTCAGTAGAAGTAAGCAACTGACTCAAAAAAGAAGAACAGACGCCGTGGATGCCGCAACTTACAAAACAATGAGAGTTCCTGACACTCCGAACAGAGGGCAATCCCCACAGTGTGGGGAGCTGAAGCTCACAACCTGCTCTAACTTAACTCATGTACATTCACTTGAGTAGGAAGAAATCCTCACAGGACTCCGATGTTGAAAAGAAAAAACAAAGTGTTTTTATTCCACAGTTCTGCAGTACCTTCTTACAGGAGTATTCAAGGTTAAGCTCTCCTGATCAGGGACGGTAAATGATTGATGTTGCCATGTTTTGCCATCGTTACTGTTTATAGGCACAATGCCCCAGCCAACATTTGTGTGTGGAGCCCATGTGGGAAGAAAATGGGCCGTATATTGGAGTGTCCACATGTTCCATGTGGCCCCAAACCAATTGCCCACATGGGCCTCACTTCGAAATGTTGGCTGGGTAAGCTATAATCACACAGTGGAGCAGAATGATGAGAGTGTCGTGTGGTTCTGTGTAAAAATGCAAAGGAGGCATAAAGAAAGGACTTAGTAGCAGCACTATAGCACAATCTCTGTGTAAGAAGGGCGAGAGTTTCCACACAGGTGCAAGTTTGTTTCACATCTTTTGCGGCTCAATCAGGCCCTGTTTTGGTCGTACACGACGGTTATAAATGAAGCCCCAGGTGAGCAACTCCTCATCCTGACAAATAGATTTGTTGACAGTCGAATAGACACACAATCTGTCAACATGTTCATGCACAGGCAGTCATTAGCATACTAACAGCCAATTAGGTGGTAACCTTTGATAGTGGTGGGAGCTAGGTAAGGAAACAGGAGGTGATCAAAGAGACAGAAGTGAGGTGCGGCGAGATGAACAAGCATGTTTCATGGAAAAGAAGTATGTAGCACGTGAGAGAGCTAGCCAACGAGATGTAAAGGCGGTAGGACACGAGGTAAACGCACAGGACTGCTGGTGTTCGGGAAGGCAGGAAGGGTGTAAGAGGACAGGTGGTAAACAGGAGCTCGGTAAGCCGGCAGGGAAACAGGTGTTCAGGGACAGCATCATCATTTTTTATTCACATTTGCATCTTATAAATATTTGATAAATTAATAGTTTCCTCCATCTGGTGTGTGTTCAGGGGCTGTTGCTTCGGTACGAGGATGTTCTCCTCGTTCCTGTAGGTGTTGAGCAATCTGCATGTTAATCTGACTGACTGGCACATCGGATGACTAAGTGACAGTGTGAACGCGTCGCATCATTGAGGATGGTCTTTCATTCAGCATGTTCTTTCCAGCTGCACTTTGCCAGTACAGTAAGTGGGGCCTCTGTGACATTCGGCTAATTTGTGTTCACTAAACAATAGAGACAAAAAAAGAGTGTGGGCGATTGACTGATGAGTGGAGCTGTCAGTCACACTTTTCATAGCATCTTCTCATCCCACCAGCAGACATTTCTGTCATTATAATGGCGTGTTAATTAGTGTTCGAGGTTAGTCAAGACAGGGAGAAGAAAGCCTCTTTTAGGAGGCCTCCCGCTGCGCTTCAAATGTCTGATATGGCACAGCTGGAGTTATCAGGCCCACTTTTAACTGCCCTGTTCCCTGCTCGTCTCTTCCTTCCCTTCACTTTGATTTTTGTTTAGACAGAAAAGCCTTTCTAAACTGACAAGATCAGTTTGGTTGTATCTTTACAAGCTCAGAGTTGAATATCCGTGTTAAACCCTTGCTTCCGAAGGCATTTGCACATTAATCTTACAAAATCTCCTACAGGCCCGGGTGCTGCACCTTTAAAAGGATCTGCAACCGCCGCGGCTTCAGTGCGTTAAGAAAATAAATCAGCCTCGTGATAAAAGCAAAGGGGTAATTAAAATGAGCTAATAGACGTTATTAGCTATTCATCAGCTGCGATTGCGTTCAAACTTTCCCTTGAGGCGCAGTGATCCTCCCAAACAGGAGAAGTCTTTGAAACAGGTAGCGCGATGTCTTCCTGAATACCAATTAGCTCAGACTGCTCGGCTTTCTGAGGCTCATCCATGTGAATCATTTGACAACAGAGTAGCAGTTTTCCACGGCTGGCTAATTCAGCACAATGCCTCTAAGGGAGGTAGACAAGGAGCACCGTGGGGAGAATGTCACGAGTATTTGAGAAAGGTTAGACAGAGAGGAGAGCTTGTTGCTATCATACACGCCATTCATCATCATTTTTATGCCACACAGTCACAAAGGGCTTCAGCGGGTGTGTGTCTGGCGCTGTATTGATGTGTGTGGTGCAGGTAGATTGGCCCCATGAATGTGTTTGTGTGTGACTTGAGAGTGTTTGCCTCTCCAGAGAACCATAGCATAAAATTTTAATGCTGCCACTTCTGGAATCTAATTGAGTTTTTAAAAACATTTTATGTAAATGTAAAGAGGACAGGTGTGTGGAGACACTTTGTATTTTAGTGGACGTACAGTTTGTAACTGTTTTCCTACAAAAAGTAATGCATTCATATTCCCAATCCCAAGTGCTCTGTTTCTGTTTCTTCCATGTTTCTTGTCCCTAAACCTAACCTCTGTAAGTGAACGTTAACTACGTAACTTTACATTAATTGCTTTAATTGCATAAATCGTACCCCTGTAACTTTACGTTAATAACACAATTTTACGGATGTAACGTCATTCATGTGACACTGATTCCTAGGACATTATACATATTGCTGCGTGTGTGCATTTCCGTAGGATAAACTATGAACCACTATATGACGATATGTTTCTTTAATTGTCTAAACCTAACCTCTGTAACTTTACGTTAATCCCACACCTTTACGTGAAGGATGCGATGTCATTTGTGGAGGGCTATTTTGTAGGATATCATGCGAACTGTTGTGTCTGCATCTTTGTAGGATATCCTACAAAATCGTTCTGTGAGGATACCTTGCTGTAATTGCCTAAACCTAACCACTGTAACTTTACGTTATTTATGTAACTTAACATTAAGTACGTAACATCATTGATTGGTTGCTAATTTGTAGGATGTCGTACAAACTGTCTGCATTTTTGTAGGACATTCTAGTAACAGTTCTATGAGGACTGATTTAATTGCCTAAACTCAACCTCTGTATCTTTACGTTTAGGACGTAACTTTACGTTTAGGACGTTACACCATTCGTGGTGCGCTATGCATCAAATGTCGTATGAACTGTTGTGTCCGCATTTTTGTAGGACATAATACGAACCGTTCTATGAGGATACATTGCGTTAATAGCCTAAACCTAACCTCTGTAACTTTACGTTAATAACATAACGTTAAAGATGCAACGTCCTGCCGGGGGCGCTAATTCATAGGATATCCTACGAACCATTTATTGAGAATACATTGCTTTAATTGACTAAACCTAACCTCTGTCAATTTACATTTATTAGTAGCCTACATAACATCATTTGTGGGGCACTACTTTTTGTAGAATATCATACGAACTGTTGTTGTTGCATTTTTGTACGATATCCTATGAACTATGAGGATACCTTGCTTTAATTGCCTAAAACTAACCTACGTAACGTTACGTTAATTACATAACTTTACGTTAAGGATGTAATGTCATTCATGGGCCTGCTAATTCGTACGATATATACGTTGCTTTAATTGCCTAAATCTATGGATGTAACGTCATTTGTAAGGTGCAAAATTTATAAGACATCATACAATGTGTGTGTTTTTTGTAGCATATCTTGCGAACTGTCCTACAAGGAAGTGTGTTATGTGGATGTTGTTTGTCAGAATTAATCATTTTGTCTCAGTAATTAGACGAGTTAAAGTTAACTTAGGTTGATTTAAGGCCCTTCAGGTGTGACCTTGTCCTACTGATGGAAGAACCAGATCATACAAACACTTGTACCATCTTTTTTTATGTATGGGGACTTGTGCCTATATAACATATTGCTGGCTTAATGTGACCCATATGTTACTGAATTAATAATGGTGTGGCTGCCAACAGAGAAGCACTTGATGTCATTTAATTTTAATTCCAATGGCTAGAAGTTGTTGTTTGCTCTTAGCATGCAGTTGAGAGCAAGACGAGCCCATATGGACACCACTGGGATCCCAGTCTTACAAAGACACAGGTGCCACATGTTTGGGTACAGTTTGAATGTGCCATCCAAAGAAAAACGAGAGGATTAGTCATTTCAGCAAATGCCCCAAAGCGCCATATGTTCACGGCCAAGTGCCAAAGCCCTCTAGTGGTGGTTGTAATTAAGCCTCTTGTCTGTCTGGAGCAAAGGAGGAAGTAGTGTGACTTTGCTCTCGAGCCAAGAACCCAGGAACAGCGCCAGGCTTTGAAGACAATTTGACATAGTGGCCAAACTGTGGACTTACAACTTCTGGGTCACAATGGCACGATGGCATTGGGCCCAAAAAGACTTTCCCATAGGTTAAATTTGTGAACGAGACGTCGGCACATTTTTTCGAGGGCCAAAACCCCTACAAAAGGATTCGTTTCACTAGTAGGATTTGATCCATTTGGTCTTATAACATTTCTAGGAGTCACATGATTAAATTATTGGCTTAACTGGTTAAATTAGCTGCTCAGCCAGCGGGAAATTACTATGAACCCCACGATGTGAAAGATTTGGCCAATTCTACACCCAGGTTTCATCAGCGCTCATAGCAATGAACAGGGCCCCACCTCCAACACTGTATCCAGTTCTCTTAATACGTCCATGTATGGAGCTGCTCAACCAGCAGAAGGAGAAAATCTGGTTGGTCAGATGGGTCAACGAAATGTTTGAACGTGGCCATTCCTGGACATTAACCAAGTGGTTCCTGAGGGATCCATGACATGTAGGGTCCCCTAACGTTAAGGAGGAATTTAACCTAAACCCTGATGTTTCTTGAAACTTAACTTAACTTCTTGCTAAACTTGAGCCAAATTGGTCTGGACCTTAACCTAATCAAACCTTAAAGCTCATCGTATCCTCCACGAATGACGTTACGTCAACGAATGTCAAAGGAAAGTTAAACAATTAAGGTAAAGTTATGGAGGTTAGGTGAGGATGTTCGTTAAAGTGACTCAACTTCATGTAGTTCTGAACACCCGTCTACTGGGGAAAGTCCTGTGTTTTATGACCAATCCACTACCCCGACCTGCCTCCCTACAAGACCTTGTTTCCTTCCTACTTGTTTCCCCGAGTCAGCACACTGGTCATGTGATCGCAGCTTTCCAAAAATACATGGGTTATGCACAAATTACTGGCTCATGATTACATTGGATATGTACAAATTTGGGTGCATTACTTTTCAAAGGAAAACAGAACAGTTTATGAGACGGTCTGAAAGAATACGCCTCCAATGTAGCATTGCACTCCTATGGCACTGTTATACTCATGAGGGATAGTTAAAAACAATGCGACACAAAGCTGAAACACATTGTTAACACATGGTTAATGTTGTGAAACAGTCACAGTCAGGTTTAGAAAAAAGGGGAAACAAGTTTTTCCCATTTTATCTTATGTTGTTATATTTCTCCCTCTCCCCTCGCTGGAAGCCTCGGACCTTCCGTCGCCCGCTCCCGTCTCAAACACGGAGGTCTCCCTCTCCGTAGAGCACCCACGGCACACGCCCGGCCTGTTAAATAGCCTGTAACTGTAACAACTGTGTGACACAAACTCATGACTGTTGGGTTCGGACAGAAATATGCAGCCCGTGGGAAAACCGGACATTATCATCAATTTATAAACACCACCCGGACGCCCCGGACAGGACGTCAAAAGTGGACATGTCCGGGCAAAAGAGGATGTTTGGTCAGCCTACTAAAAGCCCAGTGCGTCTCAAAAAGACGCTAAAGGCTGCCTTTGATATCAGCAGTGACAAAGCAGCAGCATCTGACGCCCTGGGAGTGAGAACTGTGCATAATTTTCTTTTTTTTTTCTTGTGTAAACACATTCTTCCTCCTTGTTGACATGTGGCACCTACGTTACATGACTAGTGACATCACTTGAGGCATTTTATGGGCTTCACACAGCTCCCTCTGGAGCCACAAAAGGCTTTATACAATTTTACATATCCGATAGAACTCAAGACCTGTAAATCAGTGGATCTGCCCTTTTAACCATCACCGTGTAAGATCAGTAAAACCGTTTTCTTTTGACACAGTGATGGAAATACACAGTTAATGATCACACAGGGAGCTAACTGAAGGAACGGCAGCATGTGGTGACTGGTAACACTAACAAGCACTAGTTACAGGCACTCGCACATCTGAGTGTCTTGTACTTCTATATATGAAGTCGGAGGTTTTTACACAGCGACTTTATGCTTCAATATGATTATATGCATAACCTGGTCGTGTCACACTTCTATAGCAGATGCTTTCCAAAGGCTGACGAACATAAACAGCAGGCTCACACAACAACAACAACACGTCGAACATTATGGATTTAAGCTCTCATTTATTCATTATTGTTTGTTTTTCTTCTCATTAAATGTAATCGTCCAATCAGCAGGGGAGTTCTCTGTGCTGTATGGATTTGTGGGCAACATAACATGAACACATTAAAGAAAAATGTGACTTTGTGTTCTGTCTTTGAACACATGAGAAGAAACCCAGACTACAAGGCGAAGGACTGAAGCATGTGAGGGGACACGCTGGCGAGATAATGACAGCCTTCGAGGTCCATTTGGAGGACTAATCTTTGTTCCTCAAATCAAACATAAAAAGGCAATTCTCTGTGTTAATGAGCTCAATCACTCTTCCTAAAAGTTTCAATAATTCATCCGCTGCCAGATCGTCAGACATCCATAATGAATAACATCCACAGTGAATTATTTACACAGTCATCCTTCGCGCCACAACTTACTGACTGACACTGAGTCACCCAGTGTGTCTGACGGGCTTTTGTGTTCATTTGTGTGTGTGGATTTCATACCGACTTCATAATGTGCTGCAACTAAGAAGTGGTGGTGGCATTCTGTGTGAAGATGAACAGTACAAAGGCTTATTACTTGGGTTAGTGTGTACTACCAGCTCCCCCATCAGCACGAAGCAGGGACATGCACAGTGGAACAAATGATGTATTATTGGAAGAAATCAGGAAATATTTGTGTGTCAATTGCAAAAAAATCTGCACAAATAAATATGAAACAGAGTTCTACACAAAACTTGATAATATCCACCTCTGCAGGCCCAAAGTTCACGTTGCATCATAGGTTAGAAATGGAAGATTGTGAAATGTTGGCAGTCCACTCCAGACTTCAATCTTGGCTGCAAATAACAACATTGGCCAATTCTGTAAACTTTGCTCCCGCAGACTGAGTCAATAAATCCTCCTGTCCCAACATTCTGCCTTCATTGCTGGGTCCTAAAAAGTCTGATTCAGTTGCCATGGCATTACAGGGAACACTCATCTGGCTCTGCTCGCTCGCAGGTAATCTCAGTTTTACATGTCTGACATGGAGACCGTCATGAGAGAGACTGTGTGCGGCGAAAACAAATAACGCAAAGGTAAAAAGTTGGATATTATATGCAGTCTGTGTGTGTGTTTGCAGTCTTGTCCTCCGCTGCTGCCTGAACATGAATCTTTACCTCAGAACTGCAGCTCGTCAGGTCAGCTCCTCGAGCATCTCAAGGTAATCTGTCAGTGTCTGAGAAGCTGTAACATACACGCACATGTAGCTCACACTGTCTTTACTCACGCAAGCAAACAGAAAATGAGACAGTGTGATATTTTTATGCTGCTGTTTGCTTTCCACATCATCATCATCCCACATTGTCATACAGAGAAAAACATGTGTTGTGTCTGATCTGAACCAACAGGTGGCGGTAGAGAACAGTGAAAGCCTGACATCTGAATGGAGCGCACAGGAGACAGCTCAGATCCTGCTGACCCTGCGGAGCCTCAATGATATTCTGCACAAACACCAGCTGAAAGGTAAGAGAGGAGTGAGACAGACAAGATAAGAGGAGACGAGATGAGACTTCATTCATCCCATGCTGGGAAAATTCAGAAAGTTCTGCACTGGCCCATTTTTGAAAACCCTCAACCACACAACCTGTTTCCTGTCATTATGTCTGAGTCAAAGCCTCACCCACTGCAGCCCGACCTGCACCCATGATCTGTGTTACTCACTTCAGCTGTCGGCAGTTTCAGTGTCTTGGCTGATTGGTGCAAATTGACATAAAGATATATAAATTACACAGTATAAGTATGTGTAATGTGTATATGACATGTACAATATAATCTGTATATATTAAATTCAGATTCTCTTACACTGTATGTATATAATAATAATTGTTTATAATAATTAGGGCTGTCAATCAATCTAATTGATTGCATACATCAATTTATGCTGTGTAAGTATTAAAAATTCAATTCAAATTAATTTTGGCAGGTGTGTTTTCTCTGCCACCGAAACTGGTCTGCAGTCCATTTTGTAAAGGAGGTTAGTTGGTCACAGGTCGAGTTAGTCAGTGTGAGCGCCTGGTCGAGTGAGGCTTGACGAGGCTGTGCCAGCTCTGACCTCTGGGTTTGCTGCTAAATGCATTGCATTGAGGTGATATTCCACGCTTGCAGTACACCGATGGTACGGACATTCCTCACTACAGAGACTGCCGAGAACGTTGCTCCTATCAACAGCTCCATCTGGGGTTTTTGAAATGTAAATGCTCCATTCAGGGGGCCGAGCAGCGCAGTCTCATCTGCCTCCATCATGTGACAAAGCCTCTGTGGCCTTAAATGTCGCACCAGGTCAAAGGGCACCAAGGAGCACGATTAATCAGTGTTCATTTTTTTTTATGCATTATTTTTTCTGTCATTAATTAATTGAAATAAACACATTATTTTGACAGCTCTAATCTGACTGTATAATGACAAAAACTCTGTGTCTGTGTGTGTGTCATGTTTTTCTCCTCACTGACTTGGTCAATCCATGTGAAATTTGGCACAGTGGTAGAGGGTCATGGGAGGATGCCAATGAAGCAATATTACATCAATTGGCCAAAGGGGGGCGCTATAGCAACCGGTTGAAGTTACAAACTTTGAATGGGCATATCTCATATCTCTCCCGAACTTCCACAGATATAGATTTTCTGCCATTTTGAATGTTTTGAAAAACACTTCAAATGGATCTCTTCCTAGGAAGTTTGAGCGATCTGCATGAAACTGGGTGAACATAATCTAGGGACCAATATCTAAAGTTCCCTCTTGGCAAAAGTTGGAAAACTTACTAAAACTGAGCTTCTATAAGGCAATGAATATTGCGGAGGGCGTGGCTCATCACATAAAGGTGTATAACATCTCAAGGGTTTCACCCATCACCACGCAACTTTGTAGGCATATGACCACACATAATCTGAGGGGACCCCTCCATTATTGACCCCATCAAACAAAATGGGGGCGCTAGAGAGCTCATTTCTTATCTAGGCCTAACCGCCATATGGATTTTTACTAAACTTGGTAGATATGTAGAACAGGACGCCTCAAGGTGACTGGAGAAATTTAACTCTAATTGGCAACTGGGTGGCGCTATAACAATAGAAAAATGCTTAAAAATGGCTAAAAAGCAACCGATCGCTGTGGACCAGCGTTTTTTAAACACTTTAACTATCTGCCTTTCAACGTGCTACCTCAACTACTAATGTACAGTTTTAGCCCACTAACTATCCCACTATTGGCAATGGTACTACTGTACTTTCAATAAAGCAATAGTACTATCAAATTCACAAACACTCTGCTTTTCTTAATGGGTTCAGTTGACTATTTAATCTGCAATTTCCTGTGACCTGTATCCCAAACACACACCATGTGACTCAGTGGGTATGTACTAGTGATTATATGTTATGTTAATGTCAGTATTGAGTTTCGGTTGACATTGAATGGTTGAAGAGATGCTACAGAGAAAGGTTTGAGGGTGGAGAGTACAAGTGACATTCTTCTCATGATCATAACAGATAATATTATTAATATTATTTTTTCACTCTATTTGTGGTTCATATGATCTGTAGTATTACTTTCGATGGGTGTGTTGGGCCAATTTTCCGCTCAGTCACAATAACATTTTGAGCTAGATGTACTGAAGTACACTGCACTGACTACATGATCATTTTCAGAAAGTGGGGGTGCTCTCACAGAGCGGCAGGGTCTACCACATTTATCACATTTGTCAAGGCACTTGAAGTCGAACGCTGAATTAAGTGAACTTTGCCTGGCAAATAGAAGGAGTGCGATCTGCTGAAGATGCTCTCATCACTGATTAAGATTAAATGTTGTGGTGTAAAGTCTGCAGATGGACTCTTGCAGGTAGTAATTGCCGTGGCTTTTCACATGAGCCTGAAATTTGCTGAATAAAGATCAAGCTCCTCGTGCAGGCAGCTCCAGATTTCATCAGACTAAATGAGGACTTCTCAGTTAATATGGGAGTCAGTGCAGTGTGGAGCTTCAGCCTGAAGGATAAATAAAGGGCTGCAGATGACAATAGAAACAGCTTCAACATTTTATTGTCTTTATTTATTAATAATCTCTGATTTATAGGCTGTCAAGACGCTGAGCCAAGGAAATGCCCTGAAGCCAAAGTTCCCGAAAATGGAGGACTGATATGTGTCAGAGTTGCTAACAACAGCTACTGCAAACCGCTCTGCAGCCATGTAAGTGATGCATACATTTTTACTTATTAATAAATGTATTAAAAATACATTGTTACACTGTTAGTAAACATTATGGCGTATTTTGGTGGGTGGGGCTTAGCTGGAGGCAAAACAATGGAGGAAGATGATACAGGTGGACTCGTGCACTCTGGCACAAACTGGACCGTTCATAAATTTGGAGCGCTGTCTGAATGTTCAGAGAGGCAAAGCGCACTCTGGACACTCTGTCTGGGGAGACGGAGCAGCAGAGCGCTGAGCGGAGTGAACGTGGGATTAACTTAATCATTTGTCAATTTATGTGGAAATGTTTGCTGACGTCATTGTGATGTCAGCCCTAAAAAGGTCTCTTAAAAAAAAAGGATGAGTACTATAATGTGAATCTTCTCTCACAGGGTTATGATTTCGGTTTCCTGAGGATGAGTCGTATTTATGAGGAATGCAGTGAGCAGACGCGATTCAAATGGCAAACCCAGTACATAGGAGGAAACACGCTGGCTGTGTGCAACGGTGAGGCTCTGGATTATTAACTAACCTGGAGTTACATTTCATTTATATTTGCAAATTTCTGAGTCTGAAGGAAACTACTGAGTTCAGAGCAGGAAGATGCACTTTTAATCCTGCAGCACGGTTATGTTTTATTACTTTTTTATGTCTTAAACTGTCTGTACAAGGAAACTCACATTATATATTTATACAGCAGCTCTGAAGTTGACCTTAACTTCCCCTCTCCTTGTTTCTAGCGGCAGCATTCCAGATTTCAGGAGCAAAGACAGCATATTTTCCCAAAGATCAGGACTGCCTGACGACTAAGAGCAACAGCCATCTGCAGAGCAGCATCATTGATGTTTTTATCACTGAGCTGAAGGAACAGGGCATTGAGGCAGACGCACAGTCTGCCTGTCTTGTGTGTGGATGACCACGAGACAGAAACAAGTGGGATGAAAATGCATCAGCCACGTCATGAATGTTGTGGTGTGAATGTCGCTCTAAGCTGCACTGAGAGGTGACGCTTTGTGAGTAGTTAGAAACTTTGTGACTGTTAAACTCACTTCAAGTTTCAAGAATAAAAGTGTTCCTGAACCTGACTGGTTTCCTTTGTTGGCCATTCGTGCACACATGGTGAAATGTCTCCCTCTGACTGTCACCTGCTAATGAAGCTATTGAAGTCCCACATTTGACTGCATGCTGTAGTCGTGTCTGCAGCTCTGTGAGGTCCTCACACACCAGAACACAATAGAGCTGTCGGCTGGATGAGAAATATTTGCTATTCCTGGGGTTTTACCATTAGCGGAACAAAAATGATGAAGTTCAGACTGGTGGTGGTTTCAGACAAAAGGTCATACTGTTTGCTGCGTCGAAGGAGTGAATCCCCTGTGGCTATTTTAAGACAGGAAATGTTTCATTTGAAAAATAAGACAATGTTCTGATCAGTTAAAAGATCAGAATTCTTAAAGGTATATTGTACGATGCAGGATCTTCCTAAACTAAAATTACTGCCTCAGGCTTGTATGCCTCCATGAACCAGTGACGTTGCACTCACAGTTAACACTCATGTCGATAAAAACATCGATGCTTCACACGTCTTTCCCCTGACAGCACAGGAGATCCATACAGTCAGCACAGTTTCAATGTTGGCACCAAGATTAGTGTCCAAATGTCTCCCCTTCTGATCCTGAGATATGATGCAGTAATGGCCAGAAAAGTGTTTTTGCAGAACATCATGATGTCACAGTAAAGCTGACCTTTGACCTTTTGGATCAAAAAATGTCATCACGTCATCATTTTATCCCGTCACACATTTGTGTAAAGTTTTGTCATAATAAGCATATGCAATCTTGAGTTCCTAGTGACACTCTCGCAAGGCCTTCTTGAGATATCACATGTGCAAAATGAGACGGACGTAGGGTCACAGTGACCTTTGACATTTGCCCTCCAAAGTCTAATAAGTCCAAGTAGATGTTTGTGCCAATTTGAAGAAATTCTCTCAAGTTCTGAGATAAAATGTTCGCAGGAATGAGATGGATGCAAGGTCACAGCGACTTTGACCTTTGACCTCAAAAATCTAATCAGTTCATCATTGAGTTGAGTCCAAGTAAATGTTTGTGCCAAATTTGGAGAAATTAGGCATTATCTTTCTAGCTTGTCCGTCCGTCTGTACAATTAGTTTAGTTAAGTTTAGTTTGGTCATTTTCCAGCTTAAATGTTCTCACTACACTACATAAATATTAAGTTCATGCCTTTTTAAGTAGACAAAAAAAAAAGTTGTTTGGAAAAACGTCATTTGAACTCTGTTTTTAGCCTGATTGTACTCTGTAGCTCTAACTGCCTCTCTGGGCACCGCGCTCACAAAAAGAGAGTCCAAACAGCTTTTTATGTCGGGGCTTCAGGACACTTGGATCACTACGGACGAGCAGTATGGAGATATTTTGTGGTTTCAATTATGTGTTTTTTGGACGTTTGAATCTGGGGCGCCGTCAGCCTCCATTAGGTGGAGTTGTGTTGCTACCTCCTCTCCCCTTGGATCTCCACAAGCGATGCGAGGACTCTAAAACTTCACCTAGATAAAGGGTGAATTTTCATTTTCCGGTGCACTATCCCTTAAATTGTTTTTACCCCTCGCTTTAAATTTGACAGAGCAATAAAAGAAACTAAGTACATAAACATTAAGCTCATTGTCTGCACACACAGCCCGAACACATTTCATATACACTCTGGTGTTCATACTTCAGCCTGATATCGTTTAATCATCTTGTGCCCGTGTGTCTTTCTCATCCGTCTGAACTCAATATCTCAAGAACACCTTGAGGGAATTTCCTCAAATTTGGCACAAATGTTCATTGGACTGATGGACTGATTGGATTTTGATGGTCAAAGGTCAGTGTGACCTCACAAAACATGGTTTTGTCCGTGACTCAAGAATTCATACTCTAATTATGACAAAATTTCACACGAATGTCTGATGAGATGAAATAATGAATGTACGTCATTTTTTTCTTTTCTACTTGTTACTCAGCGTCATATCTTGGGAACAGAAGGGAGGGAGACATTTGGTCAGACACTGACTTGGTGACTCATCTTGAAACTGTGCTGATGGGGGAAGATCTATATTTTTTTTTCACAGAAAAAAAAAGAAACTCTAATACAGTCGGGTGAAACGCCAGGCGCACAAGGCTAGTGTTGGTCTTCACTTTTGCTTTTGCTGGCAGTACTGTTTACTATCAGTAGCTGACAACTTGTGCACAGTATATTTTTGAGTTAGATGAGTGCATTTAGCTGACAACAAGTAAATAAAGTATGGACCTGTGTGAAATTAGCTAAAGCTAGACAAGGCAAACACATATTTATCACTCCAGCTGCCACTGAAGTATAAACAGGCGGCTCAAACAGGAGCACTTTGGATTAAAGCTGATGTTTCTCTGCTGATAAACGACTGCATCGCAGCATTTCCATTCACAAAGGGATGGGCGCACCTGCGAGGCCCTGATCGCCATCTTCGCTGCTTTCCGTCTGGCTTCATTTTACTAATAGTCACTTGTTATGTATGTGCTTGATGGCAAGACGCGGACGAGAGCAGCAGTTAAAACGAGGTTAACCACTCCGCCAAATGGACTGCTTTGTGTGCCGTTCTGTCTGCCCCCAGTTTCTGCTAACACATCCAGACGTAGCGCACAGAGGTGAAGGTTAAAAAGTCAGAATGAGATTACAGGATCTCATTAGGGTAGCTATTGACATTCCTCATCATTCTATTAGGAATCACTCTAATCAGAGAGAAAACGACCCGCACAGTGACCCTCTGGTGTCGGCTGACAGCCCGTCTAATCATCAATTACTGAAATAACAGTCTGTGGACTGAAGGAGGAGCAGTGGTAAACTGTAATGTTGCACATCTCCCATTAGGTGGCAGGTTAGCAGCTGAATCATCCTAACAACACTCTCAACATACCTCAGTTTACATTTGGTTTGGGCTGCCCCCCCAATAAATTATGACCCACTAGACGTGTGTGAAGTGTATTTATCTGCAGTGACGCTGCTCTCTAGCTTATTATTTCCCCCTTTTTTGCTTTGTTTGCAGTGTTCCTGGGCTCAGTGCACAAGTGATAGTGGTACTTTTTAAACTTGATTTATTGCTTTCACAAGGTGCCAGACCGTAAGCAGCCCACATTTGAACGAAGCTTTGAAAATCATGGTCACGGTGCTGAAAAAACGAGTATGCACTTCTGGGTATGTGGGGTATGTGTGCTTTTTGTTAGGTTTCTTTTTTGGGTGTGTCACATTCAACGTCACGGACAGACCAGAAAATGGTTAATGAGCAGCCAGCTTGGCTCTTCTTAATAAGACATGAGCGCTCCTGAAAACATGTTTTTCTCAAGCATATTGCCATTTTTGCCTTGCATTTTTATTTTTTGTGTCTTCATTATCAGGAATCATGCGTAAAATTATATTAAAATTATTTATGACAGATTCATGCATGAGGGTGATTTCTCTCTAATATGCTTAAATAAAGATAGCGGCACGCATGCTATTCTTGCCATCTTCATTGAAGTTTGGTGGTGTAATATCATAAACTTTTCTCAGAAACCATCAAAAAACACTTTTATATGAGATGTGCAGACACAAAGCAGGTAGGCATGCATGCTTACAGCTATTACAGCCGCATATTAACCCTTTGAAACCTCCGAAAATTGGCCTGATTTCTTTTAAAAACATAGGAAAGGCAATGAGTAGCAAAAGAACAAATGACCCCCCAAAATTTGCAAAAAATAAGTAAAAAAGAGAAATAAGTTTAATAAAAAGAGTGCTTAAAATTATAATAATTCTGTGACATAATTTTTAAAGTGTAATGATAATATTAAAAAATATGGTTTTCCCTTTTTTGTCTTTTCCCTTGTTTCTTTTTAATGATTTTCTAATTTTTTTTAATTTTTTTATTTGTGGAACATGTCTTACCAATTGACTTAAAGAAATCACACCAATCTGCTCAGAGGTTCAAAGGTTTCAGTACTTGCGAAAGGCATCTGAAAGCAGCACAAGAAAAGTGATGTCCAGGTTTCAAAGGGTTAAAAGTCTCATGTAAGAGAATCACAAACAGGTGTCCACATACTTTTGACCAACTTGTGTTCAATTCTCCAGCCAGATGATTGATAAGTGCAGTGACAATAAATATTTCATCACTTTTCTTAATTAATTGTCCTTAATTCAGTGTCACTGATTAAATTGAAATGAAGCAGAACTTACAACATTACTCGCCTTTAATTATCATGGAATATTGAAACGAATTTATTTTACATGTATGTTTGCATGTAAGATTGTGTGATGACTCAACAACCCCTGTTACAGCAGTGTTACTCTTTGTACACTAGAGGGCAGCAAAGACTCACTTTTTGAATGCTGTCTATCTGTCAGCAGAGAGACTCACAGTTACTCAGTTCAACATGTATGCGCATGCTTTTACTGGTTGGTCTTGTGCAAATAAATCAAGCAATATATCTCAATAAAAGGACTCACTGAAGGTAGAGACACACCTGCAGATTGTGTTTTGGGTTTGAGAACGAAAGAGGAAAAGATTAAACAAATATTTTATGCTGAAAATGTCACTTTTAATATTTAAACTGTTTTGTTTTAGATCTTTTACAGTAAATATAAAGGACAACAATAACTCATTTAATGATGGAGATTTTAAACCATTTACTTGCAGAACTTGTTCTATTCATGTACCTTTTTAAAGTAAATAAAGAACACAGTTAACTATCCTTTCCCTCTATTCATATTCATGTTTGTTTTTGACCAGATGAGACAATCAGTGAACTGATGTAACCTGTATCCCTGTCTCATCATTGTGCCAAACCTAATGCCGCTCACTCCCCTGGCTGCTGTCCAGCTTCTGCTGATAGAAAAAAGAAGAGAAACTAAATGACAGCCTACAAAGAACCCAGTGAAGAATGAGGATGAATATGAATGAACTTCCTTCCCCCATTGTTCCACTTTGAAAATGAATAACGATGTGTTACACCTCAGCTGTATTTGAAAGATGTTGTTTTTCTGGCCCGCTCTGACATGCAAATAATGCTGTCTGATTCTGGTAGGATATGAATACCTGCGTCTAAATCTAAAACACTTTTTTATCAGCCTGAATAAAAGCCTTGTTCACAACACAACAACTTACCGTCTTCAGGAGTTGTATTTCTGAGCTGAGCACCTCTCGCAGGAACTCCAGCTCTCCTTCTTTATGCATCTCCAGCTCCTTCCTCAGCCTGGTAAACAAATGAAACCCGTGTCAGTAACTGAAGGAGCGGCGCAGAGAGAAGAAAAGAAAAGAAGAAACTCATGAAAAGAAGCAACTTGTAAAGAAAAGCATCAGCACTTTCAGTTCCACATATTGGATTTAAACCTACTGATGCTTTTTCTTTGTATCACTACACTTGGAGTGTTTTATCACTGAGAAAATAAACTAAACCAAATCATCTCCATTAAAGTGAAGCCTATTCTCCACACTGGTGTTCATACTGATGGTGACAATATATCCAAACTTTTATAAATAACCACATTAAGATCAACGAAAGTCAAGTTCACATCACTGGTTTGATGTATTCAGATGTATGCAACATTAATTCCCAAAGCAAAAACTAGAAATACAGCTGGCAGAACGTCCGAGTTGTTTGACAGCTAAGTTAATATTCAGGATGATGTTTTGTGAGCCAACAGGAAGCAGGGACTCTGTGATGTTTAGTGAACACTTGGCATGTGCATCTTTCTTCGAACATCTTGCTTTCCATGCCTTGCATCATTTTGCAATCTTTGTGACGTTCCCGCTGACTCCAAACAGCAAAAGAAACCAGGCTGAGGCAACTACTGTACCTGATCAAAGTACCTGAGGAGCTACAGGTTGACTCTGTTAATGCAAATGGATTTTGAAACAACACAGCCGAAGAGGGAAGAAAGTACGGAGCAGCATCAACAGTGACAGTCAACAGTGTTCCCTGGATTGATTGGCTGAGGTACCTGCAGTCCTGCTCTAACAAGCTGCAGTCAGAGTAGTCAGGTCCCTGTTAGTGTGTGTCTGATAGCGTTGTCCCTTTGGGGCTGGCTGCACAGGGGGAAGGTGTACACAAGGCCCGAAGGGACACAATGACTAAGTATAGAAGGAACTGAAGCAATAAATCAAGTTTAGAAAAGTCTCTCACATAAAAATAATCAGCCCAGTCACCAGAAGAAAATGATGGCATTGTACATTTCTGCAAACCATGAATAAATTAAGCTGCCTTAAAGGGATAGTGCACCCAAAAATGAAAATGCAGCCATTATCTACTCACCCATATGCCGAGGGAGGCTCAGGTGAAGTTTTAGAGTCCTCACATCACTTGCAGAGGTCCAAGGGGAGAGGAGGTAGCAACACAACTCCACCTAATGGAGGCTGACGGCGCCCCAGATTCAAACGTCCAAAAACACATAATTGAAACCACAAAATATCTCCATACTGCTCGTCCGTAGTGATCCAAGTGTCCTGAAGCCCCGACACAAAAAGTTGTTTGGAAAAACGTCCGAGGCCGTGAGACATGGGCACCACGTTCATGGGGCAAGTGTTGTGAGGACTCTAAAACTTCACCTGAGCCTCCCTCGGCATATGGGTGAGTAGATAATGGCTGAATTTTCATTTTTGGCTGCACTATCCCTTCAACACTGCTGCACGGTAACTGCCCTGACCACCGCCTACCTGCAAGAGCGCTCCCTCACAAGTGTTTTTAAAGTGTCTGGGTGATATGTCCTGAAAATTATATCACATCATTATTTTTTAGCTATATCTCAGTACACAATACGTATCTCGATATTTATTTATTTATTTAAATATCCATAACAACATTTTGACCAAATACGCTCTCTGATGTGACAAAGGTGTAGAGATGACTATTGTCCTTTCAGAAAATAGTAACATAATCAGATTTTTGATTAATGATAATGACGATATAATGACTAAGTAAGTTAAGGCAAGCGTAAAAAACAAATAGAGAAGTCTGATAAGTTGATAAATTGACATCACTTTACTGTAATGCAGCCTTGAAAATGAGGGAAACACGCCATTTATGCCATGTCACGATACACCGATATGCAAAATTTAAGATGATATATTGTCTCATATCTCAATAACGCTATAACATCTTTATATTGCCCAGCTCTACTGCTGCCACAGCCTGTATCTGTAAACACTGGCAGAGGTGCAAGCTAGCTCATAGCTGTTTACTGTAGCAAAACTACAGAAATCACTGAATCTATCAAAGATTTCTACACATTTGGGCAATTTATCAGTCATCTGAAGTTGGTGGAAATGTTATGTCAGGTCCAGTTTTTCTTCTGGTTGTCCTTATAAGTTGCAAGTGCCATATTTCCAAATTTTCAGACACCAACACTAAGTGCGTTTCCATTAACCCTAGAAATGCGCAAAACCTAAATATGGCAATATAAAAATGGTAATGGAAACACCTACAGTTTGAAAAAACTCTCAAATACAGAGAAAAAGTTTTTACGCTCTCATGAGGTCATTTTTCAGACGTGTCAATATAGAAGTATATCGCAAAAGTGTAATGGAAACACTTTTTCCCTCTCTCAGAAATCCTTTATCCGTGGTCGCTGCCACACATAAGGGCTTTGCCTTCGGAATACCACTTGCTCTCTTCGTCTTCGGTTGTAGACTGATACAACAGCAGCAGTGGCAGCCGAGATGATTGTTCCAGCTCGCAACAGATTTGAAATGTCAATCTTACTTCTGCAAACAAAGTGGAGTCTCGCAGGATGAGATTTTACGAGAATTACGGCTCATACGCAAAACACCTTTTAAAGGAAACACCTGCAAGTCACATTTGTACTTTGTCGAAACTTTACAAATATCTAATTTATGTTGCGCAAAATAATAATAGTAATGGAAACGCACTCATTGTCAGCTCCTTCATCTTCTTTTCCTTCTTTAAGCAATGCCTGCTACTTGATCGGCTACAGCCAGGTGGCAACCAGTGGTGTCAAAGCTCCTTTACATTTGCACCTGACACACATATCACATAAGCCTTCCTAAAGTGATGTAGTATATGAGCTGATGCTTTCATCAGGAGAAGAAGGGACGGTGAACGGCGTACAGTAGAACCTGGGAAAGACGCCTGCCAAGCTGCAGACCACAGTCCAAGACAAACAATCAACAAAACGGGTTGTGTTATAGCTGCCTGTCATTGTTTTACAAGCAGCTTTTAAGGCATCAAACATGAGGGCTGTTTGGCGCCCCATCATCTTTTTCCCACTGGGGAGAGTGCCACAAAAAGTGTTTGCTTTAAATAAGACATTTCAGTGTTTCCAGGCCCCCAAAATCTGGTATTTTAAGCCAAAATGTGATTTTAACCTCATCATAAGTAGTGATTTTTGTGCACACATTAACCACAGCATTGTTGAAATGTAAAGTTTCAGCGAATCTGCTACTTAAAATACGAATGTAGCATCTCTATGGTTTTCAGAATATACAATGCCAATATTTTTTCTGGCAATTGGGTTAAAATAATTGAATTTAAGTAAATCTCAAAGGCCAGTTGGTAAATGTCTGGTAAGCGGCTGCAGCAAAAAAAAAATCAAGATACAGGAGGATATACAGTAGGCAACATTTTGTCAGTAGTTCCATGTACTTCGGTGACAATATCTCCTTCAGAGAGTCTATAAATTAAATTTTATTTTAAATACAAAATGTGACTCTTAAATCTTTGATAAATAAACAAGTACATTTTTAAAGCCTACAATTTCAGACAAAGCCATAAAAAAGAAGATGGTGATTTTTTGTAACTTTGTTACAGACTAAACTATCAGCTCTAAAATCAGTTTGCTCTCATGGTGGCAAAGTAAATATTTCACTATAATTTCATAAACATATATTAAATTGTATTGCTCAGTTCACTTTGCCTCTGGAAAAAGCATCGGACTTTGGGTTTGCTGTACTTGAAGCCTTGGCTGTGATTTAACTGTGATAGCAGGTGTTTGAAGGATCTATACTGAGCTACACATGAATCTGAGATGAGTCACCTTTATCTTCCTTTTATTGGAAGTTAATGAAACAATAAAACAACTGAGCCGCACTTGCGTTTTCACAGTGCCGTATCCAACAGCAGCATTTTAAACTTTACACCTCTCTGTGGAACTTATAAATCAGATTTTTAAAGCGAGGATACTGTTCTGCAAACTGTAGAATGATGTTTCCAACAGCGGGATGGCTTTACAGATATTGGTGGTTTCTGCAGTTTAATATCAGATTTCTGCAGCGCGACGACATCTTCAAATGAGCCTTCACAAATAATGTAGCAGCAATATATCAATGAAGAAAATCCGACACTTTCAAAAATACATTCAACTCCTAAATCATCAGTCCCGGGCACATTGAATATTTCAGGTATCGTTCTGTTCTGTTGTGTGACAGTGAACGATCTACGCCGGCAGCCAACCTGTTTTGCACACTGAACACTTTTTAAATGACTGTAGCACTCATTCAAATTGACGTGCATTCAATTTCCAACAATCAATAAGCAGAGAGTTAAATATGCGATTTAAAGAGACGCTGCGTCGGCCGAGGACAGGATTGATGGTTTCAGTTCAGAATGGATGATCATAGGAATGACTGAGAGGAGGCCTCTCTACTCCAAAGCCACATCCTCAGCACTTCCTGAGGCTAATAAGCCTGCGGGTAATGAAGGACCTAGTATGTTTAATGAGGCTGATGGATGAACGGGACATGCTACCCACATGCATGATTTAAGGCGATGCCGGGAGGGGGAAGGCACGAGCAGAACGAGAAGAGGGAGGAAAGGACGGAGCAAAATAAATAAGGATGAGGCTGATTAAAGTGAGGGCGAGGATTATAACATGCCTGAGTTATACCTCGTCCTGACAACAGGACTAGTGAGAATACTTTTAATTAAACACTGAGAGAAAATTTAAAAGGTTACGATAAATAGATACATTTTTAAAAATTTCATTTAAATAGATTTACAGCTTCTGTTCCTGAGATATGACATTGAGTAAGATGAAAAAAGCCAGAAAAAGTGTTTTTGCGGAACATTATGATGTCACAGTGAAGTTGACCTTTGACCTTTTGGATATAAAATGTCATCACATTGTTGTTTTATCCTACTAGGAGTTAGTGTAAAAGTTTGTCATAATTAGGGCATGAATTCCCAGGTTATGGGCAAAACAGGTTTGGTGACTTTAACCTTTGACCACCAAATACTAACCAGTACATTCTTGAGTCCAAGTAGACTTTTATGCCAAAAAATACCCTCCAGGTGTTCTTGAGATATCACATTCACAAGAATGAGCTGGATGCAAGGTCACAGTGACCTTTATTTTTGACTTGAGTCCACATTTGTGCCAAATTTGAAGAAATTCCCTCAAGGCAGTCTTCAGTCATCCTGTCCACAAAAATGAGACACATGAGGTCACAACAACCTCGACCGTTGACCCCCAAAATGTTCGTTCATGAGTCCAAGTGGACGTTCGTGCCAAAATTGATGAAACGTCCTCAAGGTGTTCTTGAGATATCATGTTTTACATGACTGACGCAAGGTCACAGTGACCTTTAACCACCAAAGTCGAATCAGTTTATCTTTGAGTTCACGTAGATGTTTGTGCCGAATTTGAAGAAAGTCTTTTACCGTGTTCTACACATTCACAAGAATGAGATGGATGCAAGGTCACAGTGACCTTGACTTTGGACCTTTTACCACCAAAATTGTATCTATTCATCCTTGAGTCCATGGGAAAGTTTATGCTAAAGACGTACTTGAGATATCAGGTTCACGAGACTGAGACAGTCACACAACCTTAACTTTTGACCTATGACCCCCACAATCTAATTAGTTCATTCTTGAATCCAGTTGGATGTCGTGCCAAATTTGAAAAAAATTCCCTCAAGGTGTTTAGACGTGTTCACGAGAATGGGAAGGACGGATGACCCAAAACATAATGCCTCCGCCAACGGCATAAAATGACGGCTGACTTCATAAAGGATTGTGTGTGCGGATGCTGATCATGTTTAGTGCAACTTTGCTCCGTCTCAAAGTCTGATTCATACAAGATACTGCGCTGATGATATTACATCGTAAACACGCCTATAAAGTTCTGAAGCTGAGTGCAATTTGCCTTTTTTTGCGTCTGATTGCTGTTATTCATGTGGCAAAGTATAAATGTTTCCTTTGCACTAACAACACACATGGCAGAACAATGGCAGAGAAAAATAAATCTTGCATCAGCAAATAATTGAGAATCAGTTCAGAAAGTGACATTCTCCTCAGAAATGTCCGCTCATGACGTGCCTGGCATGACGACGCCTTCACCTGTCTACAATCAATCATCACTGGAAAGTCTGGGCGTGACACCCCTCATTTAATGTCACAGTCAGTGTCCTGATGACTTTTTGAAAGGACTGAACTGAGTGTGACAGACTCATTTAAGTTTCCTGCATTAGTTAGTCTTTTAAGTCAGTTTATCATTAAGTGGTTTGTGTTGTAGTTTCTGTTTACTGTGTTCTTTGAAGTCCTGGTTTTCAGTTCAGTCTTTGTTGGGTCTTTGATTTGGTTGTGAGCGCTTTCAGTTTCTGGAATAAAGAGTCTAATCAAGTTCCTGTTGCCTGCATTCTCCTGCATTTGGTCCACCTGCTCCACACCACATGACAATAAATGCTCACACAATGCTCATAATTTTACTGTAACTGCGTGCGGCTATTAGTGCTGGTCTTTGTGAATTGGACTGTTTTTGCAATGAGGCTCATTTACATCAAACAAGGTGCAATTCTGTGCCACATGTATTCATATTACCTCATTTAAATATGTGCAAATAGCACAGGAGTACCGAGGTGCTGTTTGCGTGGCAGATGCAGTTACGGCTGCATTTCACTCTTTGCAAGTGCTTTGAGAATTACACGGTTCTTTTTGCAATCCTGTAAACCCTATTGTCTCGATGGGTTTTGGGGATTTGTTAATCACTTCACATTCATAGTATTGGAGAGAAGACATTATCCAAAGTAGCGGCATCAGCAATAACAATGACCCTTCCTTCCTGGAACACTATTGATCTCCAGGCTTTAATTAAATAAAGGAAGTCTCTTTGTGGAGAAACACAGTGGACCGGCACTCACCTACCAGTCATGTTTCAATAGAGGAGGCCCTCAATTCATATTCTACAGCTAGTTCATATTCTACTGGGATGAGCAGGCACGTCTTTACCAGTGCATGCTGCTCAAATCTACTCTAATCTAAGAAGATAAGAAATGTGTGAGTATTCATGAGTTTAGTTCCTAGTGTTTGGTAAAAGCTTGTACTCTTATTGAGCTCCATCTCTTAGAAATCAGTGCTCTCCCACTCACTGTCAAAGGTGCAGATTTAAAATATGTAGATTTGCTGTTATATGATAAACCAGTCTTAAATTACACCGTCTGGCTTTGTGACTTGATGATTGACCAAAAAAAAGATGCTGTAAGCTCATTTTCTACAGATGCCAATAGGTGACAATAAAGAAAAATCAGGATTAATTAGTCCATCTAGGGCATAAGGGGTCACTGCATAGTGTGGTAAGTGTGCCTATTATGAAAATCATGCTCTGCTATCACCTTCACAGTCAACAAATCTCAATTGGAGATTATGGACCGAGACAGAGCTCTCATTAAAACACCAAATGAGGGGATATATTTTGGAGGAATGGTGTTCAACCCTCCAGAAGGGCATAAGAGCCTTGGAGTATCTATGTCGACAAAGTTGTTTTTGAGACTTGTGGTGAAGGAACATTTAACCGAGACACTTCATCTCACGAGACTTTACAGAAATCAGCTCACCGACACAGATCTTGAGCGGGATTCATACTTATCTGCACTCTTCTCTTTTACAGTTCATTTTATAATGGTTATTTATGTTTTTATTTTGTATTGTGATTTTAATGCATTTTCTTGTTCTGTAAAGCACTTTGAATTACTTTGTGTGCGAATTGTGCTCTACAAATAAACTTGCCTTGCTTTCTGGCGTAAGCTCTATTCAGAGTCTACGTCGTAGCCTACACATGGCCTACACTGTTGTGAGCATTTATACTTGTGCGGTGGTGTGTCTGTGTCACTCTGCAGTTACACCTCCAAAACACGAGTCGGCGACGGGGTTTCTGTGAAGTGTTGTAAAGTTTAGTTGTTTCAAAACACACATTAAACACACATTAAACATGGCTTAATAGAGACAGTTTCAAACACAAGTACACAAATCAGCTTCACTATAACGCGCAGCATTCACAGACAAACACTTGCCTTTATCTGGACACATTTTCCCCACAAATACAACGTGCTAATGTTATTAGCACAAGTCTATGGCATTTTACATTGTATAAATTAGCCTAGCAGCTAACAAACTTTTCCTCTACTCAAATGAAGCCAGGGACAACAGCAACATTTAACAAAGGTAACTTTACAAAATTCAGCTCCATTACAGCTCACAAGATTCATTAACAATCAGTGAAGCCCCGCTTTATCTGTGAAATTAAAGTAATTAAAAGCTTCACTTCCACTGAGGGAAATGGTTTCAGCTTACAAAAATAGACAGGAAGTCTGCATTGCTGCGACATTTCTAAGGATGTGATCATCAGGCTACACTGTAGGCTCTACGTCGACACAGACGCTGTAGGCACTGCGTCAAATCAACAAAGTATAAATACTGCTTTACGAATCAATATTCATTTACATGGCAACATTATGCAGAACAGTGTTCAACAAAATAAATACATCGTGGAAAGATAGTTCCTGAGCAAAGCTTAGCACAGTGTAGGTAGTCTATAAAGGCCTCAGACCCTAAAGACCCTGATGAAATCCAAAAATGGACAGTGGATGTAAATCTGCTTATCCTACACTGAGTGTTTGCACAGGCCAAATTGTTTTGCAGTCACACATTCTAGGCTGTGTATGGACGTCCACCTTGTCTGCAGTGTCCTACACAGGCTGACAGTGCTGTTTGCACTTAAGAGAAGAAAACTCCAAATAAAACCTAACAAAAAAATAAATTAAATGAAGGAACAAGGGACATCTCCTCAGAGCGTCTGAGTGTGCAGTAGACATTTAGATAAAACAGTAAAATGAACAATATCTCCAGTAATTGTCCCAAAATACTGTAAAGAGGAAAATATAATGAGGCAGCTGGATCTGGTGTGTATAGATACAACTGAAGTATAAAGTTAATTAAATGGTTAAAGTGGGGAACAGGTACTTGAATAAATGTTCCCTGCCAGCTGAAACTCAAACGTGTTAAGTGTTTCATTTTCACACTTTCAGTGTCAGACGTCTTTACTTATCTATTTTCTCTAAAGTTAGCTGCAATGATCCATCTAAGGCTGACACGTGTGTTTGAGCCTTTCTTTATGAGCCTGTTTACACGTGGTATTAACACATGTTTCAGTGATCAGAACACAAGTAGAAGAAATAGGCTGTGCAGTGATCAGCACCGCCTGGTTTTAACTTTTGATCAGAGTTTGGTCTGAGTTTGAGAGACAGAGAGGCAGGTCTGTCTCTTGATACACCTCAATACTCTATGTATCAGTGGCATTGTTGGCAATAGGAAAACACAGACGTACAGCCTGTAGTTTGTGTGACAGCTCGAGAGCAAGCAAAACTGGCCACCGGCTGCTCAGAGGCCTGCTGATACCATGTTAATTTTTTATGTCTGATGTATGATTTTATGTCTTTCTCTCCACATACACTTCTCAGTAGTGTAGTGGTAGCTGAGTGGGCACCAGGGCAACACATTCTCACTCCAACCTTGTTACATATTTACGTTTTGGTCAAGGACACATCCATATACAACGTGCAAGGTACCCTGGGTGTGTTGGTTGTTGGCAGTCTGGGACATCTTGTCAGGTTCTCTACACTTCTGTATTTCGAATGTCAGCGACTTCAGAGTGAGACTGTGCCCGCTGGAAAGCTTTTGCCGTTCTGACATAACAATACGCCGTGTTTCGGGGTTCACATGAAGTCGTATACCATCTCCCCCAGAGAGCAGGTGAAGTGTGTGAGCTGGGGAGGGGGACGGAGGGGCGGCAGGAACCCAGAAAAAATGCCTCTCTTATTTAGTTGGCTTTGCCATGTAGTTATGTTGTTGTGTCCTTACGTCATATTTCAAAATAATACTCGTAAAAATAGTAAAAGATAGAAAAATTTCTTCCCTCACTTGTGGCACCCCCCGTGGATGATGGGGCCCTTAGCATTCACCATGGACTGGCACTGAAAACCAGTATACTACTGCAACTGTAGTCATAATACAGAGCTGGTTTAAAATTGACCCTTTGCTGAGTCCCGCCCCCGGATGCAGACTCGTCAATCATAACGTAGCATCAGGCCGGCTCAAACCAGGGTCCGACAACATTGACTCTAATGCAGTCGTTTCAGATTTCCTTCATTTTCAGGCTGGTTTTGTGGATTTGGAGCTAAATGTTGTGCCTGGGACACGTCGTGTATTAATGATGCTCGTTACCTGGAGAGGTTGTAAAAAGATACACATTTCTTCCCTGTTCCAAAACCAAAATCAAACCCTGAAAAGTGTAGGGTTAGCTAGCTAGCTACTGAAGATATAGCCTACTGAATGTATACACATGCTGCTTTTGCTTTTTTAATGATTACAACAGTGAAGTTATGCTGTACAGGAACCAGTGAAGGGAAGCAGGGAAACTTTGCTGATATTGAACCAGCTCTGTGTCATCGCAGTGTGTGCAGATGAATGTTGTTTGACGTCCCCTGGAGATCCCCACCACTCCAGCCGTGGAGGTCCAGGCACTGACGGTGGCACAGGGGGGAAGCCAAACACGGTTCATCTGCACACACTGTGATGCCACACAGCTGGTTGAATATCATCAAAGTTTCCCTTTATATTCATTGTCTTGTGTGGCGATCAGCAGTGATGTGGTGGTTCACTTTTACACTGTGATCTGTAGCCTATAGTTTGGCTTTAGCTTCTAACTATCTTTGCCTTTTTAACCTGTTGTTGCTGCTGAGTCAGTTTAACATCCTGGATATATCCTTCAAACACAGACTGTAGACCCCTCTGTTTGCTTCTCTCTGGAATCACTCTTTCATTTTTACGAAAATATGATTTTTCATGGAGTGCAGTTGGTGACAGTGTGGGCTGCATGCTTACGGCAACAGTTGTCTGATCATCACAAAGGAGCAGGGCTTAGTGAAGGGTCAATTGGAGAAGTACCTCTTTAAAAAGTAGGGATGTTCATGTTGCTCCATGTGTTCACTTTACACATTAAAGTTTGGTTTTGGTGAAATCATGTTTTCACTGAATCAAACTGTATTTTTGTTGGATAAGCATTCAGTGTAAAAGCTGAACTCTGAGCCCCTCATTCATTTTCCCTAACAAACCTCCTGCATCAATCACATTAGCCTCAGTTTCTTTCTCCCCACTTGTTGACTGAATGAAATACACCGCAGATCAAAGCCTTAATTAAACCAAATGGTCTTAATGCTCTGTTATTTACACTTGTAGATCTGGACTCCAGCCAGCAGGGCACAGAGAGAGAAACACAGACGGGAGCTGGGCTCACTGGTCTATTCAGCACTTCTCACAGTATGATTCACTTCTGCTCTGCATAAATAACACCTTCTATCTAATGGGCCTGCAGAACGCTGCGTCATATTGTGCTGTTAACACTGTCATTCTCCTCTTGTCCTTTTCTAAGTGCATTTAGCAACACACGCATGGCTGCAGCTATTAGTGCTCGATGATTTTTATCAGTTATACTGTATAAAAACCAGAGTTTTGGTGATGAGAGGACAGTGATTGCACTTTTGTTCACAGAGCTTCCTGACAGGCCTCACAAAACAAAAAACGCTCAACTAATTAAAAATCACAGCTGCTCAGCAGGAATATTTAGAATATCAGACGGCTGTAAGGAAAGCCTGTGAATTAACATTTTTTATGAGCTGCTAAATAGCTTACTGCTGTGTTTACACTTTGTTTTCTTCTATTTTTCTCCTTTGAGTTTTATTTGCTTTTATTCCCCCGCAGCGTTTACTGTGTACTCCTTTATGCCTCGTAAGGATTATATACTGTGACATAATTTAATTGAAAGCAAATCAGGTACTGTATACTGCGTCTGCGTGTCCAAATATATAAACCTCTCTCAGCATCCAGACAGTTGATGAGACTCACCTCAGACAGGTGCTGTCAGTGTGGGGTTTCTGACTGACAAACAGGCTCTCGGCTCGCAGAGATTCTGTCACCGCTTCAGCCTCAATCAACTGCTGATCCAGCTCTGCAGTCAGGAGTGATAAATCAAACACCAAATCACTTTCCTCAAACACGACAGACACAGGTGCACTGTTAACGCATTTGCTGAGGTGGCTGAGACAATGGGACACTGTGCATTATACAATACCCCCCACCACCATAACTACGGGATGTTTTGACTGTAGGAGCTCTGACACATGAGGCTCACTGTCAGGCATTGGTGAGCCTCTGTCACCCTAGTTTTTGAGGTGTGTCCAGCACTTTTGGCACTAGTCAGTCCTTTAGGATTAGGCATGTTGAATCAGCGGCAGGGCTGGCCTGGCAGAGACTGTCAGTGAGAGGAAAACACTCTGATTGGCAGTTCAGCGTAGTGCATGAGAAGAGATATGGAAGTGAGGAGCGCAAACAAACTGCTAAAGTCAAGATGGTGTCACATCCAACACATTCTCACTCCGACCTCGTCACATATTGACGTTTGGTCATCGACTTTCCACATCAACATGTGACGTGCAAGGTACCCTGGGTGTGTTGGTTGTTGACGTTCTGGGACACTGTGTCAAGTTCTGGCTGCTACATGCATTGTCTTTTTCAAAATAAACGCAGTACGTCGGTACAACAGCACAAATTGTTGTTTTTTTTTCCTTCACCAACACACACATGGTTGTGTTTCAGAAAAAAAGAACAAGGTTTGTTTTTACAATCTTACAGGATGCGAACTGGATGCTTGCTGCACACGTGACGTTGGGCACACTGACTGTCAGGTTTCGCATACTTCCTGCTGATGCCTTATTGCTTAAAAGTTCCGTTTTTCAGTTCGGCAGCTTATAAAAACTTATTTTTGGGTTCTTTACCCTGTTAGCAGTGCACCCCACCACACAACATTGTTTGCTAGCAGACTTAAGTGACAAAGAGGCACCTTCATGCAACACAAAGTCAATGAAGAATGACAGAAAGTACAGTAAGTTCGCTCTGTCTCTGGAGTTATTTCCTCTCATACAGGCGCAGAACGTACATGCTAGTTGGCCGGTAGCTGTAGTCTTTGCTGTGTGGTCAAGTGCAACTTTTTGGCCAAGACACAGGTGACATGAGCCTAATGAAAAGTCAGTGTTTGTCACCACCAGTTATTTGATGTTTGGTGGGTCTGCGTCTTCAGGCACTTGACTGTTCCCACTCTAAAGGAGATGCTCTCATGGATCAGTTACTTAAACTGGACTTCCTGGATACTATTTCCTCGCTGCTCATCCATTTTCCAGTGGCCACTCGTGGTATTGCAGCAAAAAAATCCCCTGAGGCCCAATTATGACTCTTCTGTTCTGTTATCTTCTGTTATTTCTGATCCATGGAGACTTTATATTTGTTAAACTTTCCTTGAACCAAGCAAAGCCATTTAAAAATCCACGACATCATCACAATGTGAAGTCGATGAGCCAAGCGGAAACTTACTGGCAGAAACACTACTGCACATATTCAGTGGGCTGCACACTGCAGATGTAAACCTGGAAGCAATACATTTTTGTTGGCGCATGCATCAGGCGATTGGAATGAAAAGGCGCCATCTTGGGATCTGGTATCGAGGTATTACTATACATGATGCCTCAAACCAGTAAAACACATCAGTGCAGCTGTGCTATTTTTGTTCTGATTTCACCTAACCTGTGCTTGTACTGGAGAGCTTCCAGCTAAGAATACATACAGTATAAGTTGGAGTATAACCCCTTTAACACAGATTTAAATTATTAAAAAATCACACCATCAGTGCAGAGCCTTCCAACCTGGCCACAAAGCCAGAGACATATTTTATGTTTAACATCATGGCTCAAGATTCTGTACAACAACAATGCTGACTCTGCTGCAGTCGTAATTTCTAGATGACTCTTTCTCTCTAGCTTCAAATTCTGTCAAACAGAAGATGGAAATGAGCCGAGAAACTGATGGTCTGCTATTGGCAGTGTGTGAATGAAACAACAAAGGAGCTTGTCAAGTGTGTTGCAGATAAAAGAAAACTGTCAGCAGTCAGTCGGCGGTGTGAAAAAGTGCAGTCGCTTAACATGCGCTCTCTCAGAACCACATCATCTGACATAAATTGAACAGTTGGTGTTCACCTTTCTGGATGTTTTCCAGGCCCTGCAGTTGGAGCTGGAGCGCTCTCTTCTCCTGCTGCACGGCGCTCACGTGACTGTTCCTGCGGCTCATCAGCTCCATCTCTGATTGTAGAGGGAGAAAGAAACGGATGCTGCTCAGGCCTCGAGACTGACTGAGTAAGAATCACCAGGAGGGCTCAACTTTCCATTCAATTTTTTATAACTGCTCAGTGGAAGAAAACTTTTTTACTTTCAAGGGAATGCAACATGGGCATTTTTTTAAATTCACTTTAACTGAACAATCAGAAAATGTTGTTCCCTTGAGCCCAGACATAATACATAATCTGAAGACATTGGTGCTTATTGGTTACAGGAGCTTTACCCTTAATCCTGCAGAACTAATGAAAACAGTGTTATTTGTCATTAAAAGTTGGTCGGCTTTGAAACAAATACAATATATTGCACTTTTATAAACCATTGCCACTGCAATTTCTGAACAAATAATTCCAATAATCACACTAATTGTTGGTTAAACATAATGATTAAATTATGCAGAGACGCACACTGTGCATTGCTTTCCTTCCCTTGTCTTTAAAACAGCTGCAACCTACCAGACTAACTCAGCTTTGTTTCGGTGTTCTCAAAACTCTTTTTAACTTTCTGATATTTCACTTTCATTGCTAATTATTTGACCACACACACGAATGGTGGGATGTGAAGAACCAGAGTCTCATTAGTGCTGCAGAGGTCAGGCGTGTTACAGTCTGAGCTGCAAAGAATTTAAATAACACCATAAAATGAGGGACTTTACACCTCAGGAGTTTTGTCCTTTGCTTTGTCGCCTCGTTTGTTAAGACACAAAGGAAAACCAAGTCCTGGACTAAACTGACTTTTATCTATAAATATAAGATTTAGTCTGTTCATTTGTTCTTTCTCTTTGTATGTTTCTGTGCACATTATGACAGAGAAATATGGATGAGATCAGCAGAGGGATTAATAGTAGTTTAATTTTTGAAATCATGCTACAAAATCTGTCATAAATTTCTGTGGTTGGTTGGTTTGCTTTCACACCACAAATGATCCGCACCAGAGTCTGCTTGTTAGCGGAGCAACACCTTCCTTTTCAACTGGTGTCTGTTCAGTTGTCTGACACCAGGCCAAAGGAGCCGGACTAACCATGCAAATGGCCTGAGTGTGTTTTAATCAAACCAAACGGGTAAGGTGTGAGAACACCCTTCAGATTCCAGATGGACAGATTTTCTTTTTCCATTACGATAAACTGTTCAAAAACCTTTCAGCTTCTCTTACTGTTGAACGTCCCTGCATTATTATGCAATACAGCTACTATATTTTCACTCCACTCAGTAATGAATCTCATTACATAGTCCTAATATCAGTTTTACTATCATTCTCTAACCACCATCTATAAATTTAACCTGAAATCACACCAACTACTGACGACACAGTGTCGACACATGCTGTCAACATGTCAGGGACCATGAGCGTCATTATAATTCATCCACTCACTACCACTTATTCATCTACTTATACCACACAGTATACCAAGACATAAATAACAGCTTTGAATGAGCAGTCAGGGCCACATCTGCCTTAAATAACATCTGCCTGCTGTGACAACAGTGCAGCTGACAGTCTTTTATGACCTTTGTATAATGAGTCCACCTCCCTCTCCAGGTCCAAGATCTCAGTGTGTGTTTGGCTCTCGAACACTACGCCTCTGTTCCCTCGAAGACTGAAGTCAGTGTTGAACCTCGAGATCTCCTGAAGGAAGTTTTTCTCTTCTTCTGTACACTCCCACTTTATCTTGGCCTGGTATGAAAAGAGGGATCATGGGAAATGCTTCCAACAATAACACAAACACAGCTGCTTCAGACGCTACAACAACCTCTAATGGTGCTAATATCCGCTGAGATTACCACAGGAAGTCAGGAGCTTACAGTATTGTCTAACTTGTGTGCAATATTTAACACTCTTTATCACTATTTTGACATTTTCTGAATCTTTCAAAGGCTCTGTAGTGCAGGGAATATAACACAGCTAAAAAAACGTTGTTGACCTGACACACAATTGACTGAGAGCTTCTGTTCCAAATAAAGTCAGAGAGTCAGTTTGTGTGTTAAGTCACAAAAAAATAAACTGATTCCCACTGGACTTTTTGTTGTTGTTGGATTTTGAAGGTTATTAAGGTACCAGAGATCATAGAAATTATCGAAATATAGAGGAAGATCACCTGGACCTCCGGACAGAGATCAGGCTTAAGTCAAAAACACATCGGCGGCATGTCAAAAAATACGCCCCTTTTATTTTCAATGTATAACCCCACACCAGCAGCAGCTAGACGCATGTCGGAGCTCGCAGCATTTTACGCCACTGTCCTGTTTCAGCCTCCCTGCCCTCAGAATTAAATGCATCTTCCCCCCGCTCGCTCTCTGTTTGTACATACCAGCTCCCGCAGTAGTTCTTCTTCTCTGCTCCGATGGCAGCTCGACTCCTCTCCTCACCATAGATGCATACAGAGAACTCTGTAGCTGTTGTTGGGTCTCGTGTGATGAAGAATGGATGAGAAGAGACTTGGTGTTGAGGTTGAGAAATATCCCGAAGTAAACAACTCACAATCCCATCATTAGGCTATAAAGACAACTGCCAAAAGGGCACTTCCTGAGAGTCATAGCTCTGGAGATCGGCTGGTCAGGTGAGGAATGAAGTTTAAGTAGGGACTGTCCTCACATGATTTTAAGCTGATGCAGAGGTCAAAGAGGTACAGATCTCTCAATGGAAGTAGTCATAACTATGCACTGTCATCTGCTCACGAGCTGCGGTGTGACACATCCGGGGTGTTTCCCAAAGTCAAGGAAGGATTCTTAAATGGTTGAATTTCAAGGATGGTACGTCATCAAATCCCGCCAAGAGACTGTTCCAATGTCAAGGATCCTTCAAATTCTACTGAGGTCAGAGTCCTTCATTCAGAAGGATCAATCAGATCAGTCTATCTGACAGAGGCGGGCATAATATGATGAGGACAGCGCTGCGCCGAGTCGAAAAGTAAACAGCCAAGAGGGCAGCTGCTGAAGGACACGTCCATTCAATTTAGCTTTGGAAGAAACGCTAAGCCAACTACACTTATCTTTTTCCTTGAGAGAGGAACAGAAGACTGCCCGAGAAGCCTAGAAGGATGTTTTTGCCGCTTTGCCGACGGGATACGGCAAAAGCATAATATATCAGTTAGCCCCACTGGTTGGCAAAGAAATGGGGATTAGTGCAATGAATACGTCACCTTGTTTTTTGCTCTGATTGGCTATCGTGCTATCAAATTGCGTGCGGCGGCATTTAATATGCCTCAGTTTGTGCCGCCCCTTGGGTAGGAAGGGTGTATCGGTGAGGGCCAGACTCAATATCTTTCTAGATTTGAGTCTGGATTTCCAGGCTACTCGGCAGGTATAACGTACCCACAATTCTTTGAACACAGTTTGCTGGAAATCAAACACCCCTGCTTACACCTGACCTGTTTGGGGCTGCTGCAGCTGGATTTGCCTCATGGCAAAGATGAGTGAGGACAGCACAAGTTAAAGGTTGAAAAATGGCAATTCATTCACTATACATACTAATAAATATCATATGTTGTTTCGTAACTGGCCCCTGGCCTCCTGTCTTTTTGTACAAGTGGCCCCGAGGCAAAGTAAGTTGAGTATGCCTGGTTTACACACTATAAACTGTCCAGGTATTCAGATTACACATAACCAATATAACATATGATGTAAATATTGATTCAGGCTCCAACCCACCAGACGGTCCTTGAGTTGACTGTTCTGGCAGAGCAGCTCCTCAATTTGCTTCAACATCTGGTCTTCACATTTCTTCATCAGGTCACGCTGCAGCCTCATCACAGACAACTGCTGAGCCTGGCGCACAAAGACATGAGTGGGCAGTTACAGTGAGACTCAGTGTGACAGACAGATGAGAGGAACGTACATGACTGATGCTTTAAATGTGAGAGATGTGTTAGTGATGCCACAGAGGGAGAAATTATATGAAATCAGCGTTGTAGGAGTGGCAGCTGGCACCATCACCATGCTGTATACTGTACAAGGTGACATGTGAGTGATGCTTACTTTGAAACGGTGGACAAAAATGACCTGTTTCTTCTTCAGCACAATTATATAGGTATATATGTAATTCGCTTTCAAACTTTTCTTGTTTAGTTCCTGTTGTTGTCTCTTTATCCTGTGTGATTATACCGTACACCCCAAAAGAAAGAAAACTGCCAAATTATGTAGGAGGGTAAAATCGCGGAGGGCTCTGTTTAAAGATGTCTTTCAGTGGAGTTTTCAGTCTGTTACTCGAGCTGTCAACGAGGAGCTGAGTTCATTGTTTCTTATACGGTAGTGGAGGAGCGTTCTCAGCGAGCACAATCAGCTTCCAAGTTTTCTAAACACTGTAATTATCTTAAGACAGCTCTCATAAACTGTAAGACGTTACATCATGAGAGCTGTAAACACGCTGTGCTGTAAACACGCCCTGCATATCTGTATGATGTAAACAGTTTCAATATTCCGCTCGCTCCGAAAGGGTCGGAAAAGGTATCTGTGTCCTGTGTTCTCAGCCTGATAATACTCACACAGACACTGCATCTGCATCAGCTACCTTTTTAATTAGCCAGAGTAATTTGCTCTTTTGATCAGATGTCAACTTTAAACACAGGAAGAAGTTCGCATTATTTCTGAGAGGTCAACGAGCCTGCCTTTGACATCATATCTCACACATGCTAAAAGGTTTGGCTAATGTTATCCGGTGGAAATTAGCCATTGATTTTGCTGTGGCACTTCCAATGTGCAGTGTTGATGAAACGAATGGGAGTGATTAAGTGATTTAAATCATAAAGCAGATCAGCTCATCAATATGTCAATATGCACTTCTCTCCCTCATGTGTCAATGCCACTTACACTGCAGGCTGCCTCAAGGTAAAACACATACTACTGTTATTTGTTATTGTTACATTTTACAGCAAAACAAACATTTCACATTCACACTATGAAGAAATAACATAATAAATAAAATAAAGATTTCCCAGTTTTATGAATGAATCCTACTGGATGGGCAGTCAAATGGTTTATTTCCCTCCTGACACAACAGATAAAATAGTGAATTATTAATACATCATGTTACTGTACCTTGAGCAAAAACCCAAGATGAACTCTTAGTGTGTTAAGAGTCGGTTTGCAGTGGTGCACCGATTTCACAGTATACCATGGTATGAAAATTGATGATTAATATGCAAGCACATGCAGAATCTCACCTTTGATTTATTTATTTTCAGGAGGGACACTTTTTACACATACTTCCAGTGACAAAAATATTTAAAGTGTCAGTTATAACGAAGCATTTAACCAAAAAACCCTCTATGTTCATTCCTGTAAGGGTCACTGTGACTGATAATAGCCTAATAACATATAAACAGACACCATTAAACCGTCATAATTTCTGAGATGGTGTCTAATGGGTCTCGGAGGAAAATAAAAAAATAAATTGTGTGGGCAGATTTGTTTGCTATCACCACCTACTCTGCAAAGTTTAAGTACTGAATAGTCACAGCACCCTGCAGAGTAGCTACCTTGTGCTAAAACCTATTAATGAATGCTAATTTAAACCTATTAGTAAAGTCATTAGGCTAATTTAGACTTAATAGGCTGTGTAACCTTCATTATAAAGCACTTCAGACAGATTTTTGACAGATTATTTTTGGATAGTAAAGGATGCTGAGCACAGCTATAGCCACAAAATATCTTCATAACTCAGATATTAGCAACAAATAAATGAGAAAACAAAGTGTTTTGCAGTGTCACCTTTATATCAATCTCCTCACTGGTCCTTTCACACTTTGCAGTTGTGCTTTTGATCCTGTCATCACATCTGCTGATGGCTGTTTTGACTGAAATAAAGAGAAGTGGTTGTTAGCTAACAGGCTAACCTGCAGAAACACATACACTGAGCAGGCTGAGCACTAAGCTAATGTAAGTTATTAAACCAGACAGAAATATTGCTAAAACAGTGTTATCTGAGTGACGTGAGGGTGGATGAAGACAGATGTTACTCTTAGCTAAGTAACGTTATTTCTGCTGCTAACGTGGCTAGTTAGCATTGCAGCTAGTCTCCTAGTGTTAGCTTACATGCTATAGCTAATTTTGCTAGCTTAGATGTAGCATTAAATTAGCAAGCAGGCGCAAAGTTAGCCTTACCTTCTTTGAGTTTTTGTGTCTGTTCAGTTAGCTGCTGTTCAGTCAGGAGGATCTGTTTAAAGAGCGTGTCTAAACTCATTTTAATCAATCGCCTGTGATCAAATAAATAGATCCTACTGTTAGTTTGTCCCCTGTGACTAATTCAGTCGGCGCTATTCGTGAGGCTAAGCTAATCTAGCTAGCGTGACCGCCCCGCACCTGGCTGACACCTGTCGGTTTGTTGTTTTTATTTATCCACAATAAGACTGATAATAGATGGACCACAGTCATTTATTTTTGCTTTGAGAGTCAAAACACCAGGTAAGAAAAATAACTCACAATAAAGGCTTCATGCTACCTTGCTAGTCATTAGCATTACTGTAAACCATTGATGATGATTAAGACATTTTATATTTATGAATTTAACATATTAGTTTATACAGTGTAATGTATGTAGCACAATGCAGATATTTGTTTTAATATCCTTAGCTAGTGTGAAACAATGTAGTGTAATGCACATTTTTATTTCTATTTCAGTTAACTTAATGTTTATACTTATATTTCATATTCTTATTTCTACTTATTATAATTCTCTTTTCTTTACATCCAAGCAACTGTAACAAGTGACAATTTCTCCTGTGGAATTAATAAACTGTTTCTGATTTTGATTTCAGGTCCACACAGACCCTCACTGACAGAGACAGACGATGACATTTACATTATGTGGACACGGAAACCATGAATTGGCCCTAACTGTAATTGCCGCCAATCAGAGGGTAAGCAGGGTGATCATGCTCACACACACACACACACACACACACAGTAAAGTGAACTCTGCAGGGTGTGGAAACTGATCACTGCCACTCTACACATTTTTAGCAGATGGGCCACAACATGTTTCAGAATCTAAAATACGCGCCTCGTCTATTTTTGATGGAGCCACAACATGTTGCACAGAGCAGATAGTTTTCCTGCTAACAGGCCCTGTATGTAAAATATAGATATGGTATAATTATGAACACTGAATGTTTTTTTAATGGCAAAACATATCCAGAAATCTTTGATCCATGTATTTATAACTTAACTTTGAACGGTACTGTCTGCAGGCTACAGCACATCAAAGTAACAGTCAGACGCAGACATTTCTATAGGTGACTACAGCTGCCTGTAGGCGCGACCAGGCTTACAGGAAGGCAGCCTTGCAGCATTTTTTTCCCAGTGGCCACTGGAATAAATAGGTGCCGTCTTGGCGTCTGGTAGCCGGTTATCTCTAAATTTTCTTTTATTTATTTTTGACATGAAAAGAAAATCAAGCATAAGCAGAGGAGCTGAGTGTGCTGGATGAGCTTTGATCCGGCACAAATCATAAACTAGGCAGAATTAGGCAGGCAATCCACATTTTAAATGTCCCGTGTGGTGATGACGCCGTGCTGCTAAGAGAACAAACCCAGTCGCAGGCGGGCCGCAGAGGCTGCTGGCCCCAAAACAATTATGTCCCTCCCAGCTCCTTTACATTCGAGAGGGTGGAGAAGCGAACAAAAGGTTGGATAGTGGGGGTGAGTGACGCTATAAACCAGTCAAAAACAAGTATGAATCAGTGCAACCCCATAGTCATACATGTGCACACAAAATATGAGGCTGATAGGTCCAGTAGTTTGTGAGATTACCTGCAGACACACAGCCAAATGAATAAAAGTTGGCCTACAGCAGACCTACAGTCACATTGATCTCTCTGTCCTCACTGGATTGAGTGTTGGCCCGTGGACGTTACGAAGTGCTGTATCGGCACAGTCAGCTCTCTCCACACTAATCCACTGAGACTCACTGCCCAACATTTGTCACACAATTTCTGACTTTGACCAATTTTCTCGTTTCACCACGGGGACAGGAAAAAGCCTCTGATCCGGTGCCATAAAGCACATTACCGTGTGAAACGTTAAATGACCTGAGGACTACATCATTCTGACATTCATTTGCAAAATTAATATCACATATTGATTGAGGCTTTTCATAAATCACCAGGCTGAGCCTTCCCCCTGACTGGCAAGGCTCCCTTTGGAGACTTAAGAACAGCAAAGTCATCAAATTGTGAGCAGACAATTATCCTGGATAGTAGCCTGAGCCTGTCTTTCATTCGTACCCATTTTCTGTCTCTTCTCCTGTCATGTTCGCTGTAAAAATAGCCGTGGACACTGGCCTGTGGCATATATTTAACAAAATGGAAAGTCATTTTGAAAAGTGACTGTACTTCGCAGGATTGATTCATCATACCAAACTAATCACGGCTTCCTTTTTCAGGGATTATTCACTGACGTTTAAATAAGATAATTTCATCCCATCTCTGAATGAACCAACTCTCTTTGTCCCTCTGCGTGTGTGTGTGTGTGTATAAGGGTTGATTTACTGTGCTCGACGCCAGCATCCATTGATTTCAGCCCAGTCTTTAATGCAGAGAGGGGCTCATTGACATAGTCTGGTCCCATGTATGTAGCCAAGTGGATTAGCCTCTGAAAGGACCATATAGGCAATCAATGAGCTATAGGAAGAGTTACAAGTCACATGACGCATCATCCCCATTATTATAATCAAGCTTTGTCTGTTAGATTTCTATTCATGTGACTGTACATTGATTAAACACAGTATTTAAAATGTGATACTCATATTTTTTTGTATCCCGCAATGAAACGGTGTGAAGTCAGGTAATTTGGGACATTAGGGAAAATGGGGCAAATCCCGTTTTACATCTGTGGCTCTCAGTCATTTTTATTGGTCTGAGACAGGCTATACAGACAGGATATACACTCACTGGCCACTTTATTAGGTACACTGTGCTAGTACCAGGTTGGACCACTTATTTTCAGTCTCCTGTTGTCCAGTTTTGGTGAGAAAACCCGTGTGAACTGTAGCCTCAGTTTCCTGTTGTTAGCTGACAGCAGTGGCACCTGGTGTGGTCTTCTGCTGCTGTAGCCCATCTGCTTCAAGGTTGGACAAGGTGTTGTTGCTTCAGAGATGGTCTTCTGCAGACCTTGGTTGGAACCAGTGCTTATTTGACTTCCTGTTGCCTTTCTATCATCTTGAACCAGTCTGGCCGTTCTCCTCTGACCTCTGGCATCAACAAGGCATTTTGGCTCACTGGATATTTTCTCTTTTTGGGACCATCCTCTGTAAACCCTAGAGATAGTTGTGCTGAAAATCCCAGTAAATACTCAGACCAGCCTGTCACCGTGCCACGTTCAAAGTCACAATTATTTTGTTGTTTTATTCTAACATCATGCACATCTCTGCTACAAATGAACCGTTGTCCTTTTCCAGAACTTGCCTTCCTTCTACAATCGCACCAAGAACTGTTTATGGATCTATCTATGATCGATATCCAAACATCTGTACATCTCTCATCTGACCATCAAAGCCTCATGAGTAGAAAGATCAACACTTAGACAGATGCATAGTATGTGTGGATATATGACTACATGTAAATAGGTGCAGTTTTATTGTTTGTACACAGTGTGGCGCACTAGAACGGGAAAACACAGGTGATACAGGTGATACAGGTGATGAGCAGCAGGTGTGTGACAGAGGAAGCAAACAGTTTTTTGACTTTGTTTGAGTTTGTAGCATGTTGAAACTGAAATTGATGAACGGAAACTCACCTTTGACACACTCTGAAAGTGTTCAATGGAAACTTACCTGAGATCAATTATGGCTAACACTTGCTGTGAGTTGGTTACATAGTTCAAAATGGTGCTTTATTTTAGGCAAGAGGAAAGCTATCGAGATAATACATGGTTGATTCGGTGACTTACATAGACAACTCAGTGATCAAAAACCAAGTTGTTTTACTGTGTCAGCAGAAAACTCTTTGTCACTGAACTCTGCTGAAATGCGTCCAATCTTTAGGATATTTCGCGGGTCACTGTTTGGCGGTATTGTGGTCAAACGGCCGGAAGCACAAAATGATTGACCATGTATAACAGCTTGAAAAGACCTTGTTACCATTTACCCTGCATTAGATTGTGCCCTGCTCTCCTGCATCATTTTCCATTCATCTTAAAGCATAGTTACTAGAAAACCAGATCTGTGAACATGGTCATACTTAAATTTGTATAGTTTTTGTCTATTTGCTGTATGGTGTTGTATCTTAAAATGTTGTTTGTTGTATGCATGATGCACTTTACTATGGGCATTTGGCAATAGATTATCGCACTTATTAGCACTTTATCACGGGCATTTCTGCAATATGAATCAGCACTTTATTATGGCCGGGCGCCCTGCAATAGAATATAGAATATTTTGTTGTTATTGTGGTTGTTGTGGAAAGTTCTTATTGTCCTTCCTCCCTCCTCTTCTCTTCTTACACCTACCTGCCTATGGGACAGGAGATGGAAATTAGCCGTACGGCTACAATCTCTTCTCATATTTACATTTTTTTTTTTCTTTTAAAATGTTCATTAATATGCATTGTCCCATTTCTAAATAAACTTGAAACTTGAAACTCCCCTATTACACTATATTAAGCTAAAATGGGACATATTTCTAAACCCAGCATGTTTTAAGACCCACCCTGTCATATTACAGACTCTTTTTAAGCATTTTTTTCACTTACAGATACTGAAGATTATGCAGTAAGCATCATGTCAGCAACAATAGTTCAGAATTAGCCACAAATGTTACATGCATGCACATCCATTAATGATATTAGGAAACAGGCAGCAAAGAAGCAGTGAAAACATGGCATCTCTTTATAATTAAAAACCACATGTTGCATTAAAGATTTAACTCATTAATGACTGAACTAATAAGTAGATTTAACCATTAACCCTGAACATGTCATTGAGTGAGATAGTGATGTGTTTGAATGTCCAAAGTTTCCATATGATTTTAGGTAAGTTTAAGGTGGTTTTAAAAGTGTCTCAAATTACCTGACCTCACTTTATCAAGTGTAAAACATATGAAGTTTGAAAGTATCTTATATGGTTTCATTACTTTTAACAAGTCGAGCAGATTTTTTTTTATAAAGCACATTTCATATGACTCACTGTGCTTAAGATACATCATACATGACAAACATAAAACATCATATAGATAATGAAGGATTACATATAAAAACAAGCAGGACATGATAGAAACATACAGAATCAGGAGGTACTATCATTATCATTATTCTTAAAAAAGGGGAGATAATTACAATGATAAAACAAATTTCTGAAACAAATAAAAATACACATAGAAACCCAACTAAAAGCTTACAGTGACCTTTACTTTGGAAATTAACACCAGCCATCCAGCTAAATGCTGGTAGAATATGCAAGTGGCTGCTAGATTTGTTTTTGGCAGATTTTGGCAATCGGATACGATCAAATCCTGAAAATGATTGTTCTAAAGAAAAAAATATTCAGAAATTGGATTATATTGCGAAATCTAGTCTCAAACCTTCGGTAGGTTATGTTTTGGTCAATTTTTTTGGTAAGACTTTGAGTCAAAAAGTTGAAGATTATCCTGATCCCAGCAGAAAGGTGGATTCAGGGTGGATTTCAGGATCAAATTGTCATCATTTTTTTTAATCGGTCACATATATATGCATTATGTTTATATGTGTATGTATTTTATTTACATGTTACACTTGATATGTTTAACGGGTACTGTGATGAAGTAGATAACATAGACATGAGGCCACCTATGAAGCAAACAAAAGGATGTTGCCTCTTTAAAACTAAGGCCTCAAATAGCTGTCAAAATCAACAAAAAAAATATTCAAATTTATGATCTCAAAAATCTGTTTCGTTCTCTTTTGCGGCACCTTTGCTCATAAGTGGTCATTTTAGTGTGTTTGTTGGCAGACTGCTATTATTCATTTTAGGCGCTATCCACTAACCCTATAATCATTTTTGAGAGTATAAAAAAGTCCTTGACAAAAATGTATGCTTAAAAAAATGAACTTCATTTTGTTGTTTTTCACGACTAAAGAGGAATATAAACACTTAGGGGAAAAAAATCCTGTCTTAAGAAGTCATAATTCATGCATGAAATCAGTTTTAAATTTGACTAGATCTGAAACTTTAAGTGCATGTGAGTTTAAAAACAGTGTTCATGTGCTCCCTGCACCACACAGTGTGTACTGGTTGTGTTGCCCCAAAACTCAACACCATTATTAACTGGATTTCTTGAAAAGTTTGTATCTGGATCAAAGTGATCTGATCCAAAACCAGCACAAAATTAAAATGGATCAGCTGATCGTGGGCAGCAAAACATGGGATTTTCATTCTGATCCAGATTAAATTCTTTGAACGACTGGGCCCTGCATGGTGAGAAGTTGATCGTTCTTTGAATCCACCATCCACAGTGGCAGGTGGACACAGAAGTTGATTTCCAACCCTGCTTTAAAACCACCAACAGATGGCGACAGTCCCACAGTGTCCACTCTGCTCAGTGTGGACTGAGGGCAGCTCTCCCTCTGCGCAGCAAGCACCAGAGCCATGTCCTGTATATCACCATGTGAAGTGGCATCATCAAACACCTAACAGCCCACTGTCCTGTGTTGCATAACATTTTTGTCATTTTGCAAACAGGGAGGAGCCGCACATGCTTGAAACATCATCACCAGCGGCTCTGTGCAGCTGAAACGTGTCACTTCCTTCACTTCACTGTGACTCTTTAAATTTACAAATCACCATATGAGCTACTCCACATGTTGCTGTATTAACCACGTCATGAAAACGCTCTCCAGGCGTGCTCTCTGCCCTCTCCCTGTCAACACAGCTACTCTGAAACGTAAAACCAGCCCACACGCATCAAGAGTTGATAGCCTAGTGCTGGTTTCCTTTCATAACATCTTAAATGCAACCACATGCCCTCTGCGGTTACACAGCGCGGCCTATGTGTGTTTTAATGGACTGGAAAAGTGATTGTTTCTTTTTTCCCTTTGTGAGCTGGAAAGTTTATTAAAAGTAAACACCATAAAGACACTGTAATAACCCCAGAGAGGTTTGTAGTGAGTGTGCAACTCAGCAGTGACGGTAACCTTTTCAGAATGATCATCTCTGTGCTGTTATGCTCCCGCTGGGACTCGTGTCTCCGGTGCTCATTAGTGAGTTAAGTGAGCTTAAAGCTAATTATTTATTTTCAGCGCTGTGATATTGTCTTAATAAGGGAGTGTGTTTGCTGTGATAGGAAGCTCTAGCTTTGTACATTTATTATAAGATTACTGTACTTTAGCGCGAGGGGGGAAGCTGGCACTCTCCTCCTTGCTGAATGCGCTAGACAGCAGTGGGGCTCCAGTTGGCTGTGTGCGCTCAGACGCACAGACGCAAGCATCCCACTGGCTGGAGTTGGAGGACACTCTCGCCCGTTTCGCTTCCACCGCTGCTCTGATCCCTTGTCTTTGTCTCCCGGCGGTGAGAAGACCACCCGCACGGGAGGGAAAGAAACAACCACTTCTTCTTTTGTATAGAGTCAGAGAAACTGTACCGAATCGGGACTGGACACTTTTTTTCTTGAAGGGGGGTGAAATATCTCGCATGAGGCGAGCTGGATCTGCTTTGTACAGCGGAGCGCGCACTGCTACGTCTTTTCAATGGATTTCAATACAGTGGAAGTACCCTGGGAATTAAATTAAGTCGCTTTTAGTTCGCAAATTTCGTTCCAAATAAGGGTTTATGTTTCACATGGAGAGGAAGACGATGATCCTCCCAGTATTGTATGTCCTTCTGCCTCTTTTAGGTAAGTTTAAGTTGATTTATTTCCACCAACAGCTGTGTGTTTGACATTAATTTATGGGTGCGTATATTTGGGGATAAATTGTGAGCTGTGTTGGTAAGGGGAGCGTGGCAGAGTCGGTGGAGAGGTTACTGTAGTCCAAACTGCTCCAAAGCGACAAAGTCGATCCAGGAGCTGTCGATGCCTCATCAAACAACAATAATGAATATGGAGGCAAATCTACACTCAGCTGCATTTGGAGTGATGAAACTGTCAGTGAAGTAGCTGCTAAGAAGTATAAAACTGTTTATGCATGCGCAGGTTTATGCGCTGATGTATTTGTGGCGACGCGTTTTTCACGCTGCTTTCAGGGGTTAGAATATTACAAAATAATATTAAAACGAGTAGAAAAAATGAGCAAAAAAAATCATCGACAGAAGCATTGTGCTTTTTCACACACTTGCGTATTTTTTTCCACTTTATTATTTTTTATCATAAACGCCACTTCTGTCTCCAGATGTGTTGTCTTACGCCGAGGAGAACCTGCGCGCCGGGGCCACCCGGCTGGACTGTGTGAGGGCCAGCGAGCAGTGCCTGAAGGAGCAGGCGTGCAGCACCAAGTACCGCACCATGAGGCAGTGCGTGGCCGGCGGCAAGGAGAGCAACTTCAGCATGGTGGCCGGCCTGGAGGCCAAGGACGAGTGCCGGAGCGCCATGGACGCGCTCAAACAGAGCCCGCTGTACAACTGCCGATGTAAAAGGGGCATGAAGAAGGAGAAGAACTGCCTGCGCATTTACTGGGGGATCTATCAGACATTACAAGGTAGGGTTTGGGGCCGTTGGGGGAACTTTTGACGCACCCTAGATTGTGCGTAATTTAACTCCATGTGATCAAAGGTTGCTATTGTTTAAAGGTCTACTAGAGATTTTTTTTAGGGGGGGAGGGGGTACCATAAAACTCCCCAAAGTCCCTCAGGGCTCTTTGTTTGGGTGGGCTGCTACATTTAGAGAACACCCTGCAGCTTTGGTTAATGTGAAATGGACATTCGCTCCCCATAGGGTTTCTAATCTGTCCTGTAAAGGGTGAAAGGATTAGTTGCCCCAGCTCCTCCCACTGTTATGACCCCCCCTCCCTCCGCCTCCACCCCTGCTCCAGAAACACACAAAAAGCCCTCAAAAAGTAGCACACAGCTATTTATCCATTAGCAGTCCAGTGTGATCACGCACAATCACTCAACTTTCATTCAAATCTGGCCCCTGGACTCGGCCCTCAGTCTCGGTCCTGCAGAGCCGAGACACTTTTTGACCTCCTAAATCACTTTCCTTGAGGGTAATGGAGCGTGAAGCCCCTCAGTGCTGGCAGTGCCATCTTTAAGTGTTGATCATAGCAGGGGGGCCCTTTTAGTCCCTAAACTGCATCCAGGCCCGTCGCCGCCGAGTCGACTTCCAGTTGCGCAACACAGCTGACCAACCTGCCTAATCAAGCGTGTGGCTGTGTGCCAGCGCGGATATCGACTGACCCAAATAACCCGTGTCACATGCAGGCCAATGTGAGGGGTGAAAGATGACAAACAAAACAGGAGGGGGTACAAAACACCATCCATCTATCTGTCTATCTGAACATCTGCTCCTCTTCCTCACAGGTAATGATTTCTTGGAGGATTCTCCGTATGAACCAGTGAACAGCCGTCTCTCTGACATTTTCCGCCTGGCTCCCATCATAGGTAAGAATGAAAACACTCTGCCCTGCGGACTCTTCCACTCCATCCCTTTGTATTTATTGGTTTCATTGTTCCATTGGTCACCTGTCTCAGTTGAGATACGGTTAAGCTCCAAGCTGTGCATGCTCTCACCGAAGGTTATCTGTGTCTCAGGTATCTATCCTCCCCCATCCTCTCTATCCGCTATCTGTCTTTCTGTCCGCTCGTTCTCGCCCCGGCAGTATTGCATGCTGGCTTGAAGTGACCTTGCATGGGGAGCTATAGTTCTGAGTCTCATCAAGCAGTGGATAAATGCTTCAGATGCAGAGGCAGGGCTCTGCTGTGTTTCGCTGGACAGCTTCCTCTTGTGGCTGTTTGGATCCACTTGTTGAGAAGAGTGAGTGAGTACCCTGTGAGTAACGTGGGAGAGCATGATAGGCATTTTTCCCCCTGCTCAGATCAGTGTGTGGGAGTGAGGCTGATTAGAGCCTCTAGATGGCGATGTTATTCCCCTCTTCGCAGCCGCTCGGGTACTCCGTGGTCCCACAGTTGACACTGCTGTGGGTATTTGAGAGCCTGATCTATGAATGTGGCGCAATCATGTAGCTGCTCACATTTTCATTATCACACTGCAGGTGACGAGCGCTGTGTCAAATCAAACAGGCATGCTCTGCCTCCACATCTTCAGAGAACAAGGCTGATATTTCGACCCCTTTTCATGGAGAGGAGCCTTTTCTTTCTGTTTCCTCTCTCATTTTTATCTCACAATAGACTGATTTGCCCTAAACCGAAGCTTCTCCTAGAGGAGGGTGAGATCATAACGTGGGCGCTGAGATACATAGAAACAAAATCTTGGCCTGGGCATCGACTTCATGACCAATTTGCCTCTAAAGAAACCCCCGCTGTGAAGACAGCTTGCTTTGTAAAGCCTATTCTCTCCTCTTGAGTCTCTCTGTAGAAAAAGAGGATGACTCTCACCACGTCACACTATATATGTCTCTGGCCTTTAATGTAGCAGCCGGTCCCAGGAGGGATGAGACACCCACAGGCCATCAGCGCTGAAGCATGTGCAGCACAGGATCGTAGTTCACATCAGAGGCAGGTGACATCTATCGACAGTCTGAGCTGCAGGTTCCAGGAGCGCCAACAGACAGATTTATGGTGTCATTGTTACGGCGAAGGCAGGTCCTCCTTATTTCATGTCCAAATGCCTCTTTATATTGATTGATGGCTTTGCATGTACTGTATATCTCTCATTGTGAGCGTCAGATATCGGATATTGTATCAGCGTGAGCTGTTATTAAAGTAGTTATGGAGAAAAGAGCTGCAGCTAATAATTATTTTCATTTATGGTTCATTTGTGCGTGATTTTTTAATTTACTTGCATTACAATTTAGCACAGAAAATGTCCAAAAACAAGACACAAAATGCTTCCCACAGTTTCCCAGAGCCCAAGGTGAAGTCTTTGGTCCGGCCAACAATTCAAAACCCGAAGCTGTTCAGTTTACAATGATATACAAGACGGGAATATTACATTTCAGAGGAAAATCAATGGAGGGAGGATCAGTTGCTTTTAATTTTGGTTGATTAGTGCTGTCATTTACTGACCAGTATGAATATTGTGGCTTGACGCTGCACGAGCACATGTCATTTGAAGGAGCAGTCAGTGTTCAGGCTCAGTCAGCGGCTAGAGCACTGGGATCTGCACAGAACAAAATTAAACAACATGGCAACCTTGCTCTATAATTCATGTGTGTCCTGTGTGTGACTACACCTCTAGTGTTTGGGGTTCTCAAGAACAAACAAGTTGTAACACAGTGCATGATAGAGCGATTCGATCCTTCCTGGGTGTCCATAAATGAACTCCTGTTTTGGCCATAAGTGGAGATACGGGATGGAAACCTCCAAACATCAGGCATAAATGTCAAATGCTTCGTCTCGGGAATGGACTTCTGAAGATGTCCAGTGGGCTAATGACATAAAATCTTTGTATTATGAGAACAAGTTGTCATTTATTTTCCAGAACAGGTTCATCTGTGATATTCAGGAGATCAGGAGTGACATGGCTCTCATGTTTAGAGAAAAATGGTCTGTTGACATATGATAAGAACTGAAACTACAAACTTAATGTCTCATAAAGAGAAGCTACAGTGTGGAACCTTACCTGGAGTATAATCTAAACAAAAGCGTGCAAAGTTCTCTTCACTCTAGAGGAGGACATAATTTGTTTGGCGTGTAATTTAAGTGAAGGTGAGAATGAGGTTCACTTCCTGTTTTACCGTCCTGTATATGGAGACATAAGGGATGTACTTTTCAGTAAATGGACCACTGTCTATGTTGATCTCTTTTGGCTGGATGGTCATGAAAAAATTGAGTTTTGTTTCAGAACGGAAACCTTTTTTATTGTGGCTGAATTTGTGGCTAAAGGCAGAGTGTTCTGTTTGTAAACACAGTAGCAGTGCTTTGGATTGTTACTGCAGTGTCATTGTAATGGTGTCTTGTAAACCAATGAGGGTTGGACACATGTAAATGTGCAGGACAAATTGCGAGTCCACTTGCAATTTGGACAAATAAAAATCAATCTATCAATCATATAAAACAGAAGGTCCTCATATCTGAGAGGGTAGTACATGCAAACATTTTCCCATTTAAATGAGTCTTCAGAAGTGTTGGTTTTTCACTTCCTGTCAGCTTCAGTCTCCAACCTTTTTATCCTGCGACACCTTGAAATGAAGAAATAGCCACATGACTCTTCATCACAAGCTGTGAGATGAGCTCTCCTTTTCAGATTGTTTGATTTGAAGCCTTGTTATAGGCTGAAGAGCTCACAGGAGAAAGTCAGCAAAAATAAATGTAATTTTGTCCAGTGCTTCACATTTATTTTTTCTGACTTTCTCCTTGGTAAATCTGTATTTATTTGTTTCTTAATCATCTTGCGACCTCTGAGGTTTATGTGAGCGGAGGGACGTCCAGACCTTTAGGTTGGGAACCACTGGACTAGTTGACGAGTGTCATCTAAATACCTGCTTCTCTTAACTGACAGCTTTGATGTAACACTGAATCAGGGTTGGCCTTCTCCTAAAGTGCAGTTATCAGTCTGTGGTATCTCTTTCTGTGATATTGCACAAGTTTAATGTAGCTACACTGTGCGACATGGATCTAATAAACTTGGGTATGACGTCAAGTTTAATGTATGCAAACTGTATGTGTATGTAGGATACAACGTACGATGCAACAGCTCCCCATGCTGAGTGTGCAGGGATGCAGTCACACAGTGAGACGGTCGTCCCGAATTTCTGACACTGTTAGAACTTTATCCCAGGCTGTCTTTGATCACGAGACTGTGACGGCCATCTTTGAACGTCTGTCTCTATGTGATGTAGGACCACCATTTTGGAGACAGACAAGATGAGAAAAAAGATATCGCTGTGTTTCTTTCACGTTGGTCATCGTTTGTCTGGGACAGCCCAAAACTGCTCAGTATACTTGGCTTAAGACGAAGCAAAAAACACTTACGAGCCCAATCAGCAGAAAAAAGTTGGCATTGTTTGTTTCTGCAAAACTCAGATACGTCACATTTGCACGTTATTATGTGGCAGATATGTTGAACTTTACATTTCAACAACACTGTGGTTAATGTGTAGTTAGGTTTAGCCACAAAAACCACTTGGTCGTGGTTTGGAAGAGGTGATTTTTAGGCTAAATATATATACAGTTTTGGAGGCTTAATCCTGATTGGAAAGCAGCAATGTCTCTTTAAACAACAGCTGCTTTACGTGCCACTCTCTCAGCAGTAAACACAGCAATGTCTGGGTGAAAATCAGCTGCTGTTTGTGGCAGTATTCCTACTAGAAAAACACCAACAGATCCCGAAAAACACCCAAGTTTGGTACATAAAACATCTCGGAAACACAGCAGTGACTCGCTAAAAAACACCTTTTTTGTTGTTGTTTGTCGGTCTCAAACAGAGGTCTGCACCTTGGCAGGCGTCTCCCTCCACCTCCTGATGACAAAGTCAGCTCTGCACTGTGTCGCCTCAGAAACATCAATATGATGCGTATGAAACATTCAAATGTGACGTATTTGTGGTTTGCAGAAATGTGCAATGCCAACATTTCCTTTTGGCACCTGGACTTTAGACAAAGCTTGAAGAAGCACAGCCTGTGATCATCGGAGGAGACTTGTAGCGCAGGAGCTGGGGACGGAGGGGTGAGAGGGGAGGGCTGCAGGGGTTAGGGTTAATCAGTGAATAGCAGGGTGAGGCTAAGCGGACGGGGAGCGCAGAAAGAGAAAGCATGAGATCACTCCGTCTGCTCTGCTCTTTTTGTGGAAATTAAAGGGCAAGGTGACAGGAGAGGGATCGAGGCAGAAATGATTAGAGCTTAGAGCGTGTTTTTGATCAGTCAGAAAGCCTCGTACGTGTCAGGTCTGCGGCGCGGCGCGCTGAAGTGAGAGGAGGGCGAGGAATTTACACAAAAAAGCCACAAAAACATACATAGTTTGAAATGGGAGCAATATGAAAAGTGCTCTCTGGGGATTCTCATTTTTATATTATGCAAATGCAGGTCTTGCTTCACTCTGAACTTTAAATAAGAGGTAGGAGTGATATTAGACTACAATATTCCCTCGTTGTTTTTCTATAGGAGGTCCTCTACAGTATGCACCTGAACATGTTTTTGTCTTTACATACTTCCTGTTTGATGCTGGAAGATAAAATATTAACTTGTATCCCAGCTCATAGTGAAACTCTTTTACTTTGGCAGAATGCTCTCAGGTCCTCAGACACCAGTTTGTGACCACTTATGATCCGAGTCAGCGGTCCATGGTCAGCCCCCCTATTTCAGGAGGCTCTCTGGACGTGTCTGTCTCAGTGAGGCAGTGCGACTCAGTGATCCCAGGCTGTAGGAACAATAGGCAGCCACCATGATCCCGTAATTCCATAATCGACCCCATGTCACTGACACAAGGGACTAATCTCTGGTGACACCCATACATACAGCGCACAGATGCACACACACTCAACACACACTGCTGAGCCCTGAGCACCTGTTCCCGATGTAACGCCCATAGGCGTCAGTCTGATTTCATTAGAGACATGGAGGGTGTCGTCTTGGCCACACTGGCTGATTGATTTCTGACGCAAAACTGATTCACTCACTGGTTTTAATCAGCTGCTCTGTTTGTTTTCACCTCTGTCGATAATTCAGCTCCCGGTAAAAACCTTCTGAACAACAAACAATTCTAACTGGGAGAAGTTTCATCTGGTTATAATCAGCAGTCCTTGCTGCTAGACGCCACTAACTCCCCCTCTGTTTGACACACTCAACCTTTAAGTAATCAGCTCTAACTGATCTGAACATTCTAGCTGAGAGATGCGCACACACGCACACGGCACACAGCAGGTCCACTGGGTTGATTCAGCTAATTATTTTCAGATCTTTACTGAGGGCAGAGGGCTTTTACCTCTGGGGCCGAGTGCAGTGAGTCACAGTCAAGTGTGAGCAACTCACTGCCCTGCACCAAAAAATGAGCAACTGCTGCACAGTGGTTTATTCCTCAGTGGTGCTTTTAGAGAAGCAAAGTGCAGGCAACATTTTGGGCGTGTTATTTTTTGTAGTTAATAATGTTTTATTTTGATCGTCATGGATGTTTAGAGAGAACTACATTGGTGTGTGGGTGGTGCGGTGGTGCAGTGGTTAGTGTTGTCGCCTCATAGCAAGAGGGTTACTGATTCGAACCCTGGGTGGGTCGCCCTTCTGTGGCGAGAGCCATGGCCAGTGGCTCCCAGTATGTTTTAGAATAGATTTTACTGATTACGTTTAAGGCTCTTCATGGCCTCTCTCCCAGTGAGATCTCTGACCTCTTAGTATTGTACATGCCAGGACGCACTTTGAGGTTATCTGGCAGCAGTGTTTCATCTGCTCCACAGGCCCGGCTGAAAGCTAAAAGGGGACAGAGCGTTTGCTGTCAGGGCCCCGAGGCTCTGGATCAGTCTGCCCGAGGAAATCAGGTTGGACCAGTCAGTGATCTCTTTTAAGTCGCGTCTTAAAACATACTTTCATCTGCGAGTTTTTACTGAAAGTTCATTGAAACTGTTATTTCCTCAGTTTGTCTAAACCAAATCAGTTTTATCATTTCTTTTAGAAGTTGCTGTTTTCATGTCTTGTCTGTTTTAATTATTGACATGTAAAGCACGTTATATATAAGGATTATTGTGTTACTGTGGCATCATGATGTTCTGCAAGAACACTTTTCTGGCACTTTTTCAGGAACAGAAGGGGAGACATTTGGGTCAGATACTGAATTGGTGACTCAGACCTTGAAACTGTGCTGATTGTATGGATCTTCTGTGCTGTTGGGGGGAAGATATGTGTGAAGTGTCATGTTTTCACAGACATGTAAACTGTCACTGTAACTTGCTGGCTCACGGAGGGACACAGCTGTGAAGCAGTAGACGTTGACAGTGAAGGGTTAAAATGTTTTTCTGATAAAGCAGACATGTTGTTTACTCCTCTTTAAAAGTCACCATGATATATTCATGTGATGAAGTGATAACAGTTTTAAATCTGAAAGCTGAGTGTGAACTTATGCAACACATCAGTTGCGGCGGCAGTAAAGACTCACAGTGTGTGTGAGGATGTAACGAAGCGTGTGTGTGTTTGTTGATGATTTTCTTCCCATTTTTGACTTCAGGCCGTTGGTCGCTCCTCTCCAACATATCCCTGTGTTCAGCCCCTTTATCTTCTTCTCTCCGTGTCTCTTAAGCAGCTCCTGTTGCAACCTGTTGTGATGTCTCTGTTTCAGTCCATTAAAGGGCTCAGTGAGTTCCTCTGCTGCCGGTGGAACCACCGAGACCACTGCTTCTCTATTAGTGGGAAAGTGTGCTGGTTTCTCTTTGCGTTGAGCACACACAACATGGAGCACGCCTGCATGTGTTAAACGTGCTGCACAAAGTTTACCTTATTGCAGGTGATGGTTTTTCATTTTTGTGAATATATCTGCAGATGTTGGTGTTTTTTTGGAACGCTCTGAAAGATGCTAGCTTTGTAAATCAGTAAAAAAAAAAAAGAGGTAGACATCACGCTGAGCTGAAAAAAACAATAATTTACCATCGCACCGCATGAGTTCATATAATCTTCGAGGAAGCAGAGAGCAGAGTTTAGATGAAATGGCTGCCGTGCTCTTTGCCAGTTGCCAGTGTTTATGAGTCAGTGATCCATGCAGGAAGGAGCAACACAGAAACAGAAAGCATTATTCTCAGATTCAAGTGGACTCGCAATTACTGCCACACCATTTGACCCAGGCTGCTGGAAAATCAAACTGGGGAAGGAAATGAACGGATGAACACACAGCCTGGGAGGATTTTACTGTATTCATGGACACCGGCTCTTTTAAAATGTTTCATCTGTTACTCTGTGCATTTCTCCGTCTTGTCCTTCGTCTGCATCATGTTGTTTTCCTTCACCTTGAATATCTAAAAGCAAACTGCATGCCCAGCTCTCCTTATTGTCTTGAGTTGTTATTATCAGAGCCAAAGCCCAGCTGAGGTAAACTTGACTTGAAAAGCACGTCTGCATTTGGGGAAACGGGCGATGTCAGCCACACAGTCAGAGCACAAAGGTTTAAAGTTCAAAGAGGTGGTTTATTATTATCCCCAAAAGTACGTTTTACAAAGCAAATGTCTAAAGATAACAGATTTTGAGTTCCAGGGACCTTACAAGAGGTCAACAAAACAGGTTAACAAAATAACGTTAACTCACCAAACAGACCTAACGAATTGAGTCTCTGTTGTGGTCGAAATCAATAGCCCCTTTTACACTGCCAGATTTTGGGGCCGTTTTGCCGGCTAGCTGCGAGCGTTTAGACACACAGAGCCAGATTGGCGAGTTGATCCGAGGTGCCCAATAGCAGAACCTTTTTAGTTTAAAAAGAACGAGGCGGCCTTCCACAACAGGAGGGGCTGTTGATGACGCTGCACATGTGACCCACTGGCGGTGGATAAACAGGAAACAGCTGATAGCAGGAATTAGCGAGCAGCTAGTAGCAAGAGGGAAACACAAACCTGACAGACACTGTAAAGATGAGCAACTGGGGAGACAAGGAATTGCGCGCCCTCCTTGTCCTCGCAAACGAAGAGGCCATTAACCGTCAGATGACGGGGACGGTAAAGGACGGGCCGACTTATGAGAACATCGCTGAAGGACTGAGCGGCCGCGGCTTCCCTCCCATGTCACTGTTTACGTCACACGCTGAGCTACACGTTTTGTTACTTGCTCACACCCCCCATTGCCCTGAAAAAGGCACATTCTGTATAAACAAAAGTAGGTAGGCGGCATTTTGCTGCACTCCCCGATTTTGCTTTTATACTGGCAATGCTGAAAAAAGACTGATTGGGCTTTCCTGCAAATCTGCACAATTCCTGTTTAAAAAGGGCTAATATATGTATATATATATATATATATATATATATATATATATATATATATATAATATATATATGAACACTTGAAGACCTACTCATTATTAAAAGTGTGTGTCATATAAAAACTAAAGTGATGGTCAAAGTTGTCACAGTGAAATTTGTTTGATTCATGTCGTCACCTCATGCATTGAGTGACAAATTAATATTAAAACTCTGCACAGTATGAACAGTGGTTACATGAGCCTCAAAACCAGACACAACTCAGCCCTGAGCAGAGTGACCGTCCTCTACTGACCAATCAGACTGCAGTTCACAGCTCCACCTTTTAGTACCAGATCTTTGTGCTAGGTGCCCCAACAGAGGGGGGACCAAACATGGGGACGGTACAGAACGGTTCCATTGGTGCCATCCACAGCTTTTCACAGTGGAAACAGGAAAAAAGTGAATTGAACTGAACCGTACTGCTCGGTGGAAACGGGGCTAAAGAATCCCCTAATCCCCCCGTGATGTCACAGCTCTTGGTTTGTTCCATCGGATGGCCTTCTGCATAAAACCAGGCTCCGCCCTCAGCCCCATCTTTTGCCGAACTCCAACCAGGAAGTGACTTCAGGTAACTCAAAGACAAAGAGAAAGAAATTAATAACTTAGAAAAGCAAAAAGCAAAATGACAGAACTGTGTAAAGTAGAGAAAACAGGTTCCCAGCTGGTGGGTCGTGATCCAGAAGTGCGTCGCACGTGACTCGCAAACAATTTAAGTTTTTTAAAAAACATCACTTTTTAAGTGCAGTGAATTTCCGGCACAGGGATTTAATTTTGAAGAACTGTGTCCTGCTGTAGGCCGAGTGACAGCAGACAGCTACTTGACAGAGACAGCAAACCAGCTCAGTGACACGGCTGAACACAAGTATAACACTGAATATATTAAACTGTGTCACTGAACCAATGACTGAGGAGAAATCTGGACCCTGTGGCTGCACCAGTCGGGAACCACTGATCTAGAAAACAGCGTGTTTAACAAACCAGTGTTGAATGTATTTTAAGTGACTACAAATTAAAGGTAGCTGAACATGTGGTGATGGTGTGGGTGAGCATGGGAATCACACAACCTTTAGTGTGGCACGGCCGTCACAGGCGATTTGTCTCAAACATTTTTGGCGCACTGCCACAAAGATTACTGCACATGATTGCACTGTTTGCAGATAAGAGACCGTTTCCATGCGTGAGCCAATTGTCGTTTAGCGCAAGTGTGTCAAGGGGCGAGAGAAATATGACACGGCACAAGAAAAAAAAAAGTGGCACGGACTGTAATCGACAGGCTGGGCCGCAGCCAAAAGTGACTTAAGGTAAATACAGCAGCTGTGGCTAAATGACGGGGTGGCAGTGGGTGAAAACGGATAAGAACATCACAGATTCCAGGAGGTGCGACCTATGAATAAAGATGAGTTTATACAACGTATCATTTTCGCTCTGGCCTGCGGACTGACCTTTTACAGTTGTTTGGCAGTTTTGAAGTGATAATATAGCATTTAGGACGGCAGCACTTATCTTAAACCACCGTCTGTACTTCAAAAGTTCGGAGTACACAGGACAGTGTTTGAGATTTACACGACAGTACGATGCACTGCGATAGACAGAGTTTATAAATGTGTCTGAACTGTTTCCCCTCCCTGTCCTTACATGTCAAGGGCTTCCGTAACTTACTCAAACTCAACTAATCTGGACAGATGTTGGGTGTTGGAGCTCTTTATCTCCAACTTCTTCGTGTTTTACAGGCAGCTACACAGTAATCAGAGAGTGTTCTCTGGCTTGTAATGAATTTTTTCTCCCCGTCGGTGTGTATTGATGTCTGCTTGGCTTAAACTCTCTCCTTAAGCTGCGTCCTCCTCCCAGTTGGCTGGTGCAGCGGCAGCAGCTCTCTGTACATCACCCACTCACCACTCATAAGCCCCAATACACCAAAGCTCAATGTTGTGTCTTTTCCATGTGTCAAGACTTCAAACACATCTTGTCCTCTTCCCTCCTACAACTCAAGTCAACCTTGAAGCGCAGTCGCGGCGGTGTGTGCATATATATGTGCGAGCGTTGCGAGTGTGAAAACATCTGTAAGTGCGTGGCCCGGCTGTCAAGCCAAGGCAGCGCTTCAAATCCCCCCGTGCTGACACGCAGCGCTGAGAGGCTGTCAGCACCACTCAACCACTGGCTGCAGAGGAAGTCACTCTCATTATGAGCTGCCAATGTTTCCAGATAAGAGTGTCTACTGCTATCTCTTTCCCTGCTTGTGTTTGTGTGTACGGCTGCATCTGCGTGTGTGTTTATGTTAGTGTGAGATAGAGTCGGGGAGGGAATGCAGAGGAGTTGCAGAGGTAGAAACATAATTTATTGTGCTGTATCTTTTGCAGGGCGAGGGAGAGAGTATCCTGCCTGTTCTCTTAACTTTACTTTTCTGCCTTTATATATCCAGAGTTGGTTGACTGAGCACACTTGCTCCTTTTTGTGCCATTCCCTGCTTCACGCTTATTCAGTCACATGCATTTATAGCTGGGAGTTGCTCTGGATATAAACAGTCCTCCACCGTTTGCCACCAAGCAGATTTAGTGTTTACTTTATAAAAGTTGTTGAAGGAGTGGGCGGTTCCTCACTTTTTTCCAGCATTTAGCCCGCTGATGCACCAATCAGATACACTGGATCAGGACTGGCAGCGATCCTGACATAACAGCCAGACGTGATCAGTGTTTCCAGACCTTGAAGGAATGCTTAACCCGCACAAGCATCCACGGTGAATGAATAATCCAAAACTTTGATTATCTGACACTGTGCGAAAGTGTTTTAAATATTAACAATAAATATTGTTATTGTTTTTCTGGCCGTGACAATTGATTATTGAACATCTGATGTAATACCAGCCTCACTTCAGTTCATCAAGAATTATCTCAGTTTTTGGGGTGGGAGTGATTGATATACAAAGGATCATTTGGAGGTGAAGTATCCCTTTAAGATTGTTCACACTTTCAAAGACACCCTGTGCAACATTTGGTTTACCAGTGATTCTCAGGTCATTAGGGGGCGTCAAAGGATGACATGACGATAAATGTAAATTAATTTCTATCTTTAAAACACACTAAAGGAAAATCCAGGGTACAGAGAGAAGACAGTGAAAGGAGCAGAGAGGCAACAGACAAATGTCTGGCAAAAACAAACAAACAAACAAAAAAAAGTAAAGAAGCGACAGGTAAGACAGGCAGAGGACCCTTAAGTTAGCGTATAAAACCTGTTCTATCGGCTCAGTTTTAAAGCTACACTTAAGACACAGGTATCAGGTCTTGTCGGAAAGGCCAAATAACCCAAAAAAGACTAATGGCAATTTTCAAAATGTTGTATTTAAATATTTCTACTCATGGGGTTCCTAAACAGTCTTGGAATTGCATAAATTGAGTATGCCTGGAAAACTGAGAGTTGACAACCAAATACTCTTTACACTGTTCCACTTAAGCACAAAGTTTAATCAATGACTAAAGAAGCATCAAAATTGAATTGATCACTCATGATTTGATGCTATTATTTAATACCTTGCTGTAATTTCTTCAGTCAATGTTTGATTTTACTTTTCTCAAATCATCCATTAATGGTCTTAACACAGAGTAGATACAAAATACATGTGGAAATATGATTGATTGGATTATATTCACAGGAAGTAGGACATTTTGTATAGTGGTATGTATGTTAATTTTAGGGTGCCAGGGTGCTCAGTGACCATTCATTAATCTACGATGAAAATTCATTGATTGACACTGCCTGTTTTAATATAAGTGAATGTAAATCAGAAGCGTGAGTGTGTTAAAAAACATCATTTTAGAGATTGTTTATCAAAAAACTCACTTATAATTCTTACTCACAGCAAACCACACAGTATGTTTTCCCATTGACTCACTGTTTTAGTCCAGTTGTAATCAGTATTTCTCCCTTCACCCCAGATGTTGACATTCAGAAGATCAAACTTGTTTTTAACTCATCTCGTGGAGGATGATTAGATTAATTAAGCAGAGACAGAGTGGGGTCAGTGTATCACCACTTATGTCATACCAGCTCAGTTCTAGGAACACGCAGTGCAGCTGATGTGGTCACAAGTCCCCTGATTTGTTTTGGTGTTATAGTCGTGCACTTCTGACCTCGCCAGCGCACTTAAAAACCCTTTTGTATCACTTCCAGAAAGCTACTCCCTCACCTTTGTAAGCTAAATGACTCATTTCCCTGAAGATAATTTAATCCAAGCTGCGTCACTAAAAGACATGCTTTTCTTTTCCTGCCTGTCAATCACAGACGAAGCACAGCTCTCAGTCTGGTCTGACTCACAGCAACTTTAACGCAGACTGGATGTGTTTCCAGGCATTTTGATTCACAACGCTTTCCTCTCTTAGCTTTTCAACTAGTAGATATTCAAACGGCTTTACGTCTTAAAACGTCACCGCAACCGCATCCTGTTTATTGTCTAGCGTTCTCACACCAGGAGCTGGCAGAGATTCGGTGTCAATGGAGTCTCAGCGGGACGCTTGGTGCCATGCGTGCTCATTCCTCACTCGCTCTTTAGTTTCAGCCCAAGTGCAAGCTGGTTTCTACAACACAAGACACCTCGGAGCCATGTTTGTTTGAGTGCGGTCCTGCTGTTGTGATTATTGCATGCATTTCTATTTGACACACACACACAGACCCTTTTCTGAATGTCTGAATGAGGAGCATGAACACACTCAGAGATCTGTGGATATGTGCCAACCAGTTTTAGTGAGGTTTCATTTGTGCTTTGAGTAAATGCTAAATATTATGATGCCAACAAGCTAAACTTTACATGGCACAAGATAGTATGCTAGTATGGTCATTGTTAGCATATCAGCATATTTATGTGAGAGCTCAAATGCAGCTGAGAGTCCAGCTGAGGCTGATTAAGGCAGATTTATACTTGTGTGTTAGGTCCATGCAGAGACTACGCCGTTGTGAGCACTTATACTTGTGCGGTGGTGTGTTTGTGTCACTCTGCAGTTACACCTCCAAAACACTAGTTGGCGGCGGAGGTTTTTATGTACTGCTGTAAAGTTTACTTGATTCAAAACACACATTAAACATGGCTTAATAGAGACTGTTTCAATTACAAGTGCACAAATCAGCTTCACTATAACTCACTTGTCTTTATCAGGACACATTTTCCCCACAAATACAACATGCTAATGTTATTAGCACAAGTCTATGGCATTTTACATTGTATAAATTAGCCAGCAGCTAGCAGACTTTTCTCTACACATATGAAGCCAGGGACAAAAGTGACGTTACTTTATTACAGCTCACAAGCTTCACTGACAAAACAGCTGTCTCGAAGTACTGTTTTCCAAGCAAATATAACATGCTAACATTATTAGCACAAGCCTATGGCATTTTAAATTGTATAAATTGTATAAATTATAAAAAGTCTCCTTCCACTATTAGTTAGTGAACTCTTTGAAAGCATTGAAACCTGAGCAAATTGGCATGGTGTCTTTCAAAAACATGTGAAGAAGACAATGAGCAACGCAAGAAGAAATGACCCAAAAAATTAGCAAGAAATTAGTACAAACGAGATAATTAAAATCAAGAAAATTAGTAAAAATAAATAGATAAATAAGGAAAAAAGAAAAGAATGTCAGGGACAAACAAACAAACAACAAAATGACCCGGAAAAGGAGCATAAATATTCTAATAATTCTGTAACATAATTTTTGATATATAATAATGACAATCATAAATATTACTTTTTATGTAGCTGTTTCTTTTTCCCTGGCTTTTTAAAAACTATTTTCTAAATCTGTTTGCTCAGGTTAAAATACTTGCAAAAGGCGTTTGAAAGCAGCACAAGAAAAGTGATGTAATTCCATGTTTCAAAGGGTTAAGGCGACAAAATCCAAAATGTAAAGTTTGTACACAAATACAGTAAATCGTAATTAATAATACTGATGCTGAATTGATAAGAATACTGTCGACATACAGCGTCTTCTATCTTGTGTTTCTAGAGTTGTGTCTTGTTGCAGATTCGTAAGGAATTGTTAATATGTTGTAGTTCTTTAATGGAGTTTGGCATAATATTTTCACCAGGAGCAGGATGGGAAATAATCTCCAAAGGAATCAAGTTGTAGTCTTGCAAATAGTGATCCTGCGAGATCCTAGTCTTTGAAAAATCTTACAGTGTGCGACCAAAAGCTCACACTGCCTTTAGATGTGTGAGAGGCTCTGAAGTCTTTTCAAAGTCTTGTAGTGTACAGTAGGTATCAGCTGGTACTCTTCAAATTGTCTGTACTAAACTGGCATGGCGTGTCTGATGCACATCCTCACATTGTATCCATCCATCATGTAAGTCCTCATCTCCAGTTTGTCATCTGTTTGCAAAGCATTAGGAAAAAACTGTCCCAGCAGACCTCATCGTTGCGTCCCCTGCACCGGGGTTTGTTTTGTTAAAGACTCCCAAATCCACTGCCGACATTACTGTCCCTGCGCCTTGTCTCATATGAAGCCTAATCAATACGGCGCTGTGTTAGATTGGAAACTTGAGGCTGTGTCTACAAGAATCTATTGATTTCTCTCCTTTTCCCCTGCTCCCTCCGTCTTTTCCGCCCAAGCTCTTCCGTTCAGGCCCGGGATCAAAGGCTTTATCCTTCAGCAAGGTTCGAGGTGTACGGTTCCAGACGGAGCTTTGCTCTCGTGTTCTGAGAGAAAGACACGGCCTGCTGGGGATTTGTGTTTTCACTGACCTTGTCTCATCTCTGTACAGTTGATTTTTAGCATAACGCGTGCAGTAATGTGAACTCTTCGGAGATCCTGAGAGCCGTATGAGCGTATTTGTGGTTAAATATAGATGGATTGAGGTTGTTGGTTTTCGGAGGAAAGGCGAGGCTTCAGGAAAATTCCTCTGCATTGTGGGAGAAAGATTATTCTGATTCAGTGGTAGCTGTCAGCTTGCATTGTAAAATGCACTGTATTATGCAGCAAGGACTGAACCTGGTTCAGATTTAATCCAAATCCTGAAGGCAAGGTCAAGAGAACACCTTTATATTCCCTGTCTCACCCACTGTACAGCGCTTTCCTCCTTCCAACCAGGTCTTTTAAATCTACTTCCCCACGCTGCTACATGTCAGCTGGCCAATTAATTCACCTCACTGTTTCAGAAATGACTGATCCAGCTGTGGGCCATTGGCAGAATAATTCTAACAGCAGCCATATCATCAGGTTGCCAGTCCAATCACTGGCTGGCGCACCATGGGCCAAGAAAATCATTTAGTTAAAGGTGACCAGATTTGAGTCCCTCTGAGAGGCCTCTGATTGGATGTGAAGTGGAGGGGTGATTCATCATAGTTAATAAATGTGGTTGACAGCTCGAATCAGCGGGAGGGAGCATGTGCCAGGTCTGCCTCCTGCCGCTGCTTTATACCGCATGCAAATATGGACAATTAACTTTTCACATACACAGTTTCAGACACCTACGCAGATAGAGTTATACACAAATACGTGTGCACACATGCAGTCAGGCAAGACTCGCAGGCGAGGGATGGATGGGACTAATATGCACAGTTATGACTTCAGGTTTAAGAGATAACAGTCAGTCTTAAGTGAAACGTCTGATTTATATCCTCAAAACTTTGTGTGGTGTGATAAAAAGAATTAGATGCAGTGATGTGCTGATATTATGTTAACAGAGTAAACCTGGGCAGGTGTTGCAGGATGGAAGATTTAAACTGTGGTTGTTTGTAACAAGTGTTGAGCTTGTTACTCAGAAAATGTAATTTATTTTCATTACTTGATACTCTTTTGTTTTAAAGATTATTTTTAGGGCGTCTTACCTTCACAGGAAATGTACAGTCTGCATACAGTCTCTTTAGTGAATTGACTTTTTTTATATAATAAAAGCACGTGGTTGGGTTGTAGAACAGGGTTTGACTTTATAATCTTACAGCTTTCTGGATGAAAGTCGGTGGTTGTTGGACCCATCCACTACCCCTCACGCCCACCCTAGTTGGACTTTTGCACCCGCAACTTACATTTGTTGTCCCACCGTGTTTCCTCCTGGTGCCACCAGGCGCCACTACAGAATAACGGCGATCTGCAGCGTATCATGCCGCGAAAAGGCCGGCTTTTTGCGTCAGTGTCTGACACCAGAAGTCACTGCCCAAGTGTTGGGATTTGATGACTTTGGAGTGAGACTGGGGTGTGGGGGCCTTCTTTTTCCCAAGGACCTGTCTGAAAGACAGAGAGTCAGTTGTGAAGATACGCAACATTTCATCCAGCCACAAGCTTCAGTAGTTCTTTACCCCTTGCAGTCTGCAGCTGTCCATGGTTAAAATCCACTTTTGGTTGTTAAGGCAGTGTAGAGCTTCAGCCATCCCCTGCAGCCAAGGAGAGCTCACTTTTGGTGGGGTGTATTTCCTGGAACTTCATGTCATAGAAGGTGTTTCAGGTGGTTTGGTTGGCTTGGTCTCAGTACCACATCCCAGAGCAACGATGCTCGTGTCACTTTCCTCCTGACAAAATCAAAGTAATGGGAATATTTCCAGCTGCTGAATGTCGGTGTTTCTATCTCCCAAAGTATCTTGCTGCTTTGTGATGTGCATGGGCAACATGACAATTACAAATATGAAACTGCTGATTTGATTAAATATTGTATTCAAGTGAGTGATAAAAGTAACGAGTTATTTGGTTTTTGGGTAACTGATGTTATTACAGACATTTTATAAGTAATCTGTTACACTCAGTCAGCTCAGTTTTAACCTGGACATCTGGGTTGAAGTTGTTTAGTTAAACATGGATGTTAATGTAACTGTTGTGTCCGCAGTGTTTCATTATATTACAACATGTAGACTGTTTTCACATTTAAATCTAGTCCTGTAAACACTGTTTAGACTTTAACTCTTAGTTTTAACATAATGTCTCTGCATCTCTTGATCTGACAGTGAATAGATTAATGTTTAAAGGCTCGTCTGTGTCTCAGTCAACAATGAAGAGAGGATTGTTTTAGAACAGTGTAGTTAATTATGACGTGTTATAATTACGTCCTGTCTTTCTCAGCCGGCTGAGGCATGACTGACCACTGGCAGGTGCGCCAAAGCCGCGGCCTTGTGTTAAGCCGCTGCTCTAAGCCCTCAGCTGCACCCAGTCAACTCGCAGGATTAACTTGCCTCGGCTCTGGCCGTCAGGGCTTTCACTTGTGCCGTTGTGTCTTAATAGAATTTCATACTCTACCAAGTAAACGGGACTGGACTGAGCTATACTGTTTCAGCCTTTTACCGAGGTGGATTTGTAAAGTTATGCTTCTTCCACTGCTTAAAATTGTTGGAATGTCTCGTTCTCAGCCGGTGTCACTGTTTGACCTCTTCTGCTCCACTTTTATTGTGTCATAGATATTGTTTAAATCCACAAGAACCAGCTTTCACTGTCAGACATCAGCAGCGATGATATTACAGGACCAAAGGAGAAGCAGCTCTGCTATAATTGAGATGTTTTGGTTCTTCTTTGTCTTTATGAAGGGAGTGTAACGTCACACTGTTATACAAGCCACCTCTGTTAGTCCAGCACCTGGACAATTTATGCATGTGGTTAAAAAAACTGTCCAATAACAAAACAGTAATTATAATATGATGCTCAAAATCCAGTGAATCAGTTAACCATCACTACCCAGTGTCGGCAGTGTCGGCAGCAGGAATTGGGTTGTTTACTTTGCCCTATGCTTGGACGTCATTCATCCCAAGTCTCAGCCGATTAGGGTGACTGGACGTGACCCAACTTGTTTCTTCCAGCGAGCCAAGTTTGAGAGAAGTTTTTGTCAGGTCATTGTCAGGCGGAATCTAGAGGGTGTATTTGGCCCAGTTCTGGGGCATCATTTATCCCAAGTCTCAGCCGAGATGGGCACCTGGACGTGGCCCAACTTATCTCTTCCAGCGTGCTGAGTTTGGGCTGATTCTGGGCGGCCATTTTTCATAATGGCCCAATGATGGCAGTATCGGCAGCCGGAATTGGGCCAGTTTTGTTGGCCCCATTCTGGGGAGATACTCATCCTGAGTCGCAGCCCAGTCAAGCAACAGGACATGACTCAACTTTGAGTTTGGCCTGATGCTTAGACAAGGTCATATTTGATCATGGCCCAGTGATGGCGGTGTCTGCTGCCGAAATCAGGACGGTTTATTTGGCTTAATTCTGGGGTGTCGATATCCTGAGTCTCATCTGAGTCGGGCAACTAGGTTCAGCTAAAGGTATGTCTTTGGTCATGCTGAGTTTGGGCTGATTCAGTTCTGGGTCAGGTCATTTTCAGTTTATTTGGCCTGTTTCTGGGGCATCATTCATCTGGAGTCTCAGCTGAGTCTGGCAGCTAGATGCGACTCAATGGGTGCGATCTGGTTGGGTGTTGATTCCATGGCTGCGCCTTGTCCAGCAATGCAATGCCACAGTGTGATGTAGTGTGGTGTCTTTGTCACCACATCTGTTTCACTGCATTTACAGAGTCATTAAAGTGAAAGCCTTGTTTTTATGCCTGTATGGAACAGAAGTGCTATTGTGATGGTGTTATACATGCTTGCTCTGCTGGGTCCTGGTGTAACTCCCATCCACGAAATTCTTGATGATGTAGCATTGTGGTAGTTACACATGTCATTTGTTATAGTTGGTTTTTGATGCATGAAAAGTTTATTTGGGTGAGCTTGTGGTCGTCATGCACAGCTTCCCTGCGGTCTGGCGAGGTTCCTTCTTGATATGTTTTCTGTAAGCAACAGAGAACTTGAAGTCCCCGTTGTAATTTCCACAGTATGTTCTTGCTTCCTGGTGGTACAGCAGTAAACATTTTACTTTGCTGCTTAGCACTTTTTAAAGGTCTCCTCTCGTTGATTGGAATTTACACCCTGTCCCCTGTGATCATGTCTGTCGAAAGTCACAGTGTGTCTGATTAAAGCGGCGTCTCTAACTAACAGACGCCCCCCTTTGAGAATAATAGCTTCACCCCCTTTTTCTCTCCCCTCTCCCTTTGTGCCTCTTCTTTTGATCACAGAACAGCAGCATCCCTGAAAAGCAAACACGGCCTTAAACAGACACACACTCGACTACGAGCCAAAGTGTACACGCACCCAGACATGTGTGAGAACGCATGTACCCGCTGGCACCCGAAAAACACACACACAAACAGCATCCAGCTGAGCTCTTGTTCTGTGCCAGTCTCTGCTCTCAGAGATGTTAAATGAGGGCATTGATACATAAATTTGCATTTGTTTCATCCACAACCGGCCTCCTAACTAAAAATCTATAACTGCATGCCCCCAATTTGCCAGGCAGCTTCAGATGCTCCTATTCCGGGCTTGTTTCATGTGAGGCTAGCGTGACTGTTGAATCGATTCGGTTGTGTGTGTACACTCTCTTCACACATAAGTGGGCTAAACAGCGATCTTTCACTACACCAATTGTGCAGTTTGTCAATGAATAATCTACACCACACAATTGTTCTGTTGTTGTGCTCGGGCTTTTTATTTGTGCTTGCAGCTTTGATTTGAGAGTTACAGGATTCACTGATGTGAAAAGATGTCAGTTGTGGAGGTCGGTGCAGAGCATGATTTTGACCAGCTGTGGTTTCCTTGATTGACACTGACGATAAATTAAAGTTTCTCCTCACTGTGTCTGCTGCAGATAAGAACTATACTCCCTCAGCGATGCTACAGGAAACAGTTCCTCTTTCCTTGTTCTCTTCCTCAGCACTCTGGACTGATCTCACAACTCTTCCTTTTATGAATCTCAGGAACCATTACAAACCTTGCTCCTCTGTGCCCCCTGTGCTTTTACCTTTGCCTACCTGGACAACACCCAGAATGCGACTCTTGCCCGTCAGCTGAATGATCTGAATGCTCTCTTTCCGGTTCTTGTTTGACCTTTCCCCCCTTTGACCTGTGAGTATCCCCTTTTTTATCATTTGGAGTCTTGACCTCCCTGTGACCTTTGTGAACCCTGATGACCCCTGATGGCTGTTGGTTGGTGGTCCTGAATGAAGCGCATCTCTTACAGAGGGTGGGGAACCTTGGAGCAGCTCCGCCACCTCGGCTCCAGGCAGGGGGGGCGCCCAGGGCAGGGTATCCCAGGGCAGAGAGCCCGCTCTGGGCAGAGACAGCCCCTCCGCCACGGACCTTCAAGATCCCAGTAGAAACAGGAGAGCTCATCCCAATTGGGCCATACTGGGTAACGAAATAGAGCTGTGTTTGTGTGTGTGTTTGGTTGTGCATGGTTGTTTTACTGAGACAAAGGCTCAGAATATCTGCAGCTGATCTTGTGCTGTGCCCGTCACCTGCAGCTGGTTTTATTTGGCATGAACAAGGGTAGAAAAGTAGAAAAACTGTTTTCTGTAATTGTATCACAAAGCCCGATTGCTGTAAAACACTTCTCAATAGCTTGCTGGGGCTTTATTAGTCATCTGGAGAGGTTACAGATTGCAACACAAACATCTGACTCCAGTCCCTGTTGCTTCATAGGGGCATCAAAACAGCCCAGTCACCAGAACATGTTGGCACTGCACATTTCTGCAAACCAAAAATGCGTGGAGGAGGGGGTCGTTGATGGCGTGACACCTGGCAGGCTGTAGACCATTGTTCGAGACAAACAAACAACAGAACATGGCTCTTTTTTTAGCAACTTCTCAGCCCCCAAATGTGGATATTTTTTAAGGATCAGTCGCTGTGTTCCCCTCTGCTTTAGAGCCCCAAAATGTGGAAGTTATTAACAACCCATTGCTGTGTTTCTAGCAGTGATAGCACCACAAAAAGTGGTTGTTTTTTACCAAAGCATCACTGCTTTTCTAGTGTTTTATTCCAAAGTCGTGTAATATCGCCGCTTGGTCAGTGATTGCAGGATCAGAAGCTGACGCCAAAAGCCATCTTTCGCAGCAGTACGATTCATGGATGGGCAGCGTCAGTGCATAAAGCAGACGGATGGCACCTGTTGTGGCGGTAGATACGCTGCTGGATGGCATCAGTTTGAAACACTACCAGTAATGACATAATATAAGTAGCTGGAAACAGGGGAAGTGGATGGGTCCAATCAAGCCTGGACTTTCACTTGAGCAAGCTGGTCTCGCTCCGTAGTCATTGAAAACCAGCACTTGGTCAGTGACCTCTGGCGTCAGATACTGATGGTAAAAGCCATTCTTTCACGTCGGCATGTGTTTTGACTAAATGTAACGTGTGGACATCATAGCTTAACATGGAAAGTCCATGACCAGACGCTGATATGTGACGAGGTCGAAGTGAGAATGTTTTGACCCGGGAGCCCGCTGTTTGCTTCCCGTATGAATGTAGAGCCAAACAATGATGTTTTTTTTTTTCTAAAGCTAACCATGTGCGTTTGTTGAAGCCCCAGCATTGGCTGCAGTGTCCAGGAGCGTCAAGATCAGATGCAGGAGGATACCTGCATGTAGCACGAAATATGTAGAGGTGAAAGTCCTCTGACAAAGCGGCGATATGTGACGACCGAGGATGAGAACGTTTTGTGTGCCATATTAACCACAGCATTGCTGAACCAAAGTTTCAACATATCCACCAGGTAATATCATGCAACGTATCTGTGGTTTGCAGAAATGTACAGTGCCAACATCTGTCTGGTGATTGGGTCAATCACAAACGTACTGTATCCACACTATTTTGATAATGTATGTGTTTTTGTGCTCTGACCAGTTTTTAACACATGTAGAAATAGCTGAATCTGAGCATGACTGCACTCTTGGGTTTGCTCTTGGCTCACTTTGTTTATGAAGGAGTTTCCATCTGGAATATCTGTTGGTTATCAAATATCGTCTGCCTGTTTGGACCCAGAAAACCACATGTTTGAGTTGTGTCCTGCTCTTGTTTTAGATGAAGCCGACCACATCTGGTCCAGATCAACACCAAAGTATTCAGGTGCTCTTGTAGTTTACAGCAACATCTGAAGTGAAGGTGTGATCGTGCCAGACTTTAACACATGAGGCTCGTAATGTCGGCTTTACCTCGATCTGTTCACTATGATTTTAGCCTCCTTGGTATGGAATAAAGCTATAGTTATAGATTTTGTTTCCCTTCAGTCCACCTGAGAGAGATGTCAGAGCGTTGGCCTGTCCGTCCGTCTGTCTGTCTGTCTGCCTAGTCAGCTGTGTCAGTGAGGGTTGACATGTCCTTCAGAAGAGTTTCTACAGCAGATGTGCTCTCTGTTGAAAAACTCTGGAGAAGAGAGGGAGGGATGGAACAGGGAGGCGGAAAGAGACAGTGAGAAGTGGGGGGGGTAGAAGAAGCAGAGGATATGTCATATTTTGATATTCCCACTGTGCCATTTTGGCTTATGAATTTCCATTTTAGAGGGCAGTCAATGTCTGTGACTGCTACATTAGTTTTATGGCCAAAAACAGCTTATTGCAGGCTGTGATGGTGCAACGGAAATATTTCATTTTGCATCACGGCTTGCTGAAAAGTTGTCTTTGTGAATGAATTTGGTCATTATTTTGCAATTCACAGCATTCTTTCAATTTTGGTGTACATATGCGCCTAGAGGACGCAGCCACGTGGCGTACTAATAGATTCTTGTGCTGGACTGCAAAGACATGAGCATTTTTCACTGACAAATGCACACACAGACGCACAACATCTTTTTGCACGCATAGCTGACCAAAGGAGCAAACGCAGAGATGCACACTTACTGGCAAACACACACACATTTTCTGCTGGGAGTCTTGCTGAAGGGGGGATTACATCAATAAGGGTTGTGAGGTTGAATCATGCTGAATTGTGTGTTCTGACTAAAAGCTGAGGGGCAGCGCTCACCGTCTCTCTGCCTTTTTCTCTCTCCATTTCACCAGCAGCGTTTCCATCCACCTGGTTTAATGCATATTTTCAATTTGCGCATTAAACACTTGAGTGGAAATGTCAGAAATTATGAAAAAAGACAGAGAAGTGCAGACGATTTTAACATTTATGAGGAGAAAAACTACTCTATTGATGAGGAGAATGTATGAAAAAGGCTAATAGATTTTTTTAACCATGATGTGGTGCCTGATTCTGCTTCACCTGCAGCAAAGCACCCTGTGTCTTGCTGCTGTTTACTCGTACGTGCTCCTACTGTGCAGAAAGACCAGAACAAATATAGAAAAAAAGAGCAGCAGCATCAGATATCCTGGTGCTCTAGGATGCTACATGACTGCAACATCCCCTGACTGAGTCTGGCAGGTAACCCTTGTTGCATAAAAGAGTGGAAACGAAATACCATGATGGACTACAGTGTATTATATATTAATATTAACTGATGGAAACATGCACTGATTCACATTTAATTTTTCATTTGTTTTCACATTAAAATTCATGAAACATTAAAATAGAAAATGCAGTTTGCAACCGTACAAAACATCCTCCGATCCGGGATAAGAATGAAAAATAATTTAAGTGGCAAAGTGTGCTGACATGGTTTTTACAACCTATTCTCACTCCCAGATGCTTTGTCACGCCCCCTCGACATCTGATACCCTTTAAGCGCCTATATGAGACACATCAAGCTTTCAGCTGACGATGATGTAGGATAAAGAGTGAGAAAACAGGACTGTCACCCAGGAAACCACTGTTTGTGTCCCGTGCGAAACCAAAAGTCAACATAAATACAATAGAAACTCATACTGTACGTCCAAAACTGGCTCTAGAGGGGAACCTTGAGCGTCATGGTTTAAAGCAGTAGTGTAGTGGTAGCTGATGAGGTGGGTGCTTGAGATGGGAAGCTGGTGTTTCGGATGATGTAAATGTTTGGTGCTTCACTGTGTAGCAGAACTTTGCAGTGTTTTGCAGTAGGCACAGAAGCTCCACCCCCTCTTCAGACACTTTTAGTTTCACTAAGTGTCTCAGAGAGACGTTCACGCAAAGGTTGATGTGTCGCTTTGCCACTCTCCGCCTGTCACGCCTAAATGTTCCTGCTACAGTCTGCATTGTGTGGGTTTTTGCCAGGGTGGGTGTGTCTGTATGTGTGTGTGTATGGAATAGAGTAGTGAGTATTTGTGTGTGTGTGTGTGTGTGTGTGTGTGTGTGTGTGTGTGTGTGTGTCCTCAGGGATGCTGGCGTTGAGATTAATTAAAAACTTGAATCCCTCTGTTCTCAGACAGGAGTTTGGATGCTGCCGAGGGCTTAACTAAATACTGTTTCTCCAAAATTGTCATTTAAAAAGATTCATCGTCCCAGGTAATAATTGGCGTCTGAGGCGGCGCAGTGAGGATTTGAAGGAGAGCAACTAAACTGACTCCATGAATTGCCTTTTAAACACTTTTATGAGGATCACTTGTTTCAAGTTAACAGGGAAACCAAACGGGCATCTGTCTCAGATCAGATTTCACCCCAGTCTCTTTATTGTAACTCTAGTTTTCTAACCTTCTCCATTTGCTTCAACAAAGAAAACAAAAACCGCCACGGCCCGCCTGCCAAACTGTGTAAACTGATCTCCTACAAACACATGGCACGTTATCAAAGTCTTTAACTTTTTGGTAAAGGCTTCATGTTTTGTTACTTAAATCAAAAGCCTGGGGTGATGGGTTCAAAAATGCATCTACACAAAGACAAAGCATCAGAGTCGTTCTTTTTCCATTAAAAGAGAGTAAACATTAACGTCGCCACAGCAAAGGCAGACACCCACCAAGCTGCTGATCTCTGTTTAAGACCAGCAAACAACAAAACTACTTTTTTTTTGGTCCAGGATGTTGCCACCAAAACCAGATATTTTAAGCCAAAACATGATCTGCCCCTCACGATAAGGGACTGTTCTTTATTTATCAGAGGAGGGGGGAGACTGGGAAGTGACTTTTTCTTTACGACAGATATTTTTCATTGAGCCTTCCTGAGCGACTGCCCAAAAATGTACGACCCTCTTTCCACCACCTGAATTACTTGGGAGATTTTAAAACTCACCACTTGATGTTTGAAAGTTAAAAGTTAAAGGTTAAAGACAAAATCCTGAAGTTGTTTAGTTCGTGCAGACAATTTATTTTTGGCCAAATGTTAATTAAGACAAACAGACTTCGTTTAAATATTGCTTTTTAAAGGTTTTTTTTCTGACAGAGGTGTTCATACGAGTAAACGGAATGTAAACAAAAAGACAAATAAAGAATCAGAGTCATTTATTGTTATCAAAAATAAAGAGTAAACATAAACATCGCCACAGGAATTGCAGACACCCACCAAGCTGCGGACCTCTGTTTGACCAGTGCTTGTTGGAGGTAGCTGGGGTGTGACTTTTTTTTGACCATCCCTGAAGCCACGGATATTTTTCTCTGAGCCTCCCTGAGTGATTGGCAGAAAGTGCATGACCCTCCCTGCACCATGCATTAGTTAATTACCCTTTGATTGACAAGGAAGTCATCCAGCCACGCTGAAGAGGAAGGAAAACCAGTAAGGAAATATTTTAAAGCTTTATTGTAGTGGCTAAATCATTAAAAGAGGCAACATGTTTTGACCACTGCAGGTCTCTCAGGCACTGTCAGGGCTTTCAAAGGAGAACTTTCTCCTTGATGTCTGAAAGTTAAAACAAAATCTTGGTATGGAAAAAAGCCTTGGTTTTTTTTCAGTGTTGTCGTGCATGCTGATTAATTCGTGCAATCAGTTTAATTTGGCCAAATTTCAAATGCAGAATAAAGTGATTTAAATTCAGATTCAGCTCCGACAGAAGCGTTTCTCACACATGATGTGTTCAAAGGCTGTCGGAAATTTGAAAATCCAACAATAATTGCTGTTTTTAAAATTTCTGGCTGTGTCATTTTGGCAGTTTTCAAGAATCAGTGCTGAAATAAATGCAAAATATAACCATCTAACTCTGTATGCCCCTCCCCTAAGTCAAAATTTAAAAAAAACACAAGTCCCTCTCAAGTGCTTTAAAAACATATTTGACGAACAGTCCCTAACCAAATGGTCTGTGTGCTTAAACCTAACCACACATAAGCCACAGCTTTGTTGAAACATGAAAGTTCAATGTTTCCACTATGTAAAAAGGTACAAATGTGATGTAAATACCAGCTTTTATTTGGGTGATTGGGTTGTTTTTAAATATAAACCCTTAAAGTGAAGAATAAGAGTGTTATACTATATAAGGAAATCATTTTCCCCTCTTTTAAACGCTGTGCATTCCTGGAGTCTGTCATGTGGAGAACAGCTCCATGTCAGATTAAAAGCAGACCCTTTGGAGAACAACTTCACCCTCAGCTTTCTCTTTTTTGTTTTTCAGGCAAGTCAAAATGCTTCCTTAAGCCAAGAAGTTCAACTTCTCAGCGAGAGGATGTGGAATAGTTTCTTCTGTGAGAAAGCACATCATAAGGGGAGGCTGAGTTTTGCACTTCACAGGCAACTGACAGTTTGAGACAACAGCCAGAATGAAAGTGAGGAAGGTAGAAAAGTCTTTTCACAGTCGTCACAAAGATTCAGTGCAGAGCAAGATGTTTCTGCTTTTAATAATTCTGATATGTGGAAGTTATTTTACAGTGTTTAAGTACTGTTTTTCCACAGTGTCAGATCAGTCAGATGTGGCAAGTAACCAAGTGTGTTTACTTGGTTACTTAAGTTAAGTTCTTGTTGACACTGTGCTACACTACAGAGAAATACAAAACCGTACTAATGAACCTTCATTTATATAGGCCTATATTTTATCTCCAAGTGCACGTCACACACTGAGCGAGCCGCCTGTTAATGACGCTGTGGGCTAATGGGCATGTAGCTACTTGCTACCGGTCATATAGGTTTGGATTTATTTTGACAAGGTGCAGCTCCTAATAGAGTTTAATGTCTGCGACTAAGCGACCAATGAACCTTGTGGTCGGCTAACGTTAGCCTCGATAGCAAAACAAACTGCAGGAAAGCGTTCACGAGTCATCTTCCTTTATAAGATTGGAATAGTATCAAGCAATCATCGTCTTCCATTGTCTCTAAAAAACCAAAAGAACCCACTAGCTAGCACAAGCTAAGTCTGTGGAGGATTGTTTTGCCTCCAGCTAAGCCCCGCCCACCAGAAAACGTCATACTGTTTACTAACAGTAAAAGGGTCTATAGTCTACCAGGAAATATAAAGGAAAAAGAAAACTTAATGAGGGCTGGACCTGGCTCCTGGCCCAGATTTTCGGTGCATCCTTGGTTCAATTAGAGAGTAACTTTGTACATTTCATTATTTTCCAATGTCATGTATTATTTTAGATTTGATAGATTCAACCTAAGATAATTCTGAACTCTAAATATAGCTGCAGAAAACACAGACCAGGCTAAGCACACCTTCGACTGTGATTTCCATGGCAGGGATCAGACCTGTGATTTCCCCCGTGATTATCTCCACCACCCAGAAACCCGCTGTCATCATCTTGTAGCCTCGTCAGCTCAGGAGATTTGGCCACCGGCCGGCTGTCTTCTGGATGAAGCGTTATTAAATGAGGAAGACTAAAATCTCCTCCCGAACCAAATGAGTCATGACTGTCTGAAAGAGAGAGCTTATTTTAAATCAGCATTCTTAGTCAGAGGAGCTTACGCAGGGCCACGCCCCGAGCGGTTATCCTCTCGTTCCATTCTTAGAAACTTTGCACTATTCTCACAGCCTTAATATAAAATACTGATGATTAATTAGAAACAGGGCTGTGAGGTAAATATATTATTTAGCTCTGTAGCAGTGTTAAATGTTTTAAATTTGCATTGTTAGAGGAAACCTATTGCACCTCGTAAGGCAAATATAACTAATCTGCATAAAATAAGTGGGTAACATGGGGGAGGGGGGAGATGTGGGGATGGTAAAGGTGAAACAGTCACACACACACACAGAGAGATGTGAGACATATTTGAGTTAGGTAAACAGCTGCTGTAACGTAAAGGTCAGTGAGCATCATTCAAACAGTGACAGTCACTCTGGGATATTCATCCAGCAGCACTGGTCACTGTCACGAGTCATAAAGCACAAAAGCATCTGACTGTATTGATGTAGCTGGTGAATAATTCATGGCAGAGACATGTGTGTTTCCACTGAGGAGGTACTCAAAGTGTACATCAAGCTGTCTGACTGGGCTGGTTGTGTATTTTTGTATCAGCGTTACATCAATCCTTGAATCGATCAGCCATCAGTCTGACGATGATAAGCGTATGAGGTAAGGAACAGTATTTCTGAGCAGCTATGTGACCCATGTACCCTGGCTGTGTTGACAATCTGAGCGGTGTCAACTTCAGCCTGTTACATTCACTGTCTGTTTCACAGGAAATTGACAGTTTACATGCAGTCCCTTTCAAAATAAAAGCACTATGACGGTACAACAACGCAAATTGACCTTATGTCCTTAAAATGCACAAATGCACGTGGTTGTTTTTTTTAAAGATATTTTTTAGGGCATTTTTTGCCTTTAATTGATAGGACAGCAAAGTGTGAAAGAAGGGGAGAGAGAGAGACATGCAGCAAAGGGCCACAAGCTGCTGCGGCAACAGCCTTGTACATGTGGCGCCTGCTCTACCTGCTAGACACCAACGCCCCACACGTGGTTATATTTTGCCAAAACACACACATACAGTAGTTGCATTTAGGAAAAAAGAACAGGGTTTGGCTTTACATTCTTATGGGAAGCGAACACTGGCCTCCTGGGTGAAAGTCCTTGGTTGTTGGACCCACCTGCCCTACCCGGACTATTGACCCCTTATCCAGCTGTTGTCCAGCTGCGTTTCCTCCTGGTGCTGTCAGACGCCATTGCAGAGTAACGCTGACCAGCAGCGTATTATGCTGATGTGAAAGGATGTTTTTTTTTGTCGGTGTCTGGAAGTCCCTGACCAAGCTGTGGTTTTCGACACTTTCAGAGTAAGATTAGGTTGGATGGACCCGTCACAGTTTGGCCACTGTGTCCAACTGGCCTCAAAGCCAGGCGCTGTTTCTGAGGGCTGATTTATGCCCAACATTGGATATGGAGATGGAGACGGACTGAGCCTTCTGCCCTGTTCATTTTGTCCGTATTTGTGCTTTTTTTTTTCTGAAAGATGACTGATACAGACGAGGTGGAGCAGCACCACCAGAGACTGTGGGGTCCTTGTAGCGTTGATCAAGCGAGTTACAACTGCAGAGACGAACCAAACAGAATGAAATGTTTCTTTTACTTCAACAACAAATAAATGTGGTTGGGTTTAGGAAAAAAGAACAGGGTTTGGCTTTACCATCCTACGGTAAGAGGACGCCGCTCTCCCGGGTGAAAGTTGGTGTTCGTTGGACCCATCCACCTTACTTGGACTTTGGCCACCTTAACTTTCATTCTTGTCACGCCGCGTTTACCCCCGATTTCCCTCGTATCATGCCAACATTAAAAGACGACTTGCTTCGTTGGTGTCTGACGGTGGAAGTCACCGCCTTAGCACCAGATTTCGATGACTTCGGAGTGAGACCAGGTTAGCTGCACCCATGACCCAGCCTCCGATAAGCAGCTGAGAAAGGAATGTGCAAATATGAGCATGAGTGACAAATTCTGCTTGTTTTTATAACTATTTTCTTTAATGATTAGTTGGAGAACCATCATTTTGTAAAATATCACAAATATCACAAAATGATTCCACTTAAAGTCAATAAAAAAGACGGATGACATTTGCCTCACAGGGCTTTAAAATCAGCACAACCTCCCTGGACATCAAATAGGATTGCATTTTGATCCTGTCCTTCATCTGTGCTCGAGCGCCTGCCAATTTTGATTGAGGCGTTTAAGCCATTTAATATCACCACTGCAAAGTTTAGCTGCTACGACACAGTAATGAGTGATCTATCCGAGCTACAGGAGGAGCAATGAGACTAATGAACTGTTGGAAGAAAACATATTTAAGGAGGTTAAGAAAAACCAACAAACCCTTCATTAGGCAAATATGCACACCGGGGCCGGGTCGGTAACATGACATTATGAGTCTTATTTACTCCAGACACTTCAGCTCCTCCGCTCGCTCATCTCCCCCTGCGTTATTTGTTCGAGCAGAGCGGCACAGGTCAGCGAGCGCAGCCTGAGCCCCCTGAAGGAAACCGTGGCAGTCGACTAACCAGGTCGGAGCGAGATTTCCAACACAACCCCCACAGGTTACTGGCACTGAGCCACAAACACCTCGCAAAATATCACACCCACTGTTCGTCCGTTTGCATTTCAGATATTCCACCAGCGCGTGCACACACACACACGTGTACTTTGCACACATGCATGCTAAAGGAGACGATAATGACGGCGGGAGCATTCCAGGAGAGAGCTCAAAATAACACATAGAAAGAGTATTATGAGAATTGGAGCTGGCATGACTATACCACCTTAAGGGGATGCAGAGCGCTGTATGTGTGTGTGTGTGTGTGTGTGTGTGTGTGTGTGTGTGTGTCAGTGCTGCTATTATTCATAGATTGAGACAGACATGGTGTGAGTGCTTTTAAGGTCAAAGAAGACAGCAAACAGTGAAGCTGGCCGACCCCGGGTCAGATCACTTGAGGCTGTCGGAGTGGACAACTAGCTGAGCGAAATTAGTTTTTCAGAAGTCTGAATCGAGTTATTTTGGAATAAAAAAAAAAAAACGACTTAAGTATCACCCTGCTGATTTGTTGTGATAGAGACGGAGATGGAAAAAGAGCCAAACAGAGACGGAGATGGGAGAAAAGAGGCACAGACAGATGCCCGCTGTCCCTGCCGTGTCTCTCTTTGTGTGTGTGTCCATCATGTGCTGTGGTCGCTCACAACTTGTACTTCATCCATTATTCACAGCTTCGCATTGACTGAGAGCAGGAGACTTATCGCCATCCAGCCAGAGGGAGGGAGAGGTGAAAGGGACATAATGTGAGATTGGACTGGCGAGAGGGCTGCACGGCCAAACGCGCTAATGTGCATCACGGGTGTGTGTGTGTGAGAGCATGAAGTCAGCCTTGTTGTGCGTGCTGCAGAGCGCCAGGTGTCCTGATGTGTGATTCACAATACACCGCTGCCGTGCCTGTGGAGCGTATCCGTTTAAATCTCCGATGTTGACATACACACACACACAATGCATGTACTCCCACCAAAGTGCTGCCTCTGCTCTGTTCTGTGGACTGAAAAATGAGCAGGGGCACTTCCTTCCCACTGCTCCCAGTATGCAGTGATGGTGGAAAGCCTGTGGTAGCTCAGACCCTGGTGGGCAGTTTGACGTGGCACCGCGGAACCTGTTTCAACTCGCCGCATTACACTCCTGGGGACGAGCTGGAAGACTTGGCAAAGAGGGGAGAACTTTTGGCGGGAAGTGACGACATGTCGGCGTATCGGAGCTGTTTTGAAGTGTTTTTAATTTTAAGGGTGTCAGACATCAAATACACTTATTACATAAAACATTCCTTTAATTCAGACGAGCAGAGATGAAACTTATTTCGCTTTGGCGCTTAAATCGTTATATAATGAGCAACAAAACACAAGATTGTCTTCAGTTCCACCTAAATCACGTTCCAAACAAACCCCTTCTCTTCAGGGAGACCATTAAAGCCGCCCCGTCCTGACGCTACTCTACCAGAACATAACTGCGCACAAAGGCCTTTGACTTTTGGTTAAATTCTGCTTCGCAGAGGGTTCTGCATTGTAATTGCTTTTAATGAGACATTGTGTTCCCAATTTAGGCTTAGCCCACAGATATGCTTTCTTTATATATGAGTGTTATTAATATTACACTGTAGCCGCTTTTAAAAAGTAAGTAAATTGATCATACGGAACAAAACAAAAGAAAATCGTCTCAGATTTCCCAATTATAGACCTCTCTACTCGCACTTATATGCTAATGTAACAGTGCACTGTTTTGGAAGTTCACAGCACTTGCAGCTGTCTCACCATAATCCACAATTTGTTGCAGCCATGAGCACTTCCTGTGTGTCCTTCATGCATTTTGTTGCAGGACAATAGCGACCGTCAACAGCACAGTCAAAGCTGAGTACATTTAGTATCTCTGCTGAAGTTGTTGAGTTTACTTTATACTTTATTGTGTCACCTTTTCAGCACAAAACATCCTCAAACATGCCTTGAAATAGAATGGATGTATCTAAAGTCAAATTTAAGGTGGTTTGATAATCATGTATTTGGAGTTTAAAGGTCCAGTGTGAGAGGTTTAGTTGCTTCAAGCAGCAGATTGCAACCAGCTGAAACTTCTCCTGGTTAGAATTTCTTTCTTCTTCTTTACCAAACTGAAACTGAATCATTTCACTGCACTGGCCCAATAATTTACGGGGAGACACCCCTGGTGAATAGGATAAAACGTTTAACTAAGAAATATCACGATGAACCTTCCCCAGCTGATTACTTCCATAAAGACAAGTTATCTGAAATTCTATGTTTAGATAAATACAGCAGTCACAGTCCTTCCATTATTTTAACCAGGCCAAAACGTCACTCTTGAACATCTTTGTCCTTTAAATCTCAATGTGTCTCAACACCCTGCTGTATAATTGTGTCTCAATCTCAGCTACCGACTCTCGGAGAGGGGCTGGAGTATGGGTTGGATGTTTGTAAAAGCAGTAGCAGTGGTTAAATGCAAATTTCCTCACAAACTGCTGGCCTCCGTGTCAGTCCAAGCAGCAGGGAAGTTTTTATATCAGCAACAAACACACAGTGAGGTTTTTTGGTTCAGCTTTGCTCCAGCCGCTCAGAAAACAACAGAAGGTTCCAGGACTTAGGAGCTGCCGTGTTTCTGAGTTTCAAAAACAGCAAAGATATAACCATAAAATCACTAATCAAGCGTTTTTTCTTATCAAGAAACACATGACGGCAGCGGGGCGCCGGAGCCAGATTGCTGAGGGGCAGATTTACGAGCGGGGAAAACGGAGGATATAATGATGTAAATATTGGACATTTGGTCCCGCAGTGTGGTCGTTCAGCTGCAGGACACTCGAAATACGCCACATATGGTGTTTAGAGTCATTTTCTGGTTTGGTTTGGAACTCAAGACCTGGCTGTATATTGGCATGTGAATGTCATAACAGAATATGTCGTGTTTGGCTGTGTGTCGAGTGTGTGGTCCTGCGACGCAAATCAAATCCAGGTCTTTATGCTGTCAGATCTGATCCTGTTGAGACTCCGGGTGTTTGCAAACCAGTAGTCGATTTGCACTGGCTGAAGTCACGGGCCAGGTTTGTAATTTGTGGCGGTGTTGAGGTTTCATTTTAACAGAACCACATTTACATCAACAAACGCCACATTGGTTTCCTTCACTGCTCAGAGACAAGTGTGGGAAACGACTTTGTTTCAGAACTCATTTTCTCAGTGAGGATTTGAATAAGATATTTTTGCATTTCTCTTCAACTGAGCAGTTAAAATTTTAGAAATTGGAGGCACTCAGCAAGCCGAACACGATGTCTGTGTTTTGGTCAGTTTTTTAATTAACCCTCGATGCAAAGGGCTCCCTGTAGTTAATTTAAGTTTTCCAATAAGTGTAATTTACTATCTGGAAAAGTAAGTAAGCACCTCTGTGTTTTTACCTCTGTTTGCATGACGGACAGGATGTTTAGTCGGGAGAGAAAAAAAAAAGATATTGGCACGTTTGCTCATTGAGATGACGGGAGAATACTGATTTGTGTGTGTAGGTGTGTGTGAGGCACTTAGGCTCGCAGTTGTGTTAATGAGTGCAAGTGCAAGCTGTGTGTGTCTGGGAGCGTGCACACTTGACTTTGCGTCTCTGCCAGTGACTCGTCTTGGAATTGCCCTACAGTGTATTTCACAGGAAATACAAGTTATAGAGTTTTAGAGAGTTAAAGTCAGAGTTGGATTTGCTGTGCAGCTTTGTGTGTGGGGGTGAGAGCAAGAGAGAGCGTGTGTGTGTGTGTGTGTGTGTGTGTGTGTGTGTGTACAGCAAGAAAGAGACAGACAGAGCAAGCCAGCGAGCGTAGGCTGTGTGCTTAAACTTGAGAGATTTACATGCAAAGCGCTGGTGCTCCTGCATCTTAACTTGGGGAAGTGAAGGTTGAAATGTACTCAGTGCAAATGCGCTTACGACTGGCGAGGAAACCAATTTCATTTACAAGTGGGAACTCAAAGTAATGTATTCCTACACTCAACCACACTCCATCTTAAGATGTTTGACTTGTTTTCCTGACTAGAGATTTACGCCCCGGAATAACCGCGGCCACGATATGATAAGTTCAATCATCCGCAGCTGTTTGGCTGATGCACTTTCAGACAGAATTAGCGGCCCGTGTGCACACTTAGCGATGAATTAAACAGTGAGGTCATGCTGTGATGGCTGCGCTGATAAAACCGTGTTTTTTTTCTCATACTTTCATTGAGCTAAACCACTTCAGCTTCAAGTGTATCAGTGGTCGTCGGCACGTGAAGCACACTCGTCCTCAGGGTTGTAGTGGAGTTATGGAGATAAGAGGAGAGGAAAGTGCTCCTGCGGTGAGTAAATGAATGTGAAAGTATATATTAACGCACCAGTTCATTTGTTGGACAAGAGCGAGTTTGATCCCAGTGGAGGCTGAGGTCATTTTTGCAATTTGGCTTCACTTTCACAAGGGAACCGAACTCTTTAATGTTATAACTTTCAAGCCCCTTCAGCTCCTCAGATTAAGGTGAAATGTGCACGTGACGTTACGGGGGAGAACAAGTGGATTTGGAAGTTAAAATAGCAAAGTGGGGTGTACAGTATATGTTGCCTGCTCTGACATTATTGTATTAAGTAGTTTAATAACTCAATTTTAGAGCAATTGAAGCTGAGTGCTGCCTAATAATGTGAATCGGGGGAATAAGGCATTAGATTCACATATTTTAGGGAGTCTGAGTTGAGATGTAAGAGTGTGTCTATAGATTATAATATGATGAAGAGATTTTTTTATCACTAATGCAAGACATCTTTTTTTTGCCTCTACCAGCAAATGGAGCTCCATAAAACATTCAGAAGAACAGAGCAGCAACCACAGCTATGTAAAGATGAAGTGGAGAAATGGCGTTCTGAGCAGGAAATGAAGTCATGCTTCCTCTGTGTGTGTTCGGAGCTTCTCTGTCTTTTTGTTGCAGTAGCCATTTGTGCAAGTCAAGGCTCATTAATACCCCCTTTGCTTACAAAAATAGATAAGGTCTATTTCAAATTTGTGCTTGTACTGTCCTCACATTTCCATATGTACTTTATGTCGGCATAAATACATCCAAAAGATGGCACTACAGGATGGAAGGAAACGTTTCACACAACAACAAACTAGGCAGCGGTGGAGGATGTTTTAATATTGTAACTTTAAAATGGAGGCAGCGTTGTAGACATACATCCCAATATGTGAATGGGGAATTCTTTTCACTGTATTAGCGATTTGTTCGGTTCAGTCATTATTAAATTTCTTTATCGCCTCTTACGGTCGTATCTTGCTTGAACTATGCTACACTGCCTCTACGATCTCCAGTGGTACAAGTGTGCACAAATATGGACGAAATGAACACAGAGTACGGACAGAAGGCTCCATATCTAACATTGTGCACCATTAGCTGCTCGTGGCCGTCTTAGCCACCTCCATGTTGAGGGCTGAGTAAATGCATTCATGTCTTTTAGAAGGTTTTATGACTCTGAATCATAAAACCTTCTAAAAGAGATGACGCTACAAACGTCACTACAAGGTCCTGTCTTTATGGTGCTTTTGCATTTTTACATCATTCTGCTCCAGTGTGTGCTGGCAGCATGTAACATGTAACACAACAGCGTCAGCCTCTATTGTGACATATAACATACCCATCAGCAGTGCTTTAAAAACATTATCAAGGGCAAAACATGGCAGCGATAATAATCATTCACTGTCCCTCCCAACATGAGGATAGTTAGGGCTTCTTCTAACTATCCTTCTTCTTTGAGTTAGCCACTAACTGCTAGTAGCTGCTTCTTAATAGGGGTCGCACACATAGCAGGTTGTCAAAATGTCCCATCCTGCTGGCTATCCTGCTTATACAGACCCTGTGTGGGTGCTGTTGCCAGGGTTGGAGATAAAAACATTGGCTGGTGGATCCCAAAATCTTCCAGCCACTTGCATATTTTTCTAGGCTGCTGGCTGGTGCTAATTTCCAAACTTGGCTGTCACTAACTCCCCGTGGTGGCTTAATGCAGTGAGGTTGCAAAACTGGAACTTTTCCTGTCGTACAAGCATGGAGAACTACAGTAGCCAACGCAACACAAAAACACAAACAGAATGGGCTCTATCTAGATCCAGTGTTTGGATTGTCCTTACTGGGCTACTGTAGAAAGGTCTCTGTGGACGAGGACCTGCCCTGTATGTAGATATGAATGACTCATTGTAAGGTTACAAAGCTGATACTGTGATCTTAAACTAATGAAAACTTAGTCAAGAATATTATAAACCATTTCTGCCAATCGATGCCCTTAAATCCTCGACACCTTTAACAGCTGACATCATATCCTGAATGCTGAATGTTGCTTGTAAAAGGGGCAGTATTTCTTGTGAGGTCAATTTAAAGTGGCCACAAAGGTGAAACACACAAACGAGCGGCACACATTTTACATCACCATCTAGTTTAACAAGCTAATTTGCCAATTTAATGATGGCTTTGTTAATTACACACCCTGAAACCCGTTTCCCATTTCGTCTTTTACTTCCTGTCATCTCTAAATTATCTCCTCATGTTTGCTCCTTCCTTCTTTTCTCCTCCCCTCACCTCTGCTGTCTCTGCTTTGTTTTGTTTTTTATATCCCCTTTTCACTGTTTCCTCCTCTTTCCCCTGAATCCCTCTCTCTCCTCCTCTCTGCTTTGTGCCATGTTGTAGTTGGGATTATGTGCTCAGGCTGCCAGTTATGCTAGGCTTGCTCGCGCTCCGCTCCCCGGCCTGCGGTGTATTTACACGAAGAATTGAATAAGTTGGAGGAAGGTCTGAAACTATTTCTCATTACCATTAGGCTCCGGGAGGGTAATGAATATGGGGATTTGGTTGTCAAATAAGTGTTAGCGGGGCCTGTGTTGATTCATGGTGTGCAAACTGTGTTAGCAGGAAATACATTTTCTTATAAATCACATATGTGAAACACCATGCATGTTAAAACTGCAGCAGAGGTGGAAAAATATGGAGTTTTTTAATCAAGTTGACTTTGCAGGGAAGTGTTTTAATTTCAGTCTGGTTTTGTTCATGTCTTTCATTTATTCCAGTTTACTAATGTTTTTTTTTTTTAATAGTTTCACCCAAAGCCGGAGTGAATTGTAATAAGAAACCAGTTGATGAAGCTGAACTGAGGCTCGACTTTATTCTACTGAGAGAAATAGACCCTGAAACTCTCCCCAGTGTGTCTTTAGGGGCTTAGTATGGAAAGCCTTAATTTCTAAACCATAAATCTGGATGTGCAGAGCAGATGTGGCTCGGCCTGGCCTGACCTGGCTGTGACTGCAGCTAATCTCATTGTCTACACCCCAGATCATATAGCAGCTCAAGTCGCACCCAGACGTAGGTGAAGTTAATTGCAGAAAGCCGGCGTGACGTCTCGCAGGAGCAATTAATTTGTGTGCCGTGCCTCCGTCTGAGCATCATGGGACTTTGCCCTTCAACTCGGACAGAGATTTTTGTAGTAATGTGAAGGCATGTATTGTCTCCCCCTCGGCCAGCTGTTCATTACCAGTCTTTTTCTCTTAAAATCCACGCTGGTGACAACATACCGTCCTGATCATAGTTTAACTGCTCTTTGAAAAACTCACCGCAGACATGCAACGCCATGTATGATTACTGAAAAGTGATATCCACAGAAGTAAGTAGCAGCTGCAAGTTTGAGGGATTGTATTGAATGTTGCCTGCGGTGTCGAGGAAGATTATGGCTCTGAGTTTTGCTGCCAAAACAAAAACTTATTCCACTACTGCAGCAGCTCCGTCATTTTCACAATAACGCCAGCTTCTCTGTGTTTATATCAGAACCATGTTGCCTTAAGAAATATGAGTTGGGTGCCAGTGCTCTAACCATCGCCTGGGTACAGACCAACACGTTCTCACTCCAGCTTCATCATACAACAAAAACACGTGGTTGGGTTTAGGAAAACAGATCAGGATGTGGCTTAATAATCCTACGGGATGTACACACCGCCCTCCCCGGTGAATGTCAGTGTTTGTTGGACCCATGCACCACCGCTCCCACCTGCCCTACTTGCACTTTCACCACCTTAACTTTTGTTCTTGTCCCGCCACGTTTCCATCATTACCACACTGGTGTAGGTCTGTGGTGCGCTGAGTAGGCAAAGTCTGCACACCATTTGACAGATATTGTAGCCAGCAGATAGGCCAGATCTGCTGCTACATTTCAGTGGCAAGAGGTCTTAGTTGCCTGTGGCCTGCAGCTGTCTACTATTAAAATCTGAGTAGGGCAGGTGGCAGTAGCGGATCAGTCCAACAACTACCAACTTTCAATCGGGAGAGCAGTGTTCGCTTTCTGTGTTTATGTAAAGCCAGACCATGTTCTTCTCTCCTAAACCCAACCACATGCATGTGTTGGCTAAATGTAATCACGTGCTTTAGTTGTTGAAGGAAAAAAAAACATCAATTTGCGGTGTTTTGCAGACATACTGTAGCGTCTTTATTTGGAAAGAAGACAATGCACGTACAAGGCTGAAGTTGACACGCTGCCAAAGAACGTGAACAACCAACACACCCAGGATACCTTGCACGTTGTATCTTGACGTGGAAAGTCTATGACCAAACACTGATATGTGACGAGGTCGGAGTGAGAATTCAGTCAGTCTATTAGTCACTCAATCTACAACAGGAAATGGCACTTCAAAATTAAAGCTCTGTGCCGTAAATTCACTATATTTCAGGACAAAGAGTGTTTGTCACAAACTTGATATGTTCGTCGCTCCGGTCCATTCAGAGTAGACATGACAGCCACCGCTGCTTTTGTAATAGTCATCAGTTCTTCTCTTTCACTTGTTGGTATGCACAAATAGGAGACATAACGCTGCTCTCTGGGGTAGTTTATGATACAGTCCACTGTACTAAAGTCATGTTCGCTCAGTCACTTCCTCCGTCAGAGTCTCCAGGCCAGTGTCCACCTCATAAAGCAGCATTCCCTCCGAGGTCATGAAGTTTTAAGGGAGATGAGTAAAGAAGGTGGTAATTAAGGAAAAACAGCGTGACGTCTGTCGCCATGCTGTTATGAAACATTTGCAGAACAACGTTTCTGCTACTATACAGTGAGAACACTTCAGTATGTACAGATGAGTGACATGCTCACACTCAGCCTGCATGAGGACGTTATTGTCGCTGCAACACAGAGGAGGCAGGTTGTGAGGAAACAGAGGATTCGGCAGATAACAGGTGGACGTAACTCATAAGAGAGAGAGACCACAAGTTGGAAGGAAAAATGAATTACAGAACATTCCCATGAAGCAAAGCAATGTCCGCCTTGACCTCCCGCCCACCCCCTGCTGGTCCAATTATCAGCCGTTCTGATTTGTCTTGGAGAGCGCGAAGCCAATTAGAGCAGCTCTCTGCAGGGAGGCTTTGACACCATCACTGAGTCTCTGTGCATCTGCTTTGTGCACTTTCTTTGAATCTGCACAAAAAAAGAACTAAAAACAAAATGTCAGTGCAGTGTAATAATGTTTTTAATGCAGAGAGAGTGGTGTATTGATGAAGAGCAGATGTGATGGGGACTGAAAACAAGTTTTTCAATCCATAATGACTTAATGAGCAATTGTCTTGACTCACAAATTGCCACAAGCCAAGTAAATTAGCTCCTGCTCCTTCGTCTCCTTCATCTCCTCCTCTTCGTTTTGTTCTTGGCAGGTGACTACAGGAAACTCTTCCGTGTGTTCATTTCACCAGAAAGAGAAAAATGGCAGTGGTCACTGTGCACCATATGGTGCTGTATATGTGGGCAGGAGGGGAAACGAATTAATTGATTAAACTAGCTCATGCACCATATTGCAAAGGAGGCAGCAACAAAGTGCTGTCAGTCTGCATGTTGTTACGGCCTCTTCTATTTTCCCCATCGTTGGTTTGTCCTGTCTCTGTCTCATCTCTAATCAAGTAAGGATATTTATAAATATTTCTTTACTGTAGTGTTACTCAGATTCATATTGTGTTTAGATATATTGCTTATTGCTGGAGGATGATTAATGCCTTTCATAACTTCTTCATGCGCGTGATAACCCTGTGAGGTCATCCATTTAAATCACCTGCCCTATACACATCAGTCAGATTCCTCAATCACTCCAGAGGACATAACTTTTCTAGGATGTCTAGATCTATGATTACTTTCATCTGACTCCACCCAAATGCACAGACTTGTTTGACTGGATGACTCCAAGCCAATCACAGTGTTCCACATCATTTAAAATGGACTGAGGTAAAGCTACGCCCCTTTTTTCAGCACGCATGGCCGACCGTGAGGCAAAGAGAGAAGTAAGACACATTTTAATCTATAAATCATGTTGTTAACATACTTGATGTGAGTTGTAGAGCGAGCATGGGATGTTATATTACTTATACATGTCAAAATAATACATGAAAGATTTATAGATTTTACTCAGGAAAAAAAATCTGTATTGGAATGAATGGGGAATCTGAATGTCACCAGAAAATAAATATGTAAATACTGTTTAGATTTGATTTTCTAATGACAGAATCAGGTCTGTATGCACCCTATTAATTATGTACAATATTCTTCTCGGCAGGCTGTCAACACACTATTTTTATGGAGATACTGAATAAATTAAGGATAATTTGAGTCATGACAACAAATGCAATGCAAATTTTTATTAATTGATATGAATTACTTTTTCTTGAAAAACAAGTAAACTCATGTTTTGTGGTTGAAAAAAGGTCTGGTAGGACTATTTATTGTAATTTTTTTTATTTTGTAGTCACTCGTGCTCAGATTCTTCATCTTCAAAAAAACACATAAAATATTTCAATAAATGAATAAAATAGAATTTTAAAAAAATCAAACAAACAACATAAATATATTATTAATATTATGAATGATACATTATATATATGAGCACCTCTAACAATAATAATAATGATTATAATAATAAAAAATCAGACTTATATAGTGTTTTTTTACATTGCAAAGTTAATTATTTAAATAAAGACAATAAAATAAAATGAAATATTAGAACTGGCTTGGCTTAACTTGGTTTGACTTGACCATCACACAGCAGGCCAGGTGAAGTAAGTTTACCTGTTGGACGTGAGCTGTTTGCAGAGACTCATCTAACAGCTCATGTAGGTGTTTCTGCTTTTACTCTTCCTCCCTGCCGTATTAGTTGATTTGTTTTTATTGAAGAGAAGCCGCTGACAAAGTTCCACTAATACAGTGATATACAAATTTTATTTCCTGGAGATTCGTCATAATAAAAGTCCCGATATATTTTGTAAAGGCTTGTATTGCGAAGCAGCAAGGCAAGAAAATTTTCATCAGTAGTAACTTAAATTGACTCCTATTCGGGTAAAAGCAACATCAAACACTTAAAGTAAAGCAAATGTCTGAAAGCACAAACACAAAAACAAAACTCCAAATCACAGTGATTCAGTCAGAAGCTGCAAATTTACTGAGAGCTGAGCTTTCTCTCTGGTCTCCTGCACAGAGAGGAAGTAACTGTCACCGTTACCTGCTTGGAGACGTACGGGCGCACTTGTGCACGTCATGTACATTGAAATGAAGATACAAAGGCTGCATCATAGTTATGAGTGTACAGTTTGTTTGTTTTTAAAGGTAAAACATCAACATGTCTTTCGATAAAGATATTTCTGAATGTTTCCCTCTGTGATACAGCATAGATTGAGCTGTTGCAGGACGATCCATGCGATGAATGCTCCTGTTGCTTTTTAGCTGAGCGGTGATGCCAGTACAGATATTGAAAGTGAGAGGAGTGTGTCTTTGAAATGAAGTTAAAAGCAACAGATTGAAGCCGGGAGTGTGTTATTGCTTTGTTGCTTGCCTCTTGCCAGAGTAATCAGTTTAGGCGCTGACACTTGATCTAATCAGCTGCCTGATAGATGGACGGAGAGGAGCTGGAAAAGCAGTGTGAATCAAGAAAATGTATGCAATCTGGAAGGTAGATACAAACACATAAAACAAACAAACACGGATCCGCAGACACATAAATGTGCACAGAGACACTCGCATGCACAGCCACGCGCCCCCACCACCATTCAAAATGTCAATTTAAGTTGGAATTGCTGTGGATCTCCCACGGGCGCTGTGGCAGGAATCATTTGTGTACATTATATCTGCTGCTCACAGGTAAGGAGACGGTCTAATGCAGTGTTTGTTTAGCACTGTTTGTCCTCTCCTGTCAGGAGAAATACCTCACAGTCATTTCCGTGTGGGTGACTCTCGCTCCTTTAAGGAAAGAGAAGGAACACATCTGGGACACGGTTGCTGGGGTGACACAGCTAAGCTCCAGATTTCATTAGCATTTGCGTGAAGGAGGTGAGGCGAGCAGAATGATGTGGCATTCTATAACAAGTTGGAACTAAATGTCCTGAGCAGCAGGATGGATTTTACTGGGACACAGGAAGTTTGCTCACAGATCTGCTAAGCCCCCAGAGAGCCGATAATAACTATGGCAACCTCTCCAATATAAAGGTACGCTGCTGGAAGTTACATCATTTCATATGGTGCAATTATTTGACTCAGTGTTTGAGTCGGTGTGAGTCATAGAGAATTACAGCATAATGGATTTTCTAAGAACCTGTATTATGTTTAAGTGAAGAGCTGCTTCAAAGAGATCATGACAGCTCACCCTTATTATCTCCGGTTTAAAGGGAAAGGCCGACATGATATGAAGAGTGATGATTAGTTTTATCCGAAATTTTAGCTATCTCAATTATTACATATAAGGGGATGGACTAAGTTTAAAGCCAGGGGCGTACAAATAGACAGTGCAGGCAGTGGAGTTGCATGGGGACCTGTTGGGTGGGGAGGCCCTTGCGAGTGATTCAGATTGTCTCACATTTCAGTCGGGACCACTTTAGTCAAAGAAAACTTTATTTCCTATGCAGTGTTATATTTGCCAATACAGCTTTGTTCTGGGGTCTCTCTGGCTTTCTCAGGCCTACACAGAAAGTCTGAGGCTGAGAAAGCACATCTCTCTGCTCTTCCATGCGCAAACGACAGCTTAAGGCGGAGAGAGCAAATCTCCCTGCCCTTCCATGCGCTTACACAGAAGCCTAAGGCAGCTGGGGTCGAGGCAGGTTGGAACAGCAACAGTAGGCAGGCCAGAGCGGTTTAAATAGGGCACCATGAATGAGAGCTCCCAACTGGTTGCATTGAAAGGACTCATGTGATCTATCAGCTGACTCCCTTTCATCAATCAGCTGATCCACCAGCTGATTGGGCTGCTTGATGTCGCTGTGATGTGAGCCTGAGGGGTGCATGTTAATGTCGTCTAATGTCAAGTCTCTTTTTGATCATGTGACAAGACGATACAATCCGGTAGTTAGTTTTGGCACAAAATCTGTCAAGACTGACAAACTGAGCACATCTACGAGTCCAGCAAGCAGTCACGCCTTTTAAACATAAAAGCGGCAGTAAAAAAGGACAAGAGAGAATTGAACAGGAGGAAAAAGCAGCAAAGCTTCCTAAATTAGATTCCTTTGGCTTTTTATTAACAGCCGGCATTAGTGTGTGTGTGCACTTTATAATGAGTGACGGATGTGCTGCAGAACATCAAGGTGGAAAATCAGATGCACCCTCAACTGTTCCATTAAGAGATTTTACAAAACCTGGGATCCATTAATAAAATATGTGCATAGTCTACCTCGCCTGAAATTATGACCTATATTTACTTAAATACACTATGATGCCTTTTTCTGTGACCTTTCTGTTTCTCTTCATTTTCTTCCATTTCACCGTATATTTCCGCACATGATTTTAGCTTATGTTAATGTCCCGGCTCATACAGCTCTTTTCATAGCACAGTCTTGGCAGGAAAAGCAGCGATGTCTTGGCCAAAAAACACTGCTTCTCGTAACATTATCCTGGCAGGAACACAAAGATGTCGCAGTAAAAACCCAAGGCTTTTTGTGGCAATATCCCAGCTGCAAACGCAGCAATTTCTTTTTCTAAAAAAAAAAACAGTTTTTTTTGGCACTATCCAAGTCGTAGTGACAGGTTGCTAAAAAGTTGCTGGAAACATCCGGTTTTGCTGTATGTTGTATGTTGCATGTATGTATGTCTGCTGTAGCTTGGCAGCCTACTGTAGATGACAAATCACCCACCAACCCCTCAACCTCCCGATGACAAAGTCAGCTGCTAGAACCTGGGCTCCTTGAAAACCTTGGTCAGTGACTTTTGTTGTCAGATACCGAAGAAAAAAGCCGTCCTTTCACATTGCATGATGCACGGCTGGTCCAGTAATTGTCGCTGATGCACTTAGGGCCTTCCTCGCATTAGAAATGTGTCATTTAAATCCATTACAGATACTGCGTTATCTAACGTAAATGTCTAAAAATCTTTCACTTTTCAATCAAACATCGTCCAGTTTCGATTTAGATGCTTAAACATATTTTGATCCTTAAACCAGTGCTGCTGGAAACACCCAGTCCTTCCACTTCCTGTTGGACTGGTTACGCTTCATAACCTATTGAGATCTCAATTGTATGTGCGACCACCTGATAAGAGACAACTGCTCTCCTGAAGGATTCAGCGTGCCAATACCCTTCTCATACCTGATATGCCTTGACATTGATTAATTACTTACCATTAAGCTCAGCGAGACAGTTCCTCTGTATGAGAACGGTATTCTTATATCCTCCACCGATAGTGAGTCATTAATCATTCATTGATAATGTAGTGAAATCCTGCCAGAATTAGCATTTGTCCTTCTTCCTGTAGAGCAGAGCTTTATCCCTCCCGCACATCCTGATGACTGATGTCATGGACATCACTATGTCAGCACTTCTGGATGTTGCCTCGACGGAAAAATTAACTCCGGCGTTCTGTATTTAATATTCTGTCTGCTGCCAATTGTGTTGTCGACTGCTGTTTTAATTTTCCTCTTCTTAGGATGGATTTTTGTCATTGAGTTGTAGTGTTGCACAGATTTAGTGGAGGCAAAGATGACAGAACAAGATGAATGAAGGAATCCATACATAATAATGAAACTCTGCCTTTTCTGGTGGATGTGAAGGAACTAACAGTTGGATGTGAAGGACGTCTCTGTGTGAGGGGGGCTGTTATTATCACGGTGGCACAGTCACTCAAATCTTAAGTCACTTTAGCCCCGTTTCCACCAAACACTTTCAGTATGTTACTCTTAAATATGGGCGGAGCCATTGTCACTCACTGCTCCGTCCAGCCTTATCTATGTTTCCTTTTTACCAGCAAATAATCTTTAAACGTTTCTTGGACAGTCAGTTAAACATTTGAATGTTGTATAATTGGGTTTCTGCTGCCTGTAGTCATCAGATCCAGCCTTGGTGGCAAACCAACTTCCCCAGTTTGGTCCTGACAGCTGAGCCTCTCTTTAGCCCCTTTTATGCTGCCAGATTTTCTGCGAATGTTGGGCCGTTTTGCCCAATTGGCGAGTTGATCCGAGGTGCCCAATTTTCCGCCTCGAAGAAGACTTGTGGGAGGAGCTGTTGATGACGCCGCACGTGCGACCCACTGGCGGTGGATAAACAGGAAACAGCTGATAGCAGGAATTAGTGAACAGCTAGTAGCAAGAGGGAAACACAAACCTGACAGACACTGTAAAGATGAGCAACTGGGGAGACAAGGAATTGTGCGCCCTCCTTGTCCTCGCAAACAAAAAGGCCATTAACCGTAAAATGACGGGGACGGTGAAGAACGGGCCGACTTACGAGAGGCGCATTCTGTATAAACAAAAGCAGGCAGGCGGCATTTTGCTGCACTCCCCGATTTTGTTTTTATACTGCCAATGCTGAAAAAGACTGATTGGACTTTCCTGCAAATTTGCACAATTCCTGTTTAAAAAGGGCTAATATCTCCGGCTCTTACCTGAATTGTCATCTCTTCAAGAAATACCCCCCACTCTCATATCTGCCCCCCTCAACTTGCTGCACTTGGCGTTTATTATTAAGTAGAAATAAATCCTTCCTATACTTCATCTCTCAGCTCTTCTCCTTGCTCTGTCTGTCATTCAGGATCATTGAAGGTTAAGAGCAGTACTTTTGTCATTTTTGATGTCAGGGCTCTCTGAGTCTGAGATCAGTGTGAACCTCTCAAAACTACTCACACTGTTGAAGTTACTTTCATGAAGCCCTGCTATTAAAGTATGGAAGAAACACCTTCTCCATACCAGATCAGGTAAACACTCCGAGGAAGCTTGATACCTTATTGCAGTGACCTGGTGTGTGTGGGATTATTACTACTCACCATGGATGCAGGTCAAACAGTCAGTGTGTACATACTACACAGTACCTCTCAGGTCATTTTTGGTTTTCCAAGGGACATAGATCAAAATGTCTCTAGACCTGGACAATGGACAGTTGTAAACAGACTACATTGTGCAGAGATGAGCTGTGATGGTGAAGCATCAATGTGTCTGCGAATATGTGAATTTAAAAATAATACTTCGACAGTAAGTTCCACAGCAGCTGCAGCCATCTTGGTTGTTTTCCAAAATTCCTCAGCAGCTCTCCTCAGTAAGTAAGCTCGGTTATGCTCATCGTAGTTTGGGTACACATGCCAAAAATGACATTACGGTTTATTTTGCATAACGCGCACAGACTCTGATAGTTGTCAGCCATCGCCTCAAACACGACCCGTGTTAGATAAACGGTTGTCATTGGCCCAGCTCGGGTCAAGTTGGCTGGAAGTGTGTCTGAACAGGAGGGGAACCAGACGCATCTTCCAGAGCAAATAAAACATGAGATTCTATCGCAGATTATTTTGGTTCACAGGCTACAGCTCAGGGGCCGCGTCCTCTAAAGTCTAGTTGAAGCTGACAACATGTCATAACTTTCTTAATCAAATTGAATACATCTCAAAAACTGGACAGTCTGGACCCTGTTGGATGTAAATAAAGGAGGAGAAGCAGAAGTAGAAACTCCATGTTAACAATCATTGGTTAACCTGGTTCGATGTTTCCAACAAGCACCGACTGAAGTCCATGACCAGTGTAAAGTCCATGACCAAATGTCGTATGTATGTGTGTATGTGTGAGTATGTGTGTGACAAGGTCGGAATTTGATTGTGTTGACTGAAGCATAGCTGTCTTCTGAAACAACAGCAGCCTTCTAGTCTTCTCTATATTCCCATCATTTCCGTTTCCAAGCCTTTGAACCGCTGACAGCTTGCTCTGTTGTGTTTCTACAGTATCAGCTTGCTTTGGCTGGATCTCCGCTGACCAGTCAGTTGATATCAAACATGTTTCAAACACTCACAGTGCTGGCAAATCAGAGAGTCTGAGCTGCAGACTGACTCCACATTACATCACGTTACTCACAGGGATTCAGGGGTTGGAAAGCTGGACTTGACAGACAGGAGCTTTTGTTTAGACTCAGATAAAGTTGAATAGTACAATCCAAACTACAATCTGCTTTTAGAACACTTACGTGGTATTTTTTTTAAGGGAAGATTTCATTTGTCGTCTTTTGTTTCTTTTACCTATAATGACGTTGATTCTTGTGACCTCCAGTGCACAAAAATGGGCACTAACTTCATGCTGTTATGAATACAGTCCGTCTCACTGTTGTGTGAATTACTAAACTCTGTACTCTGCACTTGGCCTGCACACGTGGCCTACGCCGTTGCGAACATTGATACTTGTGCAGAGGTGTCACTCTGCCGTTACACCTCAAAGACACTAGTTGGCGATGGGGTTTCTGTGAAGTGCTGTAAAGTTTAGTTGATTCAAAACACACATTAAACTCACATTAAACATGGCTTAATAGCAACAGTTTCAAACACAAGTATACAAATCAGCTTCACTATAACTCGCAGCATTCACAGACAAACACTTGTCTTTATCTGGACACATTTCCCCACAAATACAACATGCTAATGTTATTAGCACAAGCCTATGGCGTTTTACATTGTATAAATTAGCCTAGCAATGAGCGGCGATTTCCTCTGCTCATATGAAGCCAGGATAAATCACACACAAGACTTAAAATGCTATTTTAGTGGAGGCTTTATTGTCTTCACAATTTATTGTTTCTTATTTGGGAAATTAAAGTAAATAAAAGCTTTGTTTCCACAGAGGGAAATGGTTTCGAGCTTGATATAAAGCTGGTGAAGTCCATGTTTGTGTCATCAAATCACAGTTAAAATTTGAATTTAATAGGTAGATTTAATAACAGAGGCAGAGACTTGATATTACAAAGGCCATATCACAGCTGTACGTTTTCTGTTTCATCCTTCTCTTCTCTTCTCTTCTCTTCTCTTCTCTTCTCTTCTCCATCCGTCTCTCCTCGCTTCCTTTTCTCTCAAAACTTCACTTAGCCCTTATCCCTGCCTTTCACCCTCAGGCTCTGATTCAGTCCTATCTGAGCATTGATTTTCCAAAGAGCTATCAAAGTTGTCAAGGCCAGGCAGAAGTGCTCTTGCCAGGCACAAGTTATGAACGTTATTAAGAAGATGCTTCTGGAAGGAGGGCGCCAAGAATAAGACGGATGCTGCACCACAAACACTTTTCATATACGCGTGTTTTGCCCATATATTTGGCGTTGTATGCAGAATCAGTGTTATATAGTGGCTGCAGCTTAACTGTCATTATCAATTAAATAGGAAACTATGCATGAAATTGCCTATAAAATGGAAATTAAAAATGCAAAGGGCCCTGTTGCAACTTAAAAGCAGTTGTTTTTGACTTGTTGATTTGACTTCATCTGTTGATGTAACATTATGGACATCTCTCTGCGTTTCTGTGTGAACATTTGCCTCTGGAGGCAGAGGCAGGGTTGATAGATTTAATATTGCGGCCGCTAGCAACCAGCTTTGGCTGCAGCGGGTGTTTCTATGCATTCTCAAAAGGCAGGACCGAGCAGAACTGAACTGCGTCTCCCTGAAGATGGAGAGCTCCGGTCACTGGAATGGTGGCAGTTATGTGTGATTTGTGTGATGTGATGTGTGTGAAGGCATGTTGATGGAGGCCGTAGCTAAGCCGTGCAGTCATCTATCCCTCCAGCCGGTCCGCCTGCTAAGCCCCCGTATTCATCTGAAGCTGTTTACATCCAGCTAGGTCAGGCCTTCCCTGCTCAGCACCACCAGCGACAATCTCTCAACAACAGGCCGGAAAAACTGCTGCGGAGACCTGAACGTGCACACACACATACACACACATACTGTACAGATACGAGCATGGCACAGATTAACCTAGAAGTCTGTCTAATGTATCTGGGGACATTTTGATAATAGGTTGCCAAAAATGTCCTGGTTCCAGCTGTAAATCTGAATATTTGCTGGTTCTCTCTGTGAAGTGAACGTCTCTGGGTTCGGGACCAAGTTGTGATGGTTATTATTTATTATTAACAAAATGATTTATTGATACTTGGTAGAAATTTAGGATCTTAAAGATGACAATACAGCAAACCAAGTCGCCCAAAAACATGTCTGACTTGTTACCACAAGATTTTCTATTGTGAAATATTTCCAGGACCATGTTGTTGATAAGGCAGCGGCTTGTTCGGCTCCCTAATTATGTGGAGCACCAGCTTTCAGTTGTGGGAATACAGTAGTTACAGCAGCAGGCAGTTCTGCAGCTGCACAGGTCCATCAGTGGACGAGTCGCCTGCATGTTTCTGATATGAATGTAATGATTAAATGATATATTTTGGTGGTTTGAGTTGAAGGTGTGAGAAAGAATAGTATCAGTAACATTGTTAACACTGTGCTACATTACAGAGAAATACAAAACCGTACTAATAAACCTTCATTAATATAGGCCTATATTTTATCTACAAGTGCACGTCACACACTGAGCGAGCCGCCTGTTAATGACGCTGTGGGCTAATGGGCATGTAGCTACTTCCATGTTTCACATGATACGTCATGTTTGTAGTTGACCAATGAAGATGAGTTTACATATCACCTTGGGTTCGTCCTTCACCTTTTCAAAATGATCCCACACTTTGGATTTCCGGACACATGCTGCATCTTTAACCGCCTGGAAAACACGAGGTCGGGTGCTAAGTAATACTCTTGTGCCTCTTTTGTGCCAGCTTTCAAGAGCGTGGCAGCAGGTTGCATCTAAAGGTGCGGACACACCAAACCGACATTGAAAAACTAGCTGCGACAAAAGCCAACTGTTGGATCGTCTACGTCTCCTGACGTCGCCTTGTGTCAGTTGCATTTGAACACACTACAAAGACTACATCTGACAGCCTAGTGGCACATACGTTCTGCACTTGCGTGGGAGGAAATAACGCAAAAAGGGAAACCGGTATTCCGAGGAATGCATGAGGTAAAAAAGTAGCGGAGTGAGAGAGTGGTACATCCTGTCAGCTGAGGGGTTTCCTGTCTTTTGTTTTTTGTTTTATTTCTGCGACTAAAGGACCAATAAATGCCGAATGTTTGGACGACCATCGGGGGCAGCCCTAGATTTTAAACATCTGCAACACAAAAACTCATCCACAGGTTCTGATTCAAACTCTTAACAAGCACATGCAGGCAGCAGTTTGTGGGTGAAATACAGGCAGTTATCCTCCCTGAAAGGCAAAGAAGAAGAACTGAGATAATGAATTCAGTAGGTTTAACCATCAGTGGGCTGTTTTTGTTCCTGAAGGCAAACAGAAGGCACACTTTCATGGCGCCTGTGGGAAATGTACAAGGCGACATTCAAAAGACAAACTGTAATGAAAAGTTCAGTTTGCTGAACACCAGTCAGGGTTAACTCCATTTAGCAGAAACAACACAGCTTAAAGCTGGAGTGAAAAGCCTTCTAAAGACAACGTGATCTTCTGTTTGTCTTCTTGCAAAGGTGGTGTAGTTCAACATCATCAGGAGCTCCCAAACACTCATCTGAAAGGAAACAGAGAGGAGTAAGAAGCTCCTTTTGAAGCAGCTGTGTGATCTTTGTTCTCACTTGAAAGAAGACGACTGCTGTGACAATGCTTCATAGTGGAGTAGAATATTTGGTGAAATGCGTTAATACCTGTGTCCCGGCCGGGTGTTGGGATTTATTTCAAAGTGGCACCCTGGCTCCATTTTAGGGAGCACAGCATTAGCAGGCGTGTTGCTGCTCCTGCTGCAGATGAGTGATAGCTTTCTCCTTCCTCCTCTGTCTCACGCACAAATGCACACGTAACCACACACACATTCACACCTGAAACTGAGGTAGTTCACAAAAAGCTCTCGCACTTTCAAAGGATCTGCTTGCTCGTCCTTCTCTTCCAGTTAGCTCCAGGATTCGGTATCAAGCGAAACTTCAGCCTGTTCCTGTGTTTTTTCTAAGTGCTAATGCAGGCATATTTATAGCTTAATGCCCAGGGGATGCAGCCGAGGCTTCTGGCAATGGTAAAACAGCAAATGTACATTTTCATAGGTTATTAGGCATTGATTTTCCCCCGGATTAAGAGGCGTCGTAATGCTAAGCAGTAGAAATTGGAAATGTGTCCCGATATGCTGTTATCAGCTGGCTGGAGAAAGCTGGAGGGAGTTGAGGCAATGCCCTAGACATATATAAGGGCACACACACACACACGGGTGGACACACACACACACACTCTGCTGCAGTATGTCTGCTGTCATAGCAGCAAACATCCCCAAAAACTCAGGAAACAGCATGTGTGAAATCAGGAAGGAGTCAGAGAGGAGTGTATATATATATCTAGAGAGAGAAAGAAAGAGGCGGATGCTTCCTAAAAAAAAAAAATCCCATCTAATCAGCATATGAGCAGCCTCTCCAATTAGCTCTCCTTATTATTCCAATCTGTCAGATGGAAGGGAGCACAGCAGAGAGAAATCAAACATCCCCAGGCCAAGCACATTTAACATATCCTCTGAGGATGGCAGGCAGGCAGGCAAGCGGGGCGGACTGGGAAATTAAACAGGAAGATTTCCAGAGAGAAACACGCTGGCTGTGTTGTACACCTGCAGCTATCATACGGCGTGATGGAAATTTGACGCAAACAGTTTGGTGTGTGCTTGTTTTATCTCCCCTTGCTAAATGCTGAAAAATATCCACACGCTGGAAGACGGCCAAGAAAATAATGGAGTCTGAGAGGCTGTTTTTTTTTTTTTTTTTACAACAGTCCACTCAGAGTGCACTTGGGTGGGATGACTTGCATTTGTCTGCAGGAAACTATCAAAAATGATAAGGATTGCACTTTACTTCTATCCAGTGCTGAGGTCCACTTTTTTACACTGTGCTTGGAGTGTTTCCTTTACCTCCCAGAAACACTTTGATTTAAGCCTCTTCAGCCATTAAAAGGTGCAAGAAATGTTCTGTCAGGTTCTGGTGGAGCTTGAGAGATTACCATTTTCTGTTACAATATACGAATTCAGCTCTATCAGAAAAGTGAAAAATGGCTTGCAGGGGCGGTTTCGGTGCTCGTGGAGGATAATTGCAGCTTAGATGCAGGATAGGGGATTTTTTTTCAACGGCTACCACTGTGATTATACAGCTCCCTCTTTTATTTCATTTTTTGCTTTTGAAGGCCCTCGAAAACACTTTCTGCAAATTAAAGGTAATACTTGGGCATTAAAAACTGATCGCGGCCATTTTTGACATTCACATTACTCTTAGTGTTGTGTCAAGTGGGCCAGAATAGATAAAATAAATGTGAGTTCTCTTATTAGATAAGCATGGAAGAGTAGTACTCACCATATTTTGAACTTCAAATGTGTTCATGCAGTGACAGTACAATCCCTTACACTGTATTTAAAGCATAATGGGAGGGAAATTAGTAGTTTGGCACATCTTCGGGGTTTCCCCAGCAAACTGTACAGCTCAGGTAGGAAATATAAACATATATTCAGGTTTTGACTGTCGGAGCACACCTGGTTTTATCCCCCGAGGTTTCGTTTCATTACACTGTATTATTTTTTACGAGGTTAGCAGAGGTCGTCTTTGTTTCAGGGGTGGTGGCACACCTTCACTATGCAACACTGCGTCTGCTCTACAGAGTAAAAGTGGTGGTAGTTGCTTTACAGATCAGTCTGTTCTTTGAGTCTAGTGCCGTGCCCGTTCAAACACATGCCTGTTTGGAAGTGTTCGGCCTGTGGTATTGCTGCTCACCAACCTGGCCTCACTCTGAAGTCGGCAGATATTGGCATTTTGCCAGTGACTGTACTGACTTTTGGAAGAGTCTGTGTACAAACTGAACACTTCCTGTGAAATCAGACAGCACATGTAACAGGCTGAAGTTGACACGGTGTCCCAGAACGTCAACAACCAACACACCCAGGGTACCTTGCACCACCATGTGTGACGCAGTTTAGATGAGCAGTTCTTGAGATATGTGAAGGACACAGACTGAGAGTCCTCACTTTGTAGTAGGATTTACTGAAAGAGAAACCTTGCTGTGACTTAGTTGATATTTGAGTCATCATTTATATGAGTACGCTCATGATTGCTCCACAATTAAAGGATAATTCACAAGAGGTTTTGTATTTACACGAGATTACTCCTCTGTAGTAACAGTGCTGTTAAGTGTTTTCTAAGCACACAGTCATTCACTGTGAGAGAAGAAAGTCCCTGTACTGACACGGGGATTTACAGCAGTGTTGTCATACTGTTAATTAGATCAACTCATGTAAATAATGTGTAGCCTCCTGTAGGTTTCAAGCTGTACATAATAATGTATCTCACAGGGGAGTGAGGTGGTAACATATGGACGGCATTGTGTTTGAGGAACGTTTAGTCTAGTTCCTTCAGAACCAAAAGTGAACCCTGCGGACATGTAAGTAGACTGTGGATCCATTTAGCGTTTCCACCATAAACAGTAATCTTAACAGACGACCAGTTATCACTACTTTAACTGAAAGATCTGTACTTTCTCCACCTCTGCCTCAGCTTAAATTCATGTGCGGACACCAACTACTTAAACTTGATTTCTCACCTGAAGAGCCGATCTCCAGAGCTGTGACTCACCAGGCACAATCTTTTTGGCCATTGTCTTTATAATGACAGGACTGTGGGTGGTTTAGCTCTGGATATGTCTCGTCCTCAACAACAAGTCTCCGTTCCTCCATTTTTTGTCACACATGACACTAGCATTGTGTCATTCACGAACGAAACGTCCAAAAGAACAAATCTGTTGAGTGAACGTACTGAACTGAATCACTTCCGGAACTGATTTTTTCTCTTCTCAGTTCAGCTGAGCTCAGCAGCGAGCGTGCAGGCTGGGAACGATGAATCACACGCGAGTCACGAGGCAGCCAAGGTGCAGGGAGGGACTGCCTGCCTACCGCGCGACGACTCTCTTGGTGAATGAATCACACAGTCAACGAATCACTCGATGAACAACATAACCCTGATCCCTGAGAGATTCGAATCAGTTCTTCTCAGCGATACACTTTCACAGGCACAGTTTTCTCCAAGCTACTTGCTAATGTAGCCAGGAGTCAAGCCACATGAACACAATCACACACCTCCCCATTGTTTTAACAGACTTAGTTTCCAGATGACTTAAAACGTTAGGCTGGCCAGTAATGAGACTCACCAGTGCAGGGCAGACGCAGCAGCAGCTCAGCCGTGTATCAGTTCAGCGAGTCGTACTACGCAGTGCACAGTCAGGGCTCCTCCCGCCAAGCAGTGAACGAATCTTTTGAACAAATCTCTTAGTGAACCGATTCTAGTGATTCAGTAACATCTAAAGAACTGCTTTGCCCATGACTACACGACACAGCAACAGCTCTCTTTATGCATCAGTGGTGAGGAGGGGAGTCGAGCTGCCATAGGAGCAGAGAAAAAGAGCTGCTGTGTACAAGCAGAAAGTGAATGGGGGAAAAATGAAGTTAATTCTGGGGCAATGAGGCTGGAAATAGGACAGTGGCATGAAGTGGCGCAGGGTGACGTGTGCAGGAGGGCCGGTGCGCATCTAGCCGCCGCCAGTGTGGGGTTGTGAATTGAAAATAATAAGGGCATATATTTGGCATGCGCTGTTTGTGTCCGGTGTGTTTTAGTCTTAAATAAGCTCACACAATCCGGTTAAAATTCAAAAACTTTATTTTAAGACTCAAACATCCAATCATAACTTAAGTGCATGTCGCTCTAGAGAGACCGTGAAAACAAATGTAATGGTGAGAGTTTTCATACCGACATTGAAGGTGTGTTGATTGAGTCACGTCGTCAATTCATGCATTGAGCAAGAAAACGTACCATCTTAAAAGTCTCCGGTAGCTGCCGGCGGCCGCCTTTGAAAGACAGGGTGAATTGAATTATTTCTCCCCGTTTATAGCTGCTGCTGGAGGCATCAAAACATCCTTTCATTTTATAATTATAGTTTAGTAATGTATGAAAAACTTGTCACGGTATGAACAGTGATTACATAACTTTCAAAACCAGACACAACTCGGCCCTGAGCAGAGTGACCGTCCTCTACTGACCAATCAACTGCAGTGTTTCTAGCTCCACCTTATAGTATCAGATCAGTGTGCCAGGTGATGGTAGATGACTGGTACCATCCCGACTTTTCACTATGGAAACGGAAAAATAACTGCTCTGCTGTTTGGTGGAAACGAGGCTTTAGAGTATGTGTGTGAATGCTGCATGTTGTAAGCATGTGCAGCTGTTTGACCCAGATCTGTTTGTGTCTTTCAAGGTCAAACCATGTCCACCAAATGAGACAGTCAATAACTTGTCATGCTGGTCAGTTTGAGCCTGGAGGCTGAAAATCACATCATCGTTAGGGGTGTTTGCTGGCATGCAGAGGAGACAAAAAAGTGTTGTTGTAAAACACTTACACATTTTTGACTTTCTATATCTTACAGCAAAGTTATCTCTGTTTGTGTTTTCCCACCGTCTCACCATCCTTTAACCGGAGATTTATTTCACGTTTGTCTCGAATAAATATTGTTTCCGAGTGTCTGCACTGCAATATCAACCTTATTGAATAATAAATTACCCTCTCTGTGAAATGGCTTCAGGTTAATAGACATTCAATGAATAAATAACAGGAAAACTCAACACTGAGTCAGGGAACAGGATATGCAGCTTTTTAATGATTATTTTAGGCCAAATGAATGAATTCTTTTGTGTGCTCAAATTGCAGTTGAGTGCACTGGTTGCTTCAGATTTTAATTAATGCACTAGGGTCTTTAATATGGATGTCGGTTGAGCCATATTGTGCTGGCAGCAGTTAAAAGAGAATTAATTCTGCGCTCCGACATTGTCTCTTTTAATTGAATAAATAAAGTCGTTTCTTGCTCAAACAGATTTTTTTCTAAGAGTGATTATTTGAGCCAACCTCGATAATAAAAGGTAAGCTTGATTAGCATCCTCGCATAAATAGCTTGAAGAGAAATGGATATGATAGAGCGCCGCGTTTCCATTGATTGCGTTTTCTTATCCAGAGTCACAATGAATCTTCTTTCTTTCATTCTGTCCATAATGAAACACAACAGATTCATAATCGGGTGCATTTATTTGTCTGCGTTTTACGTCTAATTTCTTTCTCGTTTTGCTTTATGTGTCTGCTCCCCTTCTTTCTTTCCTTCCCGTCCCTGTGTCCCGCTCAGTCTTTCACTGTGGCCCACTTGCGAGTGAAAAAGCCTTCACCTTTTGTCAAATCGCCGTCCCCAGTCAGCCTCCTCCTGTACCTGTACCAAAGTTCACCAGAGAACACCTCCGTTGTTCCCCTCAGCCATCATGTTCACACGGCCGTTCAAACACATCAAAAGCCCAGCAGGCGATCGTGAAACCGTCAACCGCTACCTCAATTTCCTCTGCCTCCATCACCAGCCCCCCTGACACCGCCATTTGTCTCTCCGAGGCACGGCACTGTACAGAGCGGAGAGAGCAGGGAGAGTAGATACATTTGGATAGATTGAAATCATATTTCACAGCTGGAAACCATGTCAGGAAATGTTAGATCTGAGAAACAAGAGCAGCCCTCACTTTACAAATGGTCAGGGGAAGCATATTGTTTAAGTGCTACCCAGTGCTGCAGGAGTGCAGCGATAAGTCAGCTGTTTTAGCAGCGTTTGAGAGCAACACAGCTTGTCACATTTCTGTTAGCCCATCACTTCTGAATGAACTTTTTGTCCAATGCATCGCCGTGGTGCTGTGACACTTTGAATCCAAGTCTGGAGTTTTCTCCTTGGCACTAAAGGCCTGACGTCACTTCTCAATCTGAACATAAAGGAGCACATGTATGGGTGTTCTTGGAGGTGTCTGTGTGGCTGTTTTCTTTTATACTTGTACAGATCTAGCTGTCATTGGCAGTTACGCAACTAGTCCTCATACAGTTCCTACTTTTTTGTGGCCTTGCAGAAAAAAGAAGCATTTGGATGCTGAAAATATTACTCATGTGAAAGTTTTGTCATCTGCCACAAGTTTAGGCAACAGAAAGTACTCGGATAAAGTAAAAGAACGATCACCTTCATGATCAAAAGAAACTAAGACTGAATGCAGGCAGAGGATGGTAATCTATTTCACAGTAATCAGTGTGTAGTTGCTGACATGCTGAGGCAGAGGTTACTGTCAAAAATATTTCATGCAGAATTGTACAATACCAACACTTTTTCTAGTGATTGGGCATTCATAACAAGCATGATTGCAAAAGGTCATTTTCAGGAATGCAGGTCGTGCACAGGCAGTTTTAAGGAGATCCACTACAGTATTTTTGCAGGTGAGCACTGCCTGTACCCAGATGTTGTTGCTCCTGAACTCATTGCACCTCCACCCTGCTCAGCACGAGTCAAACATTGAGCTAAATCAGTGATTGTTTGGCTCACCCTGTCCTGTTCTACTAAAGGCCTCAGGATTTGGTAGGATCCTCTCTGAGCTTCCCACTAAAGACAATAAATCCAGTTCCCCCGAGGAAACAGACAGACAGCCTATTTCCTTTGCCCACTGGTCTGCCAGGCCATAGCTCAACGACATGGCTGAAAGGATAGAGAAATAGATTGCCCAACAACTTGAGCACCTGATGAATGACCGCTCAAGCAAAACAACAGGGGACCCCACTCTCTCCTGCTGGCTCTCCAGTTCCTCCCCATGTTGTTTATCTTCTCCATCATCTTTACAACCTGGGAACATCCACTTTTTTTTTTTTTTTTTAACTGGGTGGAATTCGGCATCTGGAGTGTGTCCAGGAGATAGAGGAGTGGTCTCAACGCTGACAGAGAGAATGGGTTGTTCTGCTGATAATTCGGATTACAAGGAAAGTAAACATCGAGTGGGGTCAGCAGTATTTCTGGTTGAATCCTATTGAGTGGAAAATGTAGGATGGAGTTGATATTTGGGAATGTGCCTCCACACACAATGAATGTATTTTATGTTTACTTAAACAGGTACAACTTTATGTTAGACCCGTCTCTTCACCACTCCACTGTAGCAGCAGAGGATTAAATGACTCGCCAGTATTAAAGTGTATTTCACCGATCTACAACCAGCTTTGTATCATCACAGAGTGTAGTATGTGTAAATAAACTACCGTCCATTGAAACAGTGCATAGATTTCCCTGCGTCCAAGCCGCCACCACAGACACAAAGAGAATAGAAGTAAACTAATCTAATTAATTAATTTAATTCAAATGAATTTTGGCAGATGTGTCATAAAGCTGCTGGATTTTGGACACTATTGTCCTTCTCTCCTCTACCACCAAAACTGGTCTGCAGCCCATTTTGCAAGGGAGTTAGTGAGTTGGTCACAGGTAGACTTATTTTCGTTTTAATGCCTGGTCAGTGCGGCTTCACCAGGCCGTCCGCTAGTTCTAGCATCAGAGGCTGCGCTAGCTCGGACCTCCGGGTTCGCTGCTAAGTTCTTTGCATTGAGGTGATGTTTCAGGCTTGAAGTTCTCCGATGGTACGAAATTCCTTACTGCAAAAAATGCAGAGAACGGTGCTCTGATCGACAGTTCCATATGGGTGTTTTTAAAAACTGTGGCAACTGTGGCCTTCAATGACGCACCAGGTCAAAGGGCACCACAGCGCACGATAAATCAGTGTTAATTTTTCAACACGTTATTTTTTCTGCGATTACTAAATCAAAGTGAACGTGTTATTTTGACAGCCCTAATCGATATTGTTATTGTACTGCTTATTACTCACCTTAAATGTTTTCAGAAACATGTTTTAGCTTGTGGTTTAACTCTAATACAAGATCGCGTGTTACCAGCTGGCCGCCATTTACGTCAACATCCAGTAGGAGCATTTGTTGGTCTGGTGCGGTGCAGTGACTTCTAATAGTTTTAAGGTTTCCTGTCTCTTGACAAAAGTGAATGTCACAGCCCTTTACCTTTGTTTTCTTTGGTCATGTAGCACCAGTGTCGACAGTATTTGAGTCTTTCTACTGCACAACATCCTAGTTTTATTAAAAGACCATCTTTCCAGTAGTGACATGCTTCTTTGAGAAAGTTTTTCATTGCCGTGAATCATTTTGAACTTTGCTCTTAATAATAATAATATTACACAAAAAAGTTTGCATTTTCAACAAACAAAGATTCATACTTCTTTCTTTCAGTGTCCTATGAAAAGAGAGTCTTGTTTCTTCAGTGAGTGTGTTTGAGGCAGGAGATCCAAAGTCCAAAAATATAAACTGCAGTACATATGGAGATGGATGTCTCTCTGCTGCTGACAGAAAGACGCATACCACGGGGGCACTCACTGTTATCTGGAGCGTCTCTGGGAGGTCAGAGGTCACAGGAGAGTTCACGGTACGGTCGCTCCTCCATCGTCACAGATTTGCTCAGACAGTGTTATTCAAACACTGTCAGAGGTGAAGCTGTGTGAGCGCAGCTGATGGATGAGATAACGATTTTACAAGCTGGGCTACAAGTGTGTGTGTGTGTGTGCTCACACTCATTCATTTGTGTGTGTGTGTTGCATCCTCTTTTTATAAACAGATAAGGATCTATAGTGTGACAGCGTCCGGGCGTATGCAGACGCTCAGACCTGTGGAGCGTCACTTGCGTCTCTGTGGCCTCCTACATCATAACAGCCGTCCACCTAATGGACAGGAGACATTTTTCACTCAGACATGAAGCCAGTGTGAAGGGTGTGTAGTTAACACAGGTGACTCTGCTCACTTTGTCGTGTACACATTAAGTGAAGGGCCGAGAACACCACGTTTATGACCCTTTCCTCTCCTTATTAGCTCCTGTTAAAGCCAGAGCTCATTCACTGACGGGCTCTGATGTCGACACAAGACGCTAAATTCTAAGAAAAAAAAGCAATCGACATATAGGAACTAGCTGACAGTAAGGTGCTTTAAGGTGCACTCCCAGAGACAATAACAAATCTTAAATCAGTTTGCAGGTGCTCAGCCCTCAGCCATCAAGAGCTCCCCTCCTATCACAAGCTCCCAGTCCGACTCGCCCATCAAAGCTCCCTCTCTCATCACACTTAATAAACGTCCAGTCACACACATTCCACAAAAAGCCTTCTTTATGGCTTTTCCTTGTGTTTATGTGGAGTAGAAGAAGTGTTAGTAAAAACTAACACAAAGTTCAAAGGATTTCAACAGGTGAGCTCTGAGCATGTCATATTTATTCTCTGCTGGCGGTTTGGGAGAAAAACCACCACTCTGGTTACGTTGAACTCCCAAGAGGTGATACACATAATATTTTGTGGTATCCAACATGATCTCCTAAAGCACAAACTGTGCTTCCATCTTGGCGAACCAGGCCGAGGGAGATGATTCTGAGAACTCGGGCAGTTTGTGGAGACGGTATTAGTTGCTCTAGAGCTGCATCTAGAGACATCCAGCAGAAGAAACCAGTCATATTTGTACAGGTGTACAACAACAAGGTCTGAGAGCCTGGTAAAAGATTCCTTCATAACACAAGCCATTGCCCAACTTAATTTAAATTTTAAAAAATGAACAGTTATGATGCACTCTACACTCTACTCTCAGTCGCCCCCCAGGGTATTTGTGTACTTGCCCTTCAGTGTCGTGTCAAAACTTGTGTGAATGTGCTTTCTGTGTTTTTATGTGTTTGTTTCTACCTACCTGCAAAGCAAATTTCCCTTTGGGGACAATAAAGTTAAAAGTTGAAAGTTGAAGTTGAGTTGAAAAGTTCTAGTGTTGACCCACTGATAATGGTGAATTATGTCCTTAGAGCCTGCTTGTGGCATTCTTCTCCAGCTTTTTAAAGTTTTTGTTAAGATCTCAAGAATCAACTCTCACTCACATTTTTTATGCAATACACATGTGGCTAGTTATGTTACAGTATTTTTTCTCCATTTATTTGGAGATTCTACATGTGCCTTTGTGTAAAGTCTTAAGATATGAGTGTAAAACTAAGCTTTACATGTTGCATAAGGGAAGCGGGTAACACCTGTATTTAATGGTGTTCTGGGAGAATTTCAATGTTAAGCAGGATTTATACTTGTGCAGCACTCATGTGTCCTGACATGCACCTCCCCAGAAATGTAACTACATGTCGCATTAACGCCTCCTGTCCATTTTTGTAAGCTGACAACATTTCCCTCAGTGGAAACAAAGCTTTGATTTACTTTAATTTCACAGATAAGAAACAATAAATTGTGAAGACAATAAAGCCTCCACAAAAATAGCATTTTAAGTCTTGTGTGTGATTTATCCTGGCTTCATATGAGCAGAGGAAATCTCTGCTTGTCGCTAGGCTAATTCATACAATGTAAAATGCCATAGGCTTGTGCTAATAAGATTAGCATGTTGTATTTGTGGGGAAAATGTGTCCAGATAAAGACAAGTGTTTGTCTATGAATGCTGCGAGTTATAGGGAAGCTGAATTGTGTACTTGTGTTTGAAATTGTCTCTATTAAGCCATGTTTAATGTGTGTTTAATGTGTGTTCTGGATCAAGTAAACCTTACACTACCTCACAGGAAACCCCACGCCAACTATTATTTTGGAGGTGTAACTGCAGAGTGACACAGACACACCACAGCACAAGTACAAATGCTCACAACAGCGTAGACTCTGCATAGAGCTGATGCACAACTATAAATCCCCCTTTAGTGTGAGTGTAATCCTGACAGTGTTTGTGCTGTTCTCTTCCTGTTGAGAACAAAAAACTCATCACGATGGAGAAAAGCCTTTTTCACACTGAGGATTGTTGTTATAAATTACATCCAGAAGCAGTTTAAGGTTATTTACTAGACAAAACAAATAAGCACCTCTACACTTTGAGACTTTGAACTGCCTGCTTGCAGCTCTTAACATTTTTATCCAAGAACCAAAAGAGCTGCAAACTTAACAGCGTTTGGAAAAATGTAGAGCTTCTGTAGCTGCTGCATGATTAACAGCGGATAGATGCAGGATAGCGGGGCTGCTGCAGGATTACAGCCATAACTGTGCCAAGCTGCTGTCGTGTCGTTACGGATGTCTTTTCATCAGCTGTGAGATCATTTCAGCTCTTAAGGTCTTGCTTCATGTGACTGTGTTGAAAGATTACTGGAGGAGTCATATGTGGAAATATAGGCCCTCATCGAGTCAGAGCAGTTATGTGGTTGCACAGTCATCGAAAGGCACACGTAAACACTCCCGTATCTGTCATTTTGAGGATGTTTAGCTGGTCAGGAGGTTTCAGAGAGTCAGATATGAGGCTCTTCATCACCTTCACTACCCACTGATGGTTTGTGGGGCTCCTACCATCTGGAGCGGTCAGTCTCCCTGCAGTCTGCTCGTCTGGAGGTTTTGTTGAGAAAAGCACACCATCTTAAGAAAACAAGAAAACAAAGTACAGATGCTAAGTGCATGAAAAGTTAGAAAAAAATATGAGAAGTATCCATGAAAGGACGACACGGAGCAGACAGAACCGGAAAAACAAAACTGTGATTTGTCAGTGAGATAATGCAGAGGGAAGTAAAGGTGGGGTGTCATGGTGGTGGGTGGGTGACTACTGTACATCTGTCTCCAGTTCTGATGACGCAAGTTGGTTCTAAGTCAAGCAAAGAAACGCACCACTGTGAGGGAGGTTTTTAAATTGTTTTTTTCTCATTTAGCTGTCTTTTTTATTTCATGGTCAAAAACTGCATTTTAATAGTTTTATTTACTCAGCTTCAACCAAAATTCTAGTTACATAAACCTCAAACTTTTTTACATAACACGACATCAGCAGTTTGATTAAAGGGAAAGTTTGGATCTTTTTAAGTGGGGTAATCTGAGTATGAGGTGCTTATTCATAAGAACGGTAATGTGTGCAGACCCCTACAACTGTCTGCAATTGTGGGGGACGTAAAAGGAAACGCATCCGACATGTACTAACATCACCCAGATGTGCTGATCACTGGGACGAGGTTAAGCAAACTGGAGGCCAGCTCCTTATCCTCGCTGCTTTCAGGCAGCCTTAGGATGCAAAAGCATAATGGAATATGTTGTAGATGTTGAAGGTGTATTAATGGAAACACACTAAACATGATGAGGCACAGTCCGAGATATGCTGATCACCGGCACCCTTCTAAGCCTGTAATGTAGCATATAATGACATCATAACGCAAAACAACCTCACAGGCATATTTTTTTCTAGTGGTGCACTAGCGGAAGTGGAGCGGTGTGGAAAAAACTAAAACAATAAACAGGTTATTTCAGGTGGTTAACGCATTCTGTGACAATATTACCTGAAATTCAGTTTCAAGTTTCAGTTTTCAGCTTCCTGCCTGTAAGCATCCACTTCCTATAAACGCCACACCTCCAGTTTGTAACGCGTGTTTGTATTACAAATGTGCAGTTTCAGAGGTTCTGGCTCTGCATTTGCTGTGCTGACTTTTCCATGTGTGCAGAAAAGTTAATAAGAAGATGGAAATTACTCGGGTTATTTTCTCAGACGTAGTTTCCCAGAGCAGCAGGAGACATAATATAACTGTTTATACAGGCTGAGCAGTGCTTCATATGACTAATACTGCAAACTGGATTAAATTGCTGTCTCTTACTTTTGACCCAATTGACCTGCTCGTTCTCACCTGCTGTGACAGAATCAAACAGACGTGAGATAAAAAGATAAGTGATGGAAACTGAACGTTTATCGTCTGACGGAGAACAGGTGAAGTTGTGTAAAGTTCAAGTTGTTTTAAGTGAATGTTTGTTAGTTGTCTTGTATGAGCTCTGCAGCTGACAGCTCCTCGTCGAATCAATGACTAAGATGCACTGCAGTGCTGACAAAGTTTGACACACGCACTTTATCTGTCTCTGCACAAGTTTGTGTGTGTGTGTGTGTATGAGCTTATGTGTGTCTGAGTAACTCGATCAATTATTAATTGTTTCAGTAATGGGCCCAGAGCCTCGGGAACGGCTCCATGTGTCCCTGATTAATACAGGCACAGCACTCGATACAGTTCCTCTCATCAACATACGGATGCCAGCGAGGGACCGGGGGAGGGGGATCAGCCCTAAAAAATTCAGAGAGACCGGGGGAAAGTTCATGAGAAACAAAATTGGCAGGAAGGAGTCGCGGAGGAGCAGTTATCAAGAGCGAGACAGGAAGACAAACAGAAAGAGAGACTTACAGCGAGACAGGGAGCGACAGCGTGAAAAATAGTGAATTAACAACCGGCAGAGGTGATGGCTCCATCGGTGCCTCTCCAGGCGTGCTTTCGGAAATGGAGTGGGCTCGACTGTGTTGAGTCCTGCTTAATAGTCTCCAGTGCTGTTCTGAAGGTCCTGATTAGCGCGCGCCGTGGAGATTGACTCTGGGTAAAGTGTGCGTTGATGAATACAAATCTGTGACATGGCCTCGGCCTCAGCGGGATTTGTTGAGTGAGTGAATCTAGCGGGCAGGTAATCAGGCTGTTGCAGGTTTATCAGCAGGCTCTCCGCTCGCTGCGTGATGCATGTGGAGATGCTCAGACATTACGTTTCCTCCCAGGGAAACATGGTAAATCACTGCGGAGCATGTTTCTGCAGTGAAAGAGGCTGACGGTACCATATGCCTTCTGCTCATGAATTTAAGTCATGAGTTCGATGCACAGGAACATTGTACACGTGCTCCGACCCAAAGAGGCTGCGAGGATTTGTTAAACACCTCAGACAGAGTTGTTGGAAAGCAAAAGACTTTAAATATACATCAGTGGCTGCTGCAGCCGCTTAGCTCTAAGTACAAATCAAAGATCTCTCTCCGTCCTGCAGCTCCTCTCTCCTGCACGCCATTTTCTCTTTTTCTCTGTCACTCACTGCCTCCATCCGTCTCTGTCGATCTCTCGCTCTCCCTGTCCCTCCCTGTGTCCCTGTCACACTGTCACTCTCTGTCGCAGTCCTGTCACCATCTCCAGCGCGAGGCCGAGGCTAATGCCTCACTGTCAGCCGCTGTCTGTTGATGTGGGCGCCCTTTCACAATAAAACAAAGAGAGACGTAAGGCAGCGGTTTCCAAACTTTTTAGCGCAGTGACCCCTGAAAATGAGGCAATGTCCACTTTCAGCACTTGTCACCTGGAGCTTGTCACAGTTCAAGCAAAGACTGTTTTTTTTGTTCCTCCTGTTGCATTTAAAGGTCCAGAATTTGAGATTTAGGGGGAAATAGTGGCATCTAGTGGTGAGGACTGCAGGTAGCAACTAGCTGAAACTTCTGGTTAGAGTTCATTGTTCAGGAGGTTTTTACTGGAGGTCGAATTATCCACAGAGGTCTCTTCCTCTTTAAACAAATGCACCAGCTGATTTCAACCAGTAAAAACAGATTTATATGAAAAAAAAATCTGTTATTCTGATGCTTTGCCTTGTGCCGTGTCTAAAGCCAGAGTTTGGTTTGTCCATTCCAGGCTACTGTAGAAACATGGTGGTGCGACATGGCAATCTACCTAAATGAGGACCCGCTCCCTTTGTAGATATAAAAGACTCATTCAAGGTAACAAAAACAAACCTGGTCTCTCTGAAGTTGTCGAAAAGTGGCGCTTGGTCAGTGACTTCCAGCATTAGACACCAACAAAAGAGTGAGTGGGAGTGTTGGCGGATGGGTGCAACAACCACCGACTTTCCCCCAGGAGAGTATTGTTTGTGTCCTGTAAGATTGTAAAACCAAACCCTGTTTTTTTTTTTCCTAAACTAAACAACGCGTTTGTTGTTGAAGGAAAAAACATCAATTGCTTTGTTGTACCGACGTAGTGCTTTTATTTTGAAAGAGACTGTATGCAAACTGTGCATTTCCATCTGAAAAAGTGTATTTTGAAAACAGACAATGCATGTAACAGGCTGAAGCTGACACAGCGTCCCAGAGCGTCAAATACCGACACACCCAGGGTACCTTGCATGTCATATCTCAACAAAAGTCCACGACCCAATGTTGATATGTGACGAGGTCGGAGTGAGAATGTGTTGCAACAACACAGCGATTCTCATTTCCAGAGGTAAAGCAGTTCTTCCACTCATGGGAGGATCAGCAGTTCCTTCCCTGGCTCCTCCAGCCTGCATGTTGAATTATCCTTGAGCAAGATACTAAACCCCAAACTGAGATGCTTATCGTGTATAGTTTTATGGTATAAAGTTTCGAGCTCAGACAAACTCTCTGGCTGATTCATTCTTGACACATATTTGGTGAAATATAAGCCCTCGACCTCTGGATACAGCAGGCAGTAACTCAATGATTATCAATATTTGTAAATGTTTGAGCAGAGAATAGGTCAACATGATCTCTGATGGAGTATTGAAGCCCTCCAGCTTTCGGCTTCATGATCTGTATTGACAGTTTTCAGTCAGCATCAAGTATCGGGGTTCGACTCGCAGCCGTATTTGTTATTGAGCTTCATTGTTCTTTCAATAACTCGGCCACAGGGATTTTAAATTTCACCTGCCAGATACTGTGTGCGTGTTAAGCTGCTGTCAAGGTGAGGTTGGAAAACTGCGATAGCCTACGACTCTGAAAAGTTATTTCTAAACCGAAAAAGAATAATTGAATAATCACCGATCATAATCCAGTGCCTTTGCCTGCAGCTAACTTTTACCCTTTCTCTCTCTCATCAGTTCCTTTCCCTCGCTCTAATCATTTCTTTTAACTCATGCTCTGTGTCTTTGCAAAGCTTAAACAATGATGAAGTGACCAGCGCCGAACGCTCCGGGTGTAATGAGTGAATGCGTGCTGTCTATTAGAGCAGATTAGTTCATGTAGCCCCGGAGGCTCATCCAGCCCGAAGCTAATGTCCTGTGTTTATCTCCCGAACATGACCGCAGGCACACGGGGAGCTCACTATCTCTGTCTCTGTACTCAAACAAACCTCAGCCTCATTTGTAAGCTTATCCAAACAAAGAGCTAAATACACAAAATATACAATGTGCGTAACAACAGCCGAAGCTCAGCCAGGATGGTGAACCTCAAATTATTCTTATTTGAAAGACCTACTTTTCAAGAAACTGTGTCTCTGTACTCATAATTAATGCGCTCGGCTTGTTTGGGCTTTAACGAACATCCGTGTTGTTATTTATTTGTTTGTTTTCTTTGCCATCTGGACACTTATTTTGGAAGAGCATTTAAGACACACAATTCTACATTATTCATTTCCTGACACAATTTTATCTTTGCTGTTTGAAAAAACAGTGTTAACCCTTTGAACTCTGCAACAGAAACAGGCCGCCAGTGCATATATTAGTATTGGTGCTTATTGTGATGTAATTTTCCGCAGTATCTTCCAATGCTTTCCATCTATAAAACCTGTACAACATAATTTGAAAGATCAGTAAACTATGATTATTGATAAAAGTATTAGATTTTTGTCATACATTTTTGTTTTTTCATTTAATTTGTAAAAAAACAACACTCAAAACCTATTGATCCTAAAGATTTTTAAATCGAGAAACATGATCAAAATATTTCTGAACACTCCCTAAATTATTTGAACTATATACATGTTTTAGTTTTTGAAATATGCTCATTTTTATGAGCAGGGTGCAAAGCCGTCTTGATAGTTTCATCTGCAGTAGAAAAGTGTTTCATGTCCCTAAAATCTGAGCAACTTCAAAGCAAAAAACAATATGTAGGTCAATAATCCATAATAATTGATTAAAGCTTTGAAATTGCGCCATAAATTAAAAAGTAAAAAAATAAAACAGACATGATAGCGCAAAAGTCAGACGTCTCAGCTTTCTCCTGCAAAAAATAATGCCTTAATTGTTCTAGTTATTATTTCAGGTGAATTTTAAACAGGAACCTGTGAGCAAGGATCTCGTGCAGCATGACGGGACAATACTGTGGCATCACTATGCATCTTCACTGTTTTTTGATCACTTGTTGGATGATGTGATGATGTCATGGCTCACAGACAACGTGATGGCATGAATGACAGTAGCCTTAGCTTGCTGTGCCAAAAAAAAAAAAAAGAACTCTCTGGCTATTACAGTTTGTATTTTAGATCATTTTTAAACAGGCTATAAGTAAACCATGATCTCCTGCGGACATGACAGGACAATGCTGTGGCGTCACCGTGGTTTTGCTCCATCTTTTGAACCGCTTGTAGCATAATGTATTGACATCATCGCACACAGACAGTGTGAAAGATGGAAGTCTTAGCTTTCTCTCACAAAAAAATGAACTGTCGAGCCAATATAGTTTTTCTTTTAGATCAGTTTTATTCAGCATTATGAAAACAACAATCTTCTGCGGCCATGATGGGACAATTTTGCGACGTCGCCACGCCTTCATACCGTCTTTTGAATCGCTTGTAGATAACATTATGACATCATCACATGCAGTTAAATTTGATGGCATGAAAGATGGATGTCTTAGCTTTCTGTCAAAGAAAAATGAACTCGCTGGCAATAAATGTTTCTGTTTTAGATCGATTTTAAACAGGAGAAAGTCAAAAAACACTTTCCTACAGCCATGACGGGACAATACTGTGACATCACCGTGCATTTTCACCGTCATTTGGACTGCTTGTAGCATAAAAGATGGAAGTCTTAGCTTTCTGTTGCAAAAACAATGAGTGCTCTAGCTCTTGTAGTTTTTTATTTTAGATCAGTTTTATCAGGATTAAGAAAATGACGATGTGCAGGAGCAGAGGGTTGAGACAAAGATTTCCTTCAGGAACTGTTTCTGCTCTTCGTTGAACATCCTCGCAATAACAATGATAAATGCTAATTTCTAGTTACACACTGATTTATGTGTCTCTCTAATTAGAGGCGTAATATCTCATCGTATTGATATTCCCATAACGGCTCTAACACGCTGCCCAGGTTTCAGATGATGGCTGTCAGAGAACAAATAACTCAGACCTTTGTTCTGTTGTCTTTTAATGGTGTTAGTAAATAAAAACAACCATAGTTTGAACTGTCAGAGCCTCAGGCGGGGCATCAGCCAGCGGTTACTGTCACACGAGGCAATCAGCTATGTCGATCAATGCTATTGATCAGGTGAGGAATATGGGATTGATCGGGCATCGAGGGGAAACCAGGCGGAATGGCGGCTGAGTGTAATGAAAGTTTGCCTCCTGTAAACTCCGACCAGGACGGCGATCTATCTGTTGACACACTCCCATTTTAATAAAGCTCAATTACAAGTGAGTCTTCTTTACTAATGGCGCGCCTGCGAGGCCGCGATTTGCTGCTGTGACTTCCACTGATTCAATTGTCCGGGAAGTCGCAGATAGGAATGTGTTTGGGTGATTTGTTTCTCATCATCTCGCTACACGGCGCCGCTGACGCTCGGGTCGATCTGCCACGCGGGATGATAGATGCTCTCATTCCTGAGATGTCAAGAGATATGGACATGTGTGCGTGTCTGTGTGTGCGTGTGTGCGTGTGTGTGCGTGTGTGCGTGTGTGTGTGTGTGTGTGTGTGTGTGATTGTGTTTTATGCATTAGCAGATAAAACATCTCTCCCGTCCCGTGTAACCTCTGCTGTAATGGTTCTGTAATGAATATCCATAAACCACAGGCAGGCATCTGGACAACTACACACACACACACACACACACACACACACACACACACACACAGGTAAACCTGCTTATTTGTGTGACTGCGCTCACATACAGGTGGGCAAACAGGCACAGCTGTAAACACACACAGGTTTAGGTGCTCATACACACACACAGACACATTCAGAACACATACACAAAGCTACACTTGAATGTTTACATTGCACTATAAACACACACTCTCTCTCTCTCTCCCTCACACACACACACTCACACACTTCTCTATCCCCTTTCAATCACAAAGGAAACACAGTGGATTTAGATAACAAACACTGGATTAGCAAAGAGGATAAATAAACTGTGCTAATGCTCAGTGTAGCAGCTAAAGCTAGCTGTCACTCAAACACACAGGGATTCATCAGCGAACCAACCGAAAACAAAACATGATGGGAAAAATAAATTAAACATGGAGCATTACAGGTGAACATGTGAGGAAACTGCCTTATTTAGGAGGCTGAAATCAAGTTTTAGCACAAGTTGACCAACACATTCTCACACGGATGTTTGATCATGGACTCTCCACGTCGAGATATATCGCCAAGATACCCTGCGTGCCTCAATCTTTGATTTCTCTTTCTCTACTGGACACAGAAATGTTTATAGCTCACCAAAAGTTGAGAGACGACACGGCAGCTGAGGCTCCGGAGGTAGAGCAGGTTAACCAATGATCATATGGTTGGTTGGTTTGAACCCAGTGGTGTGAGAGAGTTGCAGTGGGCCCCACTGCACACCAGTGATGGGCTGTAGTGCACCCTATCATACATGTATTGACCTGACACAAATACAGACTTGACTTTGGACAACTTGCAAGGGCCCACTCTCTCTGCTGGCCCCAGTGCAACGTCTATATTTACGCCCCTGTTTGAACCACATATCCAGGTTTCTCTGGGCAGAACACTGAACCTCAAATTGCTCCCGATGCTATTGGTGTGTGAATGGATGATTGAGAGGGAAAGTGCTTAAGATGAAAGTGCTGTTTGCCATAAAACAACCAAAGTTAAAAAAGTTCTGGAGGTCGGAGCGAATAAGCAGAAAACCTACACAACGATGCGTCAGCCAACTTGGAACTTAAACATTGAAGAAATGTGTTTAAAGTAAAAATCCCACCTCTAGACGTCTAGACATCCTGCAGCAATTTAGAAAAGGCCAAACAACTGTATCAGCACGGTCAGAGTGAAGAGCAACGCCCACTCAACGCATCTCTGCAGAGCCTTTCTTCTTCACTATCTGTCAATTTCACTCTCACCTTGTTGCGACGGATAGAAAAAACTCACAGATCCTGATTCACTCAGCGGGCTGCCTTATAAAATAACTGGAGGCAGTGTGTTTCAGCTGCTGCAGTGGGGCCAAATGGATGGCTGAGGCTCTGGAGGCCACTGTTTATTTCCTCTGAGTGCTTTCTATTTGGTTTTATTTTATTGAAAGGTACAGGATGGAGTTGTTGAAGGAAACATGGACAGCAAGAGAATCAGAGAGAGACTATAGGTAGAACATGGAGGGCGGCAAAAAAAAAAACAGTGATGCTCTCGGAAATTGAAATAAGCATGAAAATGTAAAATGTCTTTGGCAACACAAACTAAAAACAGAAATGATGAAACAGCTTTTTCAAACTTCACATCAAAACTCACAAAATAACATCAGCGGGTGTTTTTTTTTTTTTGTTTTTTTTTGGTGTCTCTTTTCGGGGACAGCCTCCGCAGTCAATGTAATTAGACCGCGTCTGAGCACACTGACCCGTTGTTCTCATGTTGCCAAATAATGAGCATGCAGGGGAAGTCATTGGTCAGTAAATGAGCCTGGGGTCGCCTGTCAAGTCATTAAGTGATCATTAACTAATCTCATTTAATCATGACCTCATCACACACCCCCACACACCCACCAGAACCAGCGCTGTGGAGAGATTGCTTCACTGACATTTACAGGCGCAGATAATCGCTGCACACACGGTGCCGAGAACATGAGCTCTGTCTGCTGTAGCAGTACGAAACATGCGGCTTCATGTAACAGCTGAGATGTTGTGATTCCTTTATTGGTTTTGGCCATAAAATGAGTTCAGTCGCAGAGATTTCGTGCAGCAGATGATGTGATTTTAATTCCTTTTCTATGTGGTATCTCAGCTCAGGTTTGATAAAAGGTGGTTTGCAGGAAGAGCAATTTGTTTCCACACGAAGGAGCTACAAGTGCAGAAAAACAACCGGATCAATGAGCAGTTTTAGGGTCACAACCAGACAGTATTTTTAGTATCAAAGCATCTGTTCATTAACTCTCTGATTAAGTGTTTAATCAAAAGCAGTAAGTTAAAGCCCTGAGGGACGTCTTTAAATTCGCTTTTTCTGGCCGGCCAACTGTCCAAAACAACAAGATAGATGTTTAACTTGCAGTGATACAAAACATGAAAAAAAGCTGTAAATGTCCACATTGAGAAGCTGGAAAATTCAAATTGCAGAATGTGGTGGTTGAAGGCCAGGATCACTGTGGTCTCACAAATCATGTTTTTGACCATGATTCAATAATTCATTACACATTTTACACAAAGGATAAATGGCAGTACACGACATCAGTAATGTGGCTTCATAAAAAGACAATATATAGATTAATAAATAAATAAAATAACCAAAAATACATTTATCCTCAGTATGGATGAGGACCGTTAAGAGCATTGAAACATACATACTTGTTATTCAGGTGCCTCCACCTTATCTTTACTCTTGTGCACTTACAAAAACAATATACAGTCATGGAAAAAATTATTAGACCACCCTTGTTGTCTTCAATTTCTTGTTCATTCTAATATCTGGTACCACTAAACGTATAATACAATGAACACAACAAAAAATGCAGCTGGTCACATAATACTTTATGTCCTATTTGACATTCTTAAGCGTAATTGATTCCCAGGGTATATGAGGCCATTTCATGTCACAAGCAGCTCTGCACATGCAAAGGCCTAGAGTGGTTTCCTGCTTACATTCAAGCCGTAGCACAACTCAGAAGTTGTCAGCTCTCACATAATGCCTAAAACAAAAGAATTATGTGAAGCCACAAAGGCAGCCATCTTGGCACTGCTGGAAATTGGCATGAGTGAGAGACAGGTAGCGAAAAAACTGAAGATCTCCAAGACAGCCGTTCATTACAACAAAAAAAAACAAGCTGAACATGGCACTACCAAATTGCTACCTGGCCATGGCAGGAAACGTCTTTCTACCCCACGAGATGACCGTGCACTCATCCGTTCCTGTGTCAGGAATCGTCGTCAGACCTCCAGGGACCTTAAAAATGAGTGGGCACTGTCGAGAAATGTGACTTGTTCGGCAAGGACAGTTCGAAACCGACTTGTTGAAGCTGGTTTGAAGTCACACAGAGCACGCAAGAAGCCCTTCATCAATGAAAGGCAGAGGAAGGCCGGTTACTCTTTGCTCGAGACCACAAGGATTGGACTGTTGATGATTGGGCTAAGGTTCTCTTCAGTGATGAATCCAATTTTGAATTGATGCCCACTCCAGCCAACTTACTGGTTAGGAGGAAGCCTGGAGAAGCTTACAACCCAGACTGTCTTGCCCCTACAGTAAAACATGGGGGTGGATCAGTCATGATCTGGGGTTGTTTCAGTCTGAGTGGAACAGGGCAAATGCAATTGTGTGAAGGCCGAATGAACCAGGTCATGTACAGGACTACCCTTGAAAACAGTCTTCTGTCATCAGCTGGAAAACTCTTTCCTGCCTCGAATGACTGGATTTTCCAACAAGACAATGCCCCTTGCCACACGGCAAGGTCAGTTAAAGCCTGGATGGAGAACCACAACATTCGCACCATGCCTTGGCCTGCTCAATCACCAGATCTTAATCCAATTGAAAACCTGTGGAAAATCATCAAACTCAAAATGGAGAACCACAAGCCCAAAAACAAAGAAAATTTGTTTGAATTTGTCCAACAGGAATGGGCTGCTGTGACAGCAGAACAATGTCAGAAGCTGGTGGAGAGCATGCCAAGACGCATGGCTGCAGTCATCAAAAACAATGGTTATGCAATCAAGTATTAACTCTTGTGTGTATCATGTGTTTAAAGCAAACAGAAAAGAAAACATGGAATGCTTAAAAGTAGTGTTTTTGGCGGTACAATGCCATAGCTATTGATGTAAGAATTTAAGTAATTTTGGTTATTATCAAGAAAACCATGGAAAATGAATAGTTCTTAGTTCTTAAATTAAACTCTCATGAGCTATTTTTGTTGTTATCATTATAATTGTCCAAACAAATGTACCTTTAGTTGAGCCAGGCATTAAAATTAACAAGAAATTGAAGAAAACAAGGGTGGTCTAATAATTTTTTCCATGACTGTATGTGCTCTATTATTATTACTATGTGAAACCCTTTATAAGCAGCGACCTCTCACATTTCAGCCCCTGAACAGCAGGTGTTCCAGGTGCTCTCAAGTAATGTTTTGATCAGAGTGCAAAACATGAGACTGTACCATCAACAATATAGTTGTGAAGCTTCATCCTGAAGTTTTTAATGTTGTAGTAGAGTGCACTCAACCCTCGACATTTCCAACAAATTTTTAAGAGTCCTTAAAGCCAAGTCTATACTAAAGTACCGTTTCAACCCAAACCTTTGGTATGGTACCTGTAGAACCCCAAGTTACCCCCACGGACATTACAGATGCAAATCTTGCAGATATATCCGTGACATCCACAATCCACGGGTGGGTGGGCCAATAAAAATTAACATTGTAAATCATTTCGGGTGGACCGCACACTCCATAAAACAGGACACAAGAGGACTTGACTTACTTCAAAGACTTTTATTATTGCAACAGAGCAAACAATATTAGGCTAGAGTCATTTTTACATAGTAGCCTATAATCTTTTAGTTGTTTAAGTCAAGAAAATGCACCTATATGAAAAGTGAATGAGCACAAACAGCTGGACATGATTTATTTAGTGTCTCCACTGCAGACAGTACTCTGAAATGTAGGCGGGGCTGTTGTCTCTCACTGCTCCGTATACCTTTCGCTATATTTCCTGATACAGAGGAACGTATGCACCCAGTTTATCGTCTACTTAACAGGGTTGCACGCTGATATTTTTAGAACGAAATAAGAAACAGGCAGGAGTGAGAGTCTCCCTCGAGGCACACGTCTTCATTACCTGGCTGTAAGGTCACTAATGAGGTCATTACATGACAGCTTTTTTGGATCAATGCGAATAACAGAAAGACCACCAAATGTTCCTGTCCCATTGTTGGACGCAGCTATGTTTTAAATTTCAAAAAACTTTGCTCAGCAGGGGAAACTGGCTGTATTAATAACTCTAATAATGACCTGTAAGTGCAAGTGCAATGCTGCAAAGAATCGAAAAGCAATTTTTTCCCAAGTCAGTGTTAGTTCTGAAAACCTGCACTGCTAACCGGTCTTGCAACATGTGTCGTGTGTTACCGCTCGCCTGCCAATGAGTGACGTAAAATGTGAAGGGAATTTTTTGAAGAAGTCCGTTATACATAAATAAAAACAAATGCTGGTCCTTTCTAATAGAAAGAGAAGGCCAACCCACTTTTTGATAAAGAAAACAATGAAGAGTGCTGCAGCTGTCGCAGGTTATAAATCAAAGGGCTGAATGGTGGACAGCTTTTAATCAAAACCCTGCGACGAAATTTCAACCTGCTTACGCAAATGGTATTTTTACTTTACTTGGCTTGACTGAAACTATCGATCATTTATCATCGTCTGTCATAATTTATTCATTATTTTTTTGTGTTGTAAAACATTTGGAATCAGTGGTTTTGAATGCTTACAGTGTATCCTGCAGAGTAATGATGTGTACCATGATGGAATACCTGTTTCTATGTTGGTATTCATAACCTAAAGGAATGCACACTGGTGATCTGAAAGGGAAAAAACCAAAGCAGTGTGCTTTGAAAAATGTTTAGTAAGTATTTGTGTTTGTCGAAAGATGGATAAAAAGTGTGCTTGTTGTTAACGTGTTGTGAACTTGGCATTTGAAAATGAAGCTGTTGACTGACGTGGTAAAATACTACCTGCTAATAATCCCTTCCCTTCCGAATGAAAGTAAAACTTCTTACACTTTAAAAATGAATTTGACAGTAGCTGTGCCCTCCGCTAAGATTCACTGTGAGAGAGAGATAGCAGCTCCTCCGCTCTGTTGTCTATCTCTCTTTGTTTCCACTTTTACAATCACATTGTTCTCCCTTCTCCCACCACATCACTTTTCTTCCCCAAACGCTTTTTTCTCTCTCCGTTTCCATTCTCCCAGCGTCTCCCGCGTGCGCTCGGCCTTTCTTTCTCCTTTCTTTCTTCCTCCTTTCCTCTCGTCTCATCCGCCTTTGTCAGCAGTCTGGACGCTGTCTGCGGCGCACTCTTCTCTTTCTTTTTCCTTATATGGCTGCTTTCATACACTCTCTATCTCGCCACCCCCCCTCGCCGACCCCTCCCACCGTGTTTTCCGCTTTCAACCTGCCAGCAGAGGTAGAGGAGTTCTCATCCATCTTCGAGCCAGACTTTGACACGCCTGGATGTTAAATTAAAAACATATAGCCCAAAAGAAGTGGGTCGTATGCACCTAAAGTGTCCAAGACACAGCTTAGAAAATGAATATCATCCATCAAAAGCTTCCTGCATCTCCGCTAAAGCTCGTAGAGGAGGGAGCGCGCTCTGACACCAGGCCATATCCATAGCCAATTATAGGGGATGGAGGGGGAGCAGGGGAGGCTGAGGGACTTGTTTTCTTCTCCAGACAGAAACTTGCAAGTGTACGCACATGCACGCACAAGACGAGAGACACGAAGGCGGTCAGAGAGACGGACAAAGACGTATCAGTGGTTTGATGTGGTATTCAGATTGTGTGAGTGACAGGGCATGTCTCTGTCTGTCTCTCCAGAGATAGACCATCTAAGAAGTGATGATGACATTCACAGACTTGTAGAGCAACTGTGGGTGTGTTTTGCATTTTGCCCATTCATTAGTCCGTACCTCAGATGTGATAGATGGACTGTCTGTACAGGCAGTACATCCTGGGAGCAGTGTTTGTACAAGATGGTGGCTCAAAGCCACTTCATTACCGGCTCAGCTCGTTCATCTAATGAGCGTCACTTTCTGGAGATGATAGTGTTATTAGATATTCTGCAAATGTTTCTTCGAGCCTGGAGTTGATCTAAGGTGATATGATATACACAATCAGATTATGTAAACCATCGGAGATTTTGGCATACTTTTATTTTTTGCAACTCCAGCCATATTGTTATCTCTTCTTAATGAGTTGACCCACTGTTTTTGTAGCAAATATCAACACAGTCTCACGACAGAGGAGGAGTGACAATGTGTCATAACGACAAGTGTCACAGTGAGCTGGTGGACAGCAGCAGAGCTGGGTCTAACCTGCGTAACAGCAGCAACAGAAAGTTTGCTGATCTGACGGGGAGTCAGGGCTGCCCAGTCCCCAAGAGTTGGGGTTTTCGCTAGCTTGATTCAGGTTGCTTGTAACAGGATGAAAGTTACCAGAACATCAACAACAACCAGGGTACTTTGCACGTCGTATTTTGCCGTGGAAAGTCCAAACGTCGATATGTGACGAAGTCGGAGTGAGAATGTGTTGCAAATACCGATGTTTCTGCCCTTATAATATGGTCTGGTGTATCATGCTGATGATTCTCAACCTTTTTGGCTTAAAATGACACCATTTCTACTTGCGACCCTTCATCACCTACGATATCTTTCAGCTGGACAAGTAAAATTATCCAGTAATTCAAAAGAAAACCACAAATATATGTAAGCAAACATCTGTGGCAGAAGATTGTCTTTTCCACTTTTCTTTCTGGTTGATCATCTTGTGACCCGTCAGATTTATCTTGAAACCTTTTGCAGGGTCCCAACTCCCAGCTGAGGAACTGCTGTATTTAGCTGTTGTGGGAAATTTTGTAAATCGATGAGCGGGACTGCCTCATGGGAATATTGGATTTTTCTTAGATTTTTTTTTTTCATGAATGTGAAGAAGTACCTTGACTTGTCAGGTATTGCAGTCGCCCGATAAGCAAAAAGCAGACATCCCTGTCCAGCTGATTTATCCATAAAATGTACCATAATTTGATCTATATTTATATCACCATACATGATTACATACATAATTGATAATTATATTGATACCCCACACTCCTACCTTGATCTTTAAATCATCAACTCTAGTCTTTGGAGTGTTCTCACACTGCTGTAAACTAAATGATTTAAGTGCAACTGAATTAAGATAAAGTTTATTTGACTGGAGAAGTGAATTTGTTTTATATCATGACAAAATTGCTGCACAAGTTCAGTCAACTTTAGATTCTACGGCAGCCCGGACACAAACTTTTTTTAAGTTAAAACAACTCGTTACATTTTACAGTGCTGGCTTTCTTGGTCGTGGAGTCCTTGCAGTCGTTCCTGTGATGAAGCGAAGATCCCTGTGAGAGAAACTCAGAGGCGCAGATATGCAGTGTGTGCAAGAGAGAGCTTCAGATCAGTGCTTCCCAACTGGTCCAGCCGCAGGGTCCAGATTTCTCCTTAGTCATTAGCTCGAGGTCCACGCAGTGTCATATATTCAGCATCATACTTGCATTTGGCCGTGCCGTCGAGCTAGTTTGTTGTCTCTGTCTTTTTTAATTCAACATATTTTTCATTAAGGTTTTCAAAAAGAAAACGTAAAGGGTCGCCAGGGTTGTGCAGACACACTCCACAGCGCCACACAGTACACATCAGTGTGCAGAACAAACAAAAGGAGACATAACCCTGAGGCAATTACAGTAATATGATACAACAGCCCTTCCCTCCCACCCTCCACCCATCCTCCTGTCCCCAGTGTTTTCTTCCTTTAAATATTTATAAGGCACAATGTCTAGAATTGAATATGCAGAGTAGTAACATCCATGGAGTCAGCACTGAGAGCTGGTCTCATACTTGAGCCTGGTCTCACTCTAAAGTCGTTAAACTCCGGCGTTTGGGCAGTGACTTGTGGCATCAGAAACCAACGTAAGAAAGCGGCCTTTAACGTCAGGATGATACGCTGCTGGTTGCCGTTATAGTTTTCCAGCGCCCTGGCCTTGCTTCCATCAGCCATCTTTCTTTTTGATCACTAAAACTGAGTGAAATCTGTGCAGCTTTTCCTCCATGACAGGAGGAGGTGATGGCTGCTGAGAGCAATCTGGCAGCCCAGGACTTTCAGATCGATACTGAAGGACGACAGCGCAGAACTCCAGCAACAGAGAGACAGACTGTCGCTGTGGACTGTGGATGAATAGATCACTGGGATTACCAGCAGTCAGATTTGACGACTAACAGCAGACTCTTTTTAATCTCCCCGCCTGACAGAACTTTCTTAACCTGAATGAGAAACAGGTAATAATTTATGGATGTGTCTCGGAGCATCTTAGACGAATATTTGACTCTGACACAGATGATAAACTCAAAGATAAAATTTACTTGAATGAAAGGACGGCTGAGTGGGACAACCAGAGGACTTTGGGACTTTTCCTTTAAATGTACGGCGTGCTTCGGAGCCCTGGAGCAAGACATTGAATCCCCACAGGCACACAGTTAATCCACACTCTGATATTTCATTAATCATGAGTAGATGCAGCGTTCAGGACTTTATTTAATACAGCACAATCCAGTGTGCTTATTCTTGTGATATCAGCATGTCGCCCTCAGGAGCCTCATCTGTTAGTTGACAAGTCACATGTGGTTTTGGTTGTTTTTTTTCACCTGTGAGCTGTCAATCATCTCCCCCAGCTTCTGTCACTCTTCATATGCAGACAGGATTTGATTACAGCTGACAGGGTCAAAGGCGACGTCAGAGCAAAGACACATCACTGTTCTGAAACTCTGAGATCACTGCTGGGACTATCTTTTATTTCTGGTGAATCACTTCAATAAAAGTAAACATGATTCTGAGTAAGTAGGAGTCACAAATCAGCTTCTACTAACTTAAAAGATCCTTAATCTAGTCTGAATATGATCTCAGGGATAAAATTAATGAGGAGAAAGGACGGCAAATGATTCTTTGGACCTACTCCTGCTCCTACACCATGCTTTGCTTCTCCACAACATCTCCTACGTCTACTAAATATGTGCGGTGTATGCTGCTTTTCTGTCTTTCTTTCTGTCAGCGACATACACTCCTAACACAGGACGGGTTGTTTTTATTGACTGAGTTGATTATAAAGTCATAGTGATGCACGGATCGGCTCTGATAGCACCCGAATCTGCATGTACGCATCAATCATCCAGCCGCATCTGTCTGCAGCTGCACGGACATTTCCACCGCTCTGTGTAGGCTAAGTTACCTTTTAAATTATGTGGAGCAGCGCCAGCTTTCCAGGTCATTTATTCTTTAACGATTAACTTCAAATTTTTTTTAATTACACAGTGGTCAAGAGTGCTGGACCAGAAGTGTTGCACAAAAAACGGAAGCTGGCTGCGTTCTGTAAATAATCATGAGTAGTTGTTTGTCTGTGCTTTTTCTTCAGTTATTTTAAAATCCCAAAGATAAGTTTTGCACTCTTTCATTAGCAGAAGTATCCTGGCTTTAATAGTTGAGCTTATTTTACAGTACAAACCTCAGTGAACTACAAGGGCACAAAACAAAAACTAAGTAATTGTTCGTTAATCGTCATCGAGGTAGAATGTTCAAGTTATCGTGATATTGATTTGAGGTCGTATCGCCCAGCTCCAGGGATTTTTGATGTATTTATGGATGAGCTTTTAAGACAGGATGAGGAAGTAATCTCTTCTTTCTCCGTCTTTTCCTGATTCCTGTGTTCAACTTAAGTGTCAACAGTTAACTGGGAACTATATCTGCTCCGTCTCTCTCCTACTGGCTGTTTCCTCCTCTCCCATCTCTTCCTCTTCCTCTATCTCTTCTCCACTCTCTCACACATACTCACCTGAAAGGGCACCAGCAGGACTAATTATGGACCAACAATAACTCCCCCCCAGCTCCACTCTGCTCCCGGCTGCGTAACAAATTCATTGGCACATCGCTGCCACTGTTGTAAATCAATCTGACAGACTCGGAGGTGAGCCGCTGAATACAATTATGCGCCATGTGCTTGTGCCGCAACTTGTACTCACACAGGAGTAAACAGGCTATCCAGTTGTTAGATGTCCACATCCATCTCCACAGTGGACTGTTTGATGTTCAGAGAGGGACCGCAGGTGGGGGACGGCGAAGGCAGACGGGCTGGGAGATATTGGAGGCTGGGGAGCCGGGACGGGCGATTTGAGCAGGGGACCGTCGGTAAGAGATGGTGGAGACAGAATGGCTGGATATATTAAACACAAGGAAATGGGCACTGAGGGTATTGTCCAGATATGAGGGGTGGCAGCTGGGGTGAGCTGCTGAGTTGATGCATTAGGTTTGAGGTGTGGAGAGCTAGAAGTCACATCAAGATAGCGGTTTGGATCTGGTCCGTTGAGATTAAAAATTTTAGTAGTAGTGTTTGTCGTATAGTTATGGTCAGTCGCTGTGGTCTCACTGGTAACAGCAATCACAGTTGGGATAATGGCTGTGTTGCAGGGAAGGGCAACAAACACAACATCCAGGATGTGTCGCACACTTCCAACAAATTCTGCTAGAAATGTTCTGGCCTTTTTCACCAAGTTGGTGAAATGGTGAATGTTGCAGTTGGTCCCTGGCACCAGAGCATTAAGCTGTGATCAGTCAGGGTCCAACATGGATGAAAATCAGATATATCGAAGTGTTGACTAGAAATAGAAAGATAACCCAGAGACGAGTTCAGTGTGATGCATCTTCGCTGTGACGTACCCTTTGACCCTGACAGCTGTAATCACATCCCGTCTGCCTGTTAAGAGTGACAGAGGCAGGGACAGATGATTGACAGCTGGCAGGTGAAAAAAAAATACAACAACCACATGCAACTTGTCAAAGGACTCTGGACAACTGATGAGGCTCCTGAGGGCGACCAGAGGGCCGTACCATGACGCAAGTTCAACAGAGGCAGACTGTCTGCCTGAGATGGCTCGACAAACGTTAAAGCCTCAGGTGGAGATAACAGATAACACAAAGGTGGTTATCAACTTCATCTGTTTGTCCAGCCTTCTGCTTCAGGCTCTGTACGTGTTTATATAAAAAGAAAAAAGAGTCAAATTAAGCATTCAGTGCGTCAGAGGCCCGCCTCCGATTGGACAATAAAAAAAAAGCAGGGATGATGTGGGGCTCTTTTCTGCTCTGAGTTTAAGTTTTTTCAACTGGAGGAGTTCAGAGCGCTCTGGCTAAAACACCAGATGTCTAGAGCGCAAAAATGCGAAGCACGTCACAATGCCGAAAACGCTTTCTGTGTGATCACGATCATATTAGTACCTTAGTTATCTTCCCTTATCTTTGGTGCATTTGGTGTATTTTGCATAATTTCCCATGGGAATTTCCCCAAAATGGTCAGTGGGAGACTAGTTAGAATGTTGATTATTTTTGCAGCAGAAAGCTAAAGTTTCTGTCTTCTGTGTCATCATATCGTACGGTCACAATGACGTCACTGCGCTACATTACGTGTGGTGTGAAACCACGTGGTGATACCAGAGGAGTGATGAATCCATCACAATGCGTGTGCACTCTGCTCATAAAAATAAGCATATCTCAAAAATTAAATAATGCATATAGTTTAAATAATTTATGGAGTGTTAAGAAATATTTTGGTTATGTTTCTATATTTAAAAATATTTTAGATCAGTTATTTTTTATTTTTTTATTTTGTAAAATCTGCATTCTGATTTTTGTAAAAGAAAAGTTGTGTTGGTAAACTTCCATACTTTAATTAACTATTATGGTTGATTGACTTCCATATCCTTTTAGCTTAGATTGTACAGACTTTAGGGATATGAAGCATTTGAAGATACTCTACATCACAATATGCAAAATTACCAGTGTAGGCACTGGCAGACTGTTTCTAATGCAGAGTTCACAGAGTCAGAAAGAGTGTGTCGGGTTGTTTGTCAGAGGTGAGTGCTGGTAATCCCCTGATGTATTCACTCACACTCGACAGTTACACTCTGTCTCTGCTGCTGCTCGAGCGCCACTCAAGCTCACTGCGCTGCCGTCCCTCCGCATTGATCTGAATTATATTCATCGTGCTCCTTGTGACTGAAGCAGCAGCGATGACAGAATATAGGCTAAAAAGCAATTAGGATACAATTCAGATATACAGAGAACGTATGCGTAGAGCATAAACAGATAACAGAGGATGGCAGAGTTCCCAGGATGCACTCTGAGAGCACGGATTAAAAGCAGCTCCTCTGTGTTTGTTCCCAAATTTCTATATTTGAACAAACCAGCGCCCGATCGCTCTGCACATAGTCTGAATCATGGTTACTGATGATGTTGTGATTTCTTTAATGCTGCGGTGAGATATGTGTGTTTTTATTGTCTGGTTAAAATGATTGATTCTTGATATGCGGTGACATTTTAACGACGCTGCAGATGCAACAGTTATGTTTGCAGCATCTGTCGACACGTAAAGCAACAGGTTTTATCTTCTTTTATCTTTGGTGACGGTGTCGAGCGAGACGCACCTGCACATTGGTGATTTGTGAGCGTGCTCGCAAACCATAAAAAGTGAATGTGTTGTTTGCGCTTGGCATTTTCAGCATCAATTACCTGCTTTGCAAAAAAAAAAAAATATCCAGAGTCTTTGCTCAGTAAGTCATAATCAAATTTATTTTTCTTTTTATGGTACTGTTTGAGTTTGTATACTGACACAAGCCGGAGCTTGAAAATTAATATTTCTATGCATGAAAATTAGCCGTTTGCTGCAGACTTGAAGTCAGAGGACCTGATGTAGGAGTATCCATAGTGTGCAGAGACCAGGCTCCGGACAGCCGGGAGCAGTGTGGGGGCGGTGCACTGTACAATACTGTAGTGGAATGTGTTTGTGGAGATTATTAAAGCGCCATATATTTCTGCTGCAGCCCCACAGGGCCTGCTCTTACCGGCTGATCTCCACACTGGCAGACGGGTAATGAAACAGGCCTCGCTGGAGATTCATCACTGTGGAGAGCCAAAGCGATTCTCTCCTTCTCTTCTCCCTCCCTCCTCCACTCTTCTCTCCGTTCTCTAAATTTTTCTTCCTCTCTGTTTCAGTTTTGGTCTGTTGAATGTGCTACAGTACATCTGGTTCAAACACAGTATATATGAACTCAAGAGCAAGTTTAACTCTGAGGAAGTTGGTCCCAGAGAATATCAGCTTAGCCTCGAATATCACCAACTATGCATACCATAATAGGCCACATGTGGCAGGGTGGAAGAGGCTTGTTCGTTAGCCTGCTAGCTCACTCCATGGATGTACTATTAGATCTGGATTCCGGACTCCAAGATGGCGTCTGTTCAGCCAAATGAGAATCGCTCGCCTGGAGCATGAGCCAGAAAAGTTTTTAGCTGTTGCGTTTACTTCCAGGATCTGCGGCCCACTGAATATTGCCTGATTGGCTCGTAGACTTCACATTGAGATGATGTGATAGATTTTTGAATCACTTTTCTTGGCTTGTGGAAGGTTTTACAAATATAAAACCTCCATGGATCAAAATTTCAATATAGAAGATATGTGTCCTGTCAACAGTTTAACAGTGTCTCTTTTATAATGGTGGTTTTTTACTGCTGTACTGCGACTGAATTAAAACAGGAAGCAAGGCTGAGTGTGAGTGTATCCAGTTCACTGATACAACCATGGCTCTCATTAGCAGGTTAGGTCGCTTGTTTGCTACCACTTAACCCACTCATTCGCAGGTTATTATGCTCGTCTGTTATGCTGCTAGAGGATTAGCTTGCTGGCAGGAGAATTCCCTCATGGTTTAGCTCACTATCTTGTTTGCTATGGTGATTACTAGCTGAGTGAAGAGAGCAGAATAGAGACTGTATGCAAATGGTAAATTCCCTGTGAAACAGAAGTGTATTTTGACAGACAGAAGGTGAAACGGCGTCCCAGAACATCAACAACAAACGCACCCAGGGTACCTTGCACATCATATCTGGACACTGAACGTCCATGACCAAACAGAGTCAGAGTCACAGCGAGCTGGTGGCCAGCAGCAGAGCTGGGTCTAACCTGCGTAACAGCAGCAACAGAAAGTTTGCTGATGCAGCGGGGAGTCAGGGCGGTCCAGTCCCCAAGAGTTGGGGTTTGTGTTGGTTGGATTCAAGCCTCGCTGTGATTCGAGCCTCTAGCTAACATTAGCTACATATACGTAAACATGAAGCCATAGCTTACCACTCTATTTTTAATAAGCTGTTTTCCTTTTCCGGGTTTCTTTGCAGAATAGGCAGTTGTTGCCAGCACATTCTCACTTCGACCTCGTCACATATCGTCGAATCATCGGGACATGAACTGGCAGCTTTTTGACAGTGTCTGACTCTGGAAGTCACTCACCAAGTGCCAGTATTTGACAATTTCAGAGTGAGACTGGCGCCTTTTTTTGAGAGCAACACTTAAATAAATAAATAAATAAATAGAAAACAGGGACATTTCACATCTCAGTATTCACTCAGTTTGAAAGCTGGGATGAATCCAAAGTAAGGGAATCACAGGAGAGAAACTCAACTGGGATTCAAGCCAGCAGGGGTTCGTCTAGCTCCAGAGGTGTTGAAGGTAACCACTCTACTATGAGAGGCACACCGCTAATAGCTTGTTGATATTACAAGGCAGACCGGAGGGGATCAAAAGGGAATAAGTTTGGGATGCGATAGAGGAGCAACATAAAGCTGAGCCAACACACAGGATTCGCCGAAGGGTTGTATATCCCTCGTCCTCCATCACATCAGTTCCAGCGCTCATAATTTGGCCCAAAAAATGAAATTTCCCAGCAAGAAAATAAGTTTTGTGTATGAAATTGGAAGAGCTGATGAGGCACTGAGAGCGTGTGGTGTATGCAGGTGAGCGCCTCTGTTGAGACCTGGCTTGAAATATTAGTTAAACAGAATATATGGAATGAGGCGAGGGGATTTATTGGCGAAGGGAGAGGTGTAGCGCCGCTCTGGGATGTGATGTCAAGAGAGTGAAAATGGAAGGCAGCTAATGGGAGACAGTAATAATTGTCTTTGGCAGGTTTTTATTGGACTGTGTGCCAATAAAGCCCAATGAATTCAACAGAAATTGGACGGGAAGTGTTGGTGGGGACGGCGAGGGGTGATGGAAGGGGAAGAGATGTACTTGTAGATGGAAGAGTGGAAAGGAAAAGAGAGAAAGAGACTGTTGCACTACAGGGATCAATTACTAGGAACTGTGAGTTATGGAATTTGCTGTACCAAGTGCCATGTGGCTTTATTGCACTGGGACAGTGTTTGGAGGAAGAGGGAGATTATTAAACACACAGAAAGAGAGAGGAAGTGAGGGGAAGAGAGCCGGCAGAGAATCAGAGGAGAAAGAAAGAGGTGGAGAGTTTCAGAAGAAGGGAAAGAGAGGCAAAGAAAGATGAGTAAACCTTGAGGCTCTCTGCACTCCTCCTCTCGCAGCCCTCCACTCTCTCCATTTCTGCTTGTCTTGCACTTTCAAGCGTGGAGCCCATTAAAGCGGATGACAGTGTAACTCACCACTGATAATCAACACAGAGAGCAGATTCTCGGAGAGGAGAGACCCCAGGCCTCGTTTATTATGTTAGATTTTTCTATTGAATCTGACTGCGCTGTAATTTTTCAAAGTGGGAAGGAGGTGCGAAGAAAGTAATTCACACAATGAATAATCAAGATGTGCGCAGACAAGGACAAGACGAATTTAGTTTACAATTCATAAAGTTCTAAGGGGAAATAAAAAGTTAATGCTGCATTTTTAGACCAAGATCTGTGACAAATAACAGACCTAAAAGCATGTGTACTCAGCCAGTGCTGCTCACACTGAGACAATAAACCTACTTATATCATGGATTCAACACAAATATGATTAAAGTATAGTAAGAATGAACAATATTATTGTAATACTGACAACAAAAACATTTAATTACAAAATGAGATCATCCCTATTTGAAAAAGCCACACATTGCTGCTGTGAGCACATTTTTGAGTCATAAAACATATTAATACATTTAGAAACGTTTGTGTTGGAAAATTATTAATAAATCATTTCTTTTCTCCTGGTGAGATTTCCTTCAGTGTTCATTGTTCATGAGGTTTTTACAGGGAGCTAAATTATCCACAGAGGTCTCTTCCTCTCTCAGGCGGTTTTTACCGTGAGGTTTCGTCCTCTCAAAAACAGACCCAGTGATTTAAACTGGTAAAAACACTCAATAAAGCAGTTTCACATTGAAAAGAAATCAGTGTTATTCCAATGCTCTCGTCATGGAGGAGCTGCAACTACAGTGGCTGACACCAAAAGAAATGTGAATGGCCCTTTCTAGAGCCAGTGTTTGATTTGTCTGTTGTAGGCTACTGTAGAAACATGATGGTGCAATATGGTGATCTCCATAAACAAGGCTTATTTTAACTCAACAAAAACACAATGATTCTTATTTTCAAGTGATTATACACTGAAGAAAATATACTACTTACATCATATTCCATTTCTTCCAATATATCCCCTCAAATCCTACAAACTGGACCTTTAATATTTATATACAATTCGAATATATTGTATTTTAATAACATATAAGTCATTTTTTTATTTATTATTTTTATTTTTTTTTTTATTCTAGGGCTTTAACTAGTAACATGTCGATCCCGACTTCTGAGAATTTAAGTGGACTGTTTTTTTATAAACTGTCAGGCTTTGAAGCCAATTTACATGGTGGCCAGATGTGGAATTACAACCTCTGGGTCCATCACGTGATGCCCTCAGGCCCCAAAAGCAGTTATCACGTGACCAGCCTCCCTTACTTCAGAATGGGAGTCTGGGGACATTCGTCTTTCGTTTTGTAACAGAAATGGGCGGGAATATCCAGACCACATGACGGCGTTGCCATAAGTACGGCATGTGTGTTACATGTAACAGAGACGTACCAGAAACACAGAAAGCAGGTTACCGGTGCAAAGTACTGCGATGTAGATTTAGGCTGCTACACCGAAGAAACGTGTGGGTATTTGTCGGGTTTGTTCGGATTTGGGGAACAGCAATTCCGGTGTAACAACTTTCCTATGGGAATGTCCACAGACGACAGAGTCAGCCGGCGTGCTGTGTAAGTGACTATTATCCCATAGGCCTACACTGAGAAAGAGACTTCTGCAAATCAATGGAAAACTTTTTTGAGCATCATAACTCCATAAAATGTCACTTTTCACTGTTAATATCATGGATTTGGTCTGACAACATTTCTTAAGTCTAGAAAAGTAGTAATTTCATACCACAGAAATCAAGCTTTTTTGGCTTCATGCGTCACTAAGCAATTTTCGGAGGACTGAACGGGGCCCTGCCTCCAATGGTGTGATGAAACCACACAATCTCTGCTTGAGGTCCTACTTGATGGACTAATTTATATTTTTATCAACAGACAAAGAGAGTGGGCTGTGACAGTTTGAGCACTGACCGTATCTTCTGCGTACTGTAGCTTCAGTTTGAGAGCTCAGCCTGGTAGCACATACCATGCCTGAATGCTGAATGTTAATTTATAGCCATTTAATAGCTCAATTTATGCAGTGTGTCTCCTTCCACTTAATATGATGTCTAGTTGCCCCTGGGTGTTAGCATGTTTGTTCTGTAATCCCCTGCTGCCGCGCCACCAGGACAAATCCCTGCACATTTATTGTACTTAGCAAACAAAGAGGCTGTGAATTATAGCGGGTGGCCCCGTGGCACAGCATGCAGCCACTCCTGTTTCCACTGCAGAGCTGCGGGTAGTGGAAACAAACGCACCTGTCAAGTGCTCCCAGTTTCCCCCCTGGCTGACCCTCGACTGGCTCGGATGAAGAGCAGTAATGTGTTCCGTTTGACGGGTGTAAAGATGACAATGACAAAGTGCTGGGACAGTCGTATGACATATTTAAAATAGCTATAACAAGGACAGTTGCGTACTGTAACAATAGCAAGGCTCATGGCAAGGATAATAGCACGGTCACGTCAATGACAGCAACACAGGCAAAATATACAGTAAGTTTTATTGGGACTGACATGGACATGTTTTTGGATATTTATGGTTCCCAGAGGACGAACCTCATGATCTCTGTGACCTCCTGACCTTTCTGCAGTGCATGTATCTGCTCATAACTTTACTGGACCAAGTCTTTGGTCCACTTTGATGCATCCACACAACAATGGTTGACATTTATATTATTTTTTTTTAACTTTGCTTATATAAAGTTAAGTATATGAAGTAATTAAAATGGAGGTAAGAAAAAAGAATAAATAGAAATTGTGTTAAATATTAAATAAAATATGTAAAAATATATATAATATATAATATAGAATGACTCAATAGTTCACTTAGTACAAAAATAAATTACATATACACATATAAAAACCCGGACTCATTCAGAAGTTGTCGAAAACCGGCTCATGGTCAGGTCTTCCGGCGTCGGACACCAACAAAAAAAGCTGTCCTCGCACATTGGCATGACAAGCAGCTGGTCGCCATTTTTGTTTAATAGTGCCTGTGTGAGACTGTTTATTTTGAAAGAGACTGTATACAAACTTTACATTTCCGGTTAAAACAGAAGTGTATTTTGCAAACAGACAATGAAGTTGACACGGTGTCCCAGAACGTCAACAGCCAACACACCCAGGGTACCTTGCACGTCATATGTGGATGAGGGGAGTGAGAATGTGTTGCATATAAACATACTTACAGACATATGCACATATACAGGCATGTAAAGCAGTCAACACATATAAAGATATGCACATCCCCACGCATATTTAAATTCAGACAGATAGATGTGTATATTTATTTCAGGCATGTGAAAAAAAAAACATGCTCACTGAGAAGTCAACATAAATAACTAGCTTGTATTAGCACATCACCCATTTCCAGAGCAGATATATAGAGTCGGAAGGGTCGTTAAGTCAGAGGGAGGAGATTTACAAATGCATTTATGAAAAAGATAAAATAAAAGTGAATTCTATAAAGGGAGGCCAGGTGTCTCTGTTTATGACGAGACTTGCTTCTGCAGTTTTTCTAGTGGAATTAATGATAACACGTCTTTGATCCAGTTTAGGAAAGATAGGGGCTGGATTGCCAAGCGTTTAATCTGAATATTCAGCCCAGTCAGCAGGAGAAAATGTTGTCATTGTACAAATCTGCAAAGCCATGACTAAGCTACATTTGTACATTTTATAGGTATTATAATAACATTTCTAAACTGGCAGAATGTATGAGCTGACTTTGTCATCAGGACTTGGATGGCATGACACCTCGGCGAGATGCCTGCCAAAGTGAGACCAACAAACAACAGAACCTGCAGTGTTTTAGCACCAACTTGTTGTTATTCAGTGGCGATAGCGCCACGAAACGTAGTAGTAAGTAAAGCAAAAATATAACTTATCTTTGGTTTGCAGAAATTTACAATGCCAATATTTTTTCTGCAGATTGGGATGGGATAGTCATATTCCCAAATTGATGACCTTCCATTGCTCGTTATTGGTGTAAACTAAGAAAAATGATCATTGAACTTGACATAATCTGGGGAGGTGGACAAGCAGGACCCTCCAAAAAACTAAAATCAGACAAACCTAAGCAAAAGTACACATGAAAAAACGACTTTATGAATCCAGACGCACATGGGAGCTGATGAGAGTTTTGCAGACGCATGGAAAGGCCACCGAGGGCCATTAAGTGACTTCACTTTGCTTCAAAGAATAAAGTAAAGGACAGATGGCAGAGGGGAGGAGAGACACAGGAAGAAACAAGAGAGATGGAAGCCACAAGAGAGAAGTTTAGAGATGGTTAATGATGATGGAGACAGAGGAAGGGAGGTAATGATTGGAGTACACCCAGAACAGCATGGAGACATGAAAGAGACACAAACAGAAAAGGGGGGATCATGAGAGGAAGTCCGGAGGAGTCGGCGAAGGAGAGGGAGGACAAGACGAGGGGAGGAACTCAAGGAGTGATGTAGCGGGGTACGGAGGTGGGTGAGGTCACGATTCGACCCCGTGGCGTCCCATGGTAATTGAAATTAGGTGGGGGTGGCGGGTGAGGGGGGGCAGCGGGGCTGGAGGAAACAGGCGACATGATAATCAATTTGAGGCTGAATCGGAAACATGAGCCACTGGGGGGGCCTCGTTCCCCCCTACCAGGCCTCCAGATGGCCCCGGCCCCAACCCTGTGTGGGCCCTGTCAGAGAACGCAGTGTGTGTGTGTGTGTGTGTGTGTGTGTGTGTGTGTGTGTGTGTGTGTGTGTGTGTGTGAATTTGAGAGACAATACCATCTGCCAGGAGTGCAAGGGGAGTTCAGCAGATGTATTTGCTGACACTAGGGGCACAGGAGGGTATAGACAATATACTGTATGCATGTTTCAGTGTGTGTGTGTGTGTGTGTGTGTGTGTGTGTGTGTGTGTGTGTCGGGACTCCCATCCTGTTGCTGGAGAAAATAAATAGCTAAAGCAGCACACACACAAGAGGATACGCTCAGATTTATGCAAGAAAGACAGTTAACATTCATCTTTAAAAAGTGAATTTCGCTCATGTTTCATACTATGATGGAGCCCAACACACACACACACACAGCCACTGACAGTTTGCGAAGATACTAACGTGTCCTCGGGGTGGAGGCTATAGTTGAGGAGCTCTGGCTGTTTGTCTGTCACGCAAAGACTGAAAGGCGACCGAGGGAGGCTGCTCATATAAAATATACAACATCATTATTGTTTAGGAGACGGTGACAGTTACATTGTTATCAGTGTTGTCCTATAGAGCTCTTTTACGGGAGAAGTTAATCCCCAAATATATATTTATGGGAGTTCATCTCTGAATATGTAAACATACTACACCAGGCAGGTGGAGGAAAGGCTCATGCTGTTGAGTGAAGCAGACTGTCTCAACAAGAGAGAATATATCAGAGCAAAACTAAATGTAGAGGCCAAGTGCTCAATCAGCTTCACATACTGTACAGGAAGTCTCGTTGTGGTGCTCTTGAAGATGAAAAACAAAAGAGTGTCGGAGGAGAAAAAGCTCTTCAAGCACTCAGACGGATAGAAAAGTACATTAAAAGTCTTTATTTAATCAGGCATGATTGTTTAAAATGTCGAGCGGCTTTGACCTAAAAGGGTCTTCAGGACTCTTGATATGTTTTAATCCTACATCACAAGCTCAAGTGTTGGCTCGGTGCCTTTTAAGTTTCACTCATTTCTTTTATCCGTCCTCCATTTTCGCTCTTCTTCCTTCATGAATGATGCCTGCTTAACCCTTTAAAAGTAGACCTCCTGCCGGCAGTTGCTTGAGGTCGTCGTTTGCATGATTCTGTTTGAATAGATCTACTGAAAGAACCGTAAGAGCTAAAGCAGTCGTTCACATTATTACCTTATATGACCTTACCTTACATGCAGTTTACACACTTTGCTGGGATCATGCCTGAATTTCCCCCGAACTGTACCCAAAGTAGCTGCAGGAGATCGTTGTTTGAATAACCCTGTACATGTCTGTCTAAAAACACATAATAGCTTGGACATTCATTCTTTTTGCAGCAGGAAGCGAAAACTTCTGTCTTCCGTGCGACCATGTTGTGCACTTGTAATGACGTCACTGTGCTACTTTACATGTGGAACAAAAATGCAGCGTGGCACCAGAGGAATAAATGATGACTCATCACAACACCTGTGCACTCTGCACATAAAAATGAGCAGAGTGTCAAACACTGAATAATTCACATGATTGAAATAATTTCTGTAGTGTGATAGGAAATATTCTATTTTTGTTTCTACATTTAAAAATCTTTTGGATGAGTATGTTTTCTGCGATTATCTTTTAACAGGGTGTCTACAGGTCCTTAAAAAGCTGCAATAATATTAAGTTTTCTTAATATAAGGCCTTAAAAAGTCCTAAAATGCCTTACGTTTTCTAAGTATAAGCCCTTAAAGTGTTGTGGCTTAAGTTTTCTTAATATAAGGCCTTAAAAGTCTTAAATGTCTTAGATTTTCCAAATATAGGGCCTTAAAAGGTGTTAAATGCCTCAAGTTTTGTTAATATAAGGCTTTAAAAGTCTTAAATGTCTTAATTTTTATTTATATAAGGCCTTAAAAAGTGTTAAATGTCTCAAGTTTTCTTAATATAAGGCTTTAAAAGTCTTTAAATGTCTTAATTTTTCTTAATATAAGGCCTTTTAGCACAGCCATGAGATTTTGTACTCACACGTGCGTCTCTCTCTCTCTCTCTCTCTCTCACACACACACACACACACACACACACACACACACACACACACACACACACACATATATATATATAATGTGTATTTCCATTGCAGGTTTGGTCTTAAATTTCATGTAAAATGGTATTAAAAGGTCTTAAAAAGTTTTAAATTTAACTTAGTTATATGTGTAGACACCCTGTGTAAAGATTTTTGTATTTTTTATTGACTTATACAGCTTTTCAGCTTAGGTTGTACAGATTTTAGAGATCTAAAGCATTTGAGGATATTCTGAGAAATTACATCACATTGATGAAAAATATCAATGTAGAGACTGGCAGACAATTTCTGTTGCAAAGTTTTAAGGGTTAATGAAAGTTTTGTCATTTTGACCAGAATGTTCTCAAAAAAGAGACAAAGATCTGTGATATGTGAAGGAAATTAAAGAAACAAAATGACCCCCAGTAAAGAGGGTAAGCTTGAGTCCCTGCATCTAACAGGTTCAGGGTGAGTCTCCCAGGCTTCATAACCCGGGGTGGGGGGTCTTGTGCCTGCCAACATAAAACATAGATGCTCTACTGATCAAGTCCTTTCAAACGAGGCAAATGATACTGAGAGACAAACATAAACACCCGAAAACACAAACCTCGCTCAGCCGCCCCGGGGACGTCTGCAGGGTTAACAGATGAGAGTCAGTGAGTCGATCTGAAGCAGCTGAAAGAGAAAAAAAAATGTATGAAGTTCATGTGTCTGATCCCAGAGCGCACTGATCCAGAGAGAAGAGACAGACGGAGGGAAGGAGGAAACTGAAGGCGGATGTGAGGGCTGGAGAGATGCAGCGGGAGTGGAGGTGTCTGAGAGGGTTTTGAAGTGATGGAGGAACGAGAAAGATTTGGGGGGTTGAGTAGTGGGACGCAGAGAAACAGAAACACATCGCCTTCAAACCTCAACGCTACGATACCACTGTAGTTACTGATATTTTAAAAAACGGCAGATTACAAAACTGTTGTGTGAGAAAATATGAAGAAGCAGTATGAAAGGAGTGCCGTGTAAAATCTGTAAATGAATGTGCGGGCTGCTCAACAAGTGGCTTCATTACACATGCAGGCTTCTGTCCACGAATCACAATGCAGAGCAGCCTTCAACAAGTGACAACTCGACAAAGATGATCAAATGCTCTTGAATAACCAGTCAGGATTAAATGCACAGATATAAAAGAACAGAATATCACAAATATATGTTTCAATATCCACAGTTCTGTGACTGAACTTCCTTTATAAGTTTTCCTAGTTTAACGCTGGGGTAGGTGAAGTTATTTTGGCGTCAATGGGCAAAAAATCTATGATATACTTTGAGCATATTGTGATTCAAGTGGAGTGAAAGAAACTAGTCTGCTACACCTCCTCATGGCTGTTTTCAGGCTTTAGAAAGGCGAAGGATCCTCACTCCACAGTCTTCAAAAAAACAGTGCTTGGGCAGTAACTACTGGCGTCAGACGCCGAAGAGAAAAGTCATCCTTATATGTGGACATGACATGTGGCCAGTCGCCATTATTGTTTAATGGTGCCCAGGAGCATGAGGGGGAAATGCGGCAGGACAACGGAAGTTAAGGCGACTAAAGTCCGAGTAGTGCAGGTGTTGCCCGATGTTCGCCCGGGAGCTCTCTTCCTGTTTGAACACAAAGCCAAACCCTGTTCTTTTTTCCTAAACCCAACAACGTGCATGTGTTGAATGGAAGAAACACCAATTTGCACTATTGTGCTGATGTATTGCTTTTATTTTGAAAGAGACTGAATGCAAACTGCACATTTCCTGTGAAAACAGAAGTGTTTTGAAAACAGACAAGGCTGATTTTAGAATTCTGCCGTCCATCCCCTGTTTTGCAAATCAGCATTTTTTCGAATCAAGCAAAACCCGGCTAAAGCGAGCGTATTTTAGTTTGTGCCAATCAGGGGATTTTAATTCGAATTTTGGCGTTTCCATCATAATTTTCCGATGCGATACTTCTAAACAGGCTGATGGGAACATGGCTAGTGAGGACAGCTGAGGGAGTAATGGGATATATTGGCAATAAGTGAGCCAGCAGTGACTCTCCCCAAGATGCTGGATATTTTTGAAAGCATTCATCTCCAGGATGTCCTCGTCTCTAGTAGAATAAACAGCTTCCCCTCTTTTGCCAATTAATACATCACTGGACCATCAGCTCACACCCCCATCATGTCTCGCTGTCCCTTTTAACCTCCCTTCCTCTCTCCTTCTCCTCCCTCCCCTTGATGTCTTGAATCTTATTAGCACCATTTGCCATCACAACACACTCCATCAGCCGCTCGGTTCATCGACTTGCTTATGCTCATACAGCTCCTGCCACTGCCCCACAAAACAAACACACACACCCCGCCTCTGTACGTTTGTCACGCTGGCCTTTCTCTCTTTTAATTGGTGCTCGTTAGAGGAAAAAAAAATGCTGTTTTTGCTCCATTTTCACCCAAATAAGCAGGAGGGGGAGACGTCTATGAAAATGTTAATTGATAGCGGATCAAGGAGAACACTGGCAATTAGTGCAGGCTGATAGATGAGCAAGGCACGGCACTGGAGACTTTGATGACTACAAGATCTCTACACACACTCACACACACACACACACACACACACGCTGTGTGCATACATAAATACACGTCTGGTTAGCCAGCAGGGCCGTGTGGACGAGGGCCGCTGTTAGATTCAGGCCAAGCAGGAAGTAGCAGACTGTTAATGGGGTCGTGTGCTCGTAGTTTGCATAAACACAAACACACACACACACAGAATAGACGTAAAAACAAACATTCATATCAGCCGACACGCAGGTACAGACTGAAAAATGTGCTGTGGGGATATCTAGTAGTTTGGAGAAAACATCATTATGCTGCTGTCTCTCCGGCTCCGTCTCTTTATTTCTGCGCCCTGTCGAGGAGGCGCCGCGGCCCAGTCACGGAGCTGAGCTGCTTTGTTTTGAGATGATATGATCTGTGGGGGTATTCTGCGTCCGCGGCGTGTTACCTGACGGGATTTTTGAGGCTGATGTAGACACTGATATTTGAGAGTGGAACTGATATGATGTTGATGAATCATTTTGTTGACACAAACACATAACAAACAAGTATCTTTGGCGAGGGTTTCCCCCGAGGCTGGATCATCAGCTAAGCAAAGCAGGCAGCTGCCTCAGTGACCCAAACCCTAAAGCCTCAGGTTCATTGTCAGTAATTGGCCGCAAGTAATTAGTTTAATTGCAGCTTTGTCAGAGAAAAAAGTGTCTCTGTAGTACAATACCGACTGAAGCAGGTTCTGATAGTGGCTAATGTTATGGTTTTATGACAGCCCCGTCACATTTCTGTACATTTAGAGACGTTTCGCCTCTCATCCAAGAAGCTTCCTCAGTTCTAAATGACTGGTACAAAGTTGCAGGCTTTAAACCCTGCGTGAGGCTTCTCTGTAGCCTGTGACCGTTATTTTCCTAAAGATCTGCCTGAAAAACAGTCACTTATGGAGCAACATTTCATCCACCACATATCCAACCACAAGCTTCGTTACTTCTTCTGCTGCAGCTTTCAACGATTAAAATCCAGTTTTGGTTGTTTACAGCCAACTTCTGCGGCCGAGGAGGGCTCACCTTTGGTGGTGTGTATTTCCTGGAGCTTCACGTTGTTGTGCTGTCGATCATAGTAGCTGTGGTGTTTCAGATTGGAGGTGTTTTTTTGCAGTGGAAAGAGTTTCTGTCGGACTACCTGCAGCAATAGTGTTCTTGTCAACTTTCCTCCCGACAAAGTCAAAATAATGGGAATATGTCCATCTTCCAAATGATGTGCCTATGTATAGCAACAACTGCAAAAATTAATCCGCTGAAGTGATGTTGTAATCAAGTCAGTCATGATGTGATAACGAAAGTAACGTTGCAACAAGTTGTTTGGTTTTGGGATGACTGTAATATTATTAATCAAATTTTATTAGTAATTAGTTACATGACCAGTTACTGGAAAAGGTAACATAATACCCAACACCGATTGCGGATATGTTTAAACTTTTTTTTTATGATTAGGCACAATTGGTTGTGGTTTGTTTTGTGTTTTTTTATCCCTGCTGGATATGCAGCGATTTCTCAGTAAGAAAAACAACCTGTTTTTTGTTGTTGGTCTTGAACAGTTGTCTGCAGCTTTGCTGGTGTCGCCAATGTGTCACACACACGTGTTCCCTCCACCTCTTGAAGACAAAGTCAGCTCATGTACTGTGTTGCTTTAGAAAAGTTGATTTGATAAATGCATCAATGTACAAATGGTTTGCAGTAATGTACAATGCCAACATTTCCTTGTGGCGACTGGGCTTTTTATCAGTGTGTCAAACTTTATAATCTTAACCCTAGTTTAGTTTATGTTTTGCTCACATGGTGCTATTTCTGAGAAAAGTCCCCCCGGCAGGATGACCAAGCCGCAGTTGCACCAATGTGTCAGGCTGTTGTCTAAAAGTTGTGAATAGATTTTAGTTTAATGTGGTGGAAAGTTGGGCCCAGGAGCACAAGATTGGTTTGCCAAAAAATTCTATTCAAAGGTCAACTTTTTATGCCTCCACGCCGGCGATGGCTGTGGCCAGCGTTTTTTTTTTGAGTTTTCTTTCCATCCGTCCGTCCAATTCCTCTGAATGCGATATCTTAAGAATGCCTTCAGGGAATTTCTTCATATTTAGCACAGACGTCCACTGAGACTTAACAATGAACTGGTCGGAATTTGGAGGTCAAAGGTCACTGTGACCTCACAAAACATGTTTTTGGCCGATAATTCATCCTCTACATGTGACAGAATTTCACTAGTTCACTCAACAATAAGATAAAATGATGAAGTGGTGACATTTTATATCCAAAAGTTCAAAAGTCAGCTTCACTGTGACATCATAGTGTTCTGCAAAAACACTTTTCTGGCGATTATTCAACGTCATAACTCAGGAACAGACGGGGAGACATTCGGTCAGATACCGACCTGATGAGACTAATCTTGGGCTTCCACCTTGAAACTGAGCTGATTGTGAAGTACAGGGGGAAGATGTGTGTAAAGCATCCGTGTTCTCACAGACACAGATATAAACTGTAACAGAGACGTACAACCGCATGGCAGTAATTCTAGTTTTCTCTCGATGCTCCACACTTAAAGGACTTTGCTTAGTTTTTATGGAGATGGTTCAGTTGTGATGCTGTATGAGTCTTTTAACATGGCAAGAAGCAGCATTTTTGTCAGCTGTGCTCTTGTATAATTTACCATGAAAAACGCTGCCGGGCGTAGCTGTCCTGTCGTCGTCACTTTCATTCACTGATGTTTGTTTTTGATGAATAAGCAGCCAATAAATTCTTGATGACATCTACATGTACTTAAATCTCACCCTTTGTTCTCTCTTTCTTCCTCCCTTCTCTTCCCTCCATCCTGTCCCTACTCTTCTTCCCCTCTCTTCATCTTCAGGTGAGCCCGCAGTGGCCAGAGAGAATAACTGTCTGAATGCTGCCAAGGCCTGCAACCTGAATGACACGTGCAAGAAGTACCGCTCTGCCTACATCAGCCCCTGCACCAGCCGCGTCTCCACCGCTGAAGTCTGCAACAAGAGGAAGTGCCACAAGGCCCTGCGGCAGTTCTTTGACAAGGCAAGGCACTTCTGACACGAGCTTATCAAAAAAAAAAAAAAAGACAGACAGAAAAAAAAACACTAAAGCACGCACACACTGGAGGTTTTCCAAACGACTGATATCTGATAAAAGCTGAATGTCCACCACAAAGGACCTGCTTCAAAAGGAAGAATGATTTTGAAGTGGATAAGTTAGACGGGTTGTCAAAATCACAATAAATAATCATGCGGGCCTTTTTGTTCAGGGTTTGCTTTTCCAGCGCCAAGCTCTGACATCGATTCAGTCATCAAACACAAAAGATGTTTTTGCTGTCTGTGCCATATTGTAAAAACTGATGTGAAACATTGTAATTACAACCCAGCTCCCATGATGTCCCTTTGGAATAACTTAACTGGGATCGCTTCAAGTCAGCGACAACATGAATAAATCGAAAACTACAAAGATTGCGTGACATTTTTAATCTTAGTGTGTATAATTTTGTTTTCTTTTTTTCCACTCAGCACAGAAGTTTGTGTGAACAGCCTTAAGCATCAAGTTTTCTTTGTGCTTGAGATAAAACTATGATGACATCCTTCTGTTGTAGCGCGACTGTGTTGTTACAGCATCATTTCACTCTAATACCAGAATTTATTGATGTTGTTATTCCACTGAAGCCATGTTAAATAGACAATGGAGACAATTTTGACATCTTTTGCAGAGTTATTTATAAATTTCTCCTTATTGTTTCATTTAAAAAAAAGTTTACATTTGCAGTAACCACTTGGCCATTTCCACTTGGAGCTGTAATCTATAATGCATGCCTTTACCTCAATATTTGATGGTTTGTTTTACAAGATTAAACCAAGAGGTTGACAGAACTTTGAGCTTGAAAAATCCTCCAGCTCACATGAAGTGATGAGTTTTGAATTTCCAACAGAGGCAGGATGCTCGTCTATCAGGATCAGTTTGTTTGAAATAAACAAAGAAAATAGGTGGTAAGCATAAGCGTAGGAGCCGCTGTGGACAGTCAACAAAGAAAAGAACATCAACACACCTTGAGATCTCATCAACAGAACATCCAAGAGAAAGAAAGTAAAACAAAAAACTGTCCAAAATAAGAATTAAAAGGAGTTAAAGTTGTGTTTCTTGTGCCACACAGGTTCCTCCGAAGCACAGCTACGGCATGCTGTACTGCTCATGCCCGCTTAGCGACCAGACGGCATGTTCTGAACGCAGGCGTCAGACCATCGTCCCCGTCTGCTCGTACGAAGAAAAACAGAAACCCAACTGTCTTGAACTGCAGGCCTCCTGCAAGACCAACTACATCTGCAGGTAGGAAACAGCACCTTCAAAATGTATGAGATGCGGAAAAGACCTACAACAGGGTCCCCAAACAGATGCAAATAGGGGACGCCAAGGTTTATGATTGACACCTTAACCCCCAGGTCTGTAGGAAACCTGCACCACAGCTCCCACACTGACAAATAAAGGGCCACACAAATGAATGTATGAAATGGATTAATCACCATCACTAGGTGACTCCAGTGTTTCCTAGTGTTGATGTGCATCGTGCAGCAACACCATCACATTCATTCCCAGGACTGGTTCATCATTCTCATAATACTGCCGCTTTGTCAGTGGACCTACATGTCTAAATATGAAGCTCTAGGTGACCCTCCTGCATCAGTTTTGGATGTTCAGGGACAGAAATTCGATGTTTGCTTGTTATATACATTGTTTTGAAAATACACTTTTGTTTACACTGGAACTGTACAGTTCCTGCTCGTTACGTACATACAGTCTTCTTCAAAGTAAACTTATTACATAGGTATAACAGTTTGTTTTCAGGTCCTTGGGTTTAGCAACAAAAGCCCATGATTAGGTTTAGAAAAAAATACCATGGTTGGCTCAACATTCACACAGTAAACAAACAGCAGGTTCACGGGTGAAAGTCCAGAGTTTGTTGGAGCCATCCACCTCCACTTCCAACCGCCCTATTACGGACTTCTCGCTCTTTATACTATGGTAGATGCCGGCTTTAAACACTACCACCACCTGGTGTGTATCATACCCTCAAGACGAGTGGCTGTGCACTTCAGCCTCTGATGCCAGCGTCCACTGACAAAGCGCCAGTATTTGATGAGTTGGGTTGTTTAAAGCTGCCCCTAAAACAGACATCACTAAAAAAGCAGCAGTATTTGACAAGTTTGGAGTGAGGACCTCCAAACATGTCATATAACTTCTTCCCAAAAAATGTTCCTGTCATTTTAAGAAGTTATTATCACAGTGATGTTTGTTTAGGTGTTTAGTTTAATTTATCATTTCATGGTATAAAAATGGGATCTGACATCATGTTTGGAAGCTGTAATTGAATCACGACTGAGTCAGGCTGGACCTTAATACTCTGGCTCCGCTTTCCGATCCCTACTGCGCGGACTCTGGCTCCCAATGATGTCACCAGTGAAACACAGCAGCACCTGATCCGGGAAATTTTGGCTTCATTTTTGTAAAGCAAGAGGAAGTGGACACACATCATCCATCTTCATATACAGTCTGTGGTTCAGACCATCATTAGTTCTGCATCATAGCGCAGAGTTCAGACAAAAAATGCATGCTTTCTTCAGTTAGCTTTTGCCACAGTGTAGTCTGCCATCTGTCTTCATCATCTTAATAGAGTACCCTGTGGGAAGGAGTGTTGTATGCCCACATGGGGAGGGTCCCCACAATGTGATTAACAACTACTCACAGGCAGGGACATGCCCCTCAGACACCTCCTTACATTGTATAGTCACTGTAGCCGTCAGCACCAGCAGAATTACACTGTCTGTCTTCACTGCCTGCAAGTGTCAGAGTCATGCTGACACACACACACATAAAAGTGTAATTCAGTGATGGACATCTGACATCACCCTCATTGGAGTGTGTGTGCATGTGTGTGTGTGTGGTGTGTTCATAGAGTCTCCAGAGCCCACAGCCAGTAGTCTTGTGGCTCTCTGGGATTAAATGGAAGCATTAGGCTTCATAAATGAGCTCCATTTGGACGGTGGCCTCAGGTCTCCCTCCCTCCCTCCCTCTGTCTCTACTTAACAGCAAGCAGCATGACAACTGTAAATTTATACCGCAAGTTTCTACCCACCCCTCCGTCTCTGTCTTTTTTTCTCTCCACGCTGCTGTCTATAAGTCAGACATACGCTCAGGGCTGAACAACAGGTCTCTCTGCAGCACAGCTTCCTCCCAGTTCATTTGTCAGTTAGCACAGATAGATTAAAGCCATGCATTTCCACAAGCTCCCTCACCAGATGTCAGGTGTTGGTATACTGGCTGCTGCTGACAACTCTCACTGCACTGATCTGCTCTGCACCAGATTGGTGTGATTAGATGGAACACAGTGTGAGTGCATATATGTGAGTGTGCGTTTGTTTTGGTACATGCTTACGACTATTCCCTGGTTGCACGTTTGCACAGAAAGACACTCCTTCACAAACTTTATTTTTGGGTTGCAAACTAAAAATTTCACGTGGGTTTTTTTGGTGAGGTTTTAAACACTAGTGGTTTTGGTGAGGGACTTTGGAAGCCCTGAGGGGCAAGGCAAATTTTTTTGCAGGCAGTGTTGGCCAAAACCAAGTGCAATATCTCCTCACGTTGCCTCCTACAGAGGAGATATTTTTGCCTATGTAGGAGATATTATCTTCAAGCATTTTGCTTACCATCTCCACCCATTTTGCTCACCCTTTCCATTGCTGATATCTTATCTGCTGCAGAGGAAAAAATATCATCTATGTAGAAGATAATATCTCCTACAGATGAGCTATTATCTTATCTGTCGGAGATAATGTTTCCTTTTCTGAGATATCTCCTTACGTTTTGCTCACCCACTTCATTCCTAACATCTTACATCATCTGACATCTACCTTGTAGATAAGAGTCCCTATATCTCCTACATATGAGATATTATCTTGAACGTAGGAGATATTATTTCCTTTGTACGAGATATTATCCTTAACAATTGCTTACTATTGCCTAGGGGTGGGAATCTCATGGCACCTCACGAGTCGATCCAATTCCGATTCCGAGGGCAACGATTTCGATTATAAAATGATTCTCCATTCTAAAACGAGCCAATAAGAAAATTTACACTAGCTACTGAAAAACATTATTGTGATAAAACTGGGAATACATATCCAGTGCATACAAATTGTATTAGTTACTGTGGTTGAGATGACTACACTCCACCAGTCTCCTCCGGTCCATCCTCCTCATCGACAAATCTCAACGGGACTCTCCCGTCCCTCGTCGACCTCCTCGACATTTCTCCTCCAGTATTTACAAAACTATAACTGACTATAACTATCTATGAACTATAAAAACATGAACGATGGCAAAACTACGAACTATGGTGAAAACACGGCAAAAAACTCTCAAAAACACGGCATAAAAAAACTCAAAAGCTCTCAAAAAAACGCAAATACTATTACAACACTAAATATTATTTACAAAGAAAACGCCACTAAAACTCCGCTACAACACTGTTAAATCACTCCAACTTGCACTCTCCTCGTCAGCTGTCACTCTCCTCCTGCTGTGCAGGTAATGACGTCACTCCGCTTCTCAGCTCTCAGAATCCATTGAAATTACATGATAGCGCGAATGGTGGAGGAGTTACGGTAATTTGAAAAATAAATATAAAAATAAATTAAATCAATTATGAGTTTTCCACATCGATGCTTGCATCGCTCAAGACAGAATCTCGATGCATCTAAAAATCGCTTTTTTCCCCCACCCCTACCATCGCCTCACATTTGCTCAACATTTCGATATTTTTGCCTATGTAGGCGATAATATCTCACACGTTGGAAATATTAACTTGTATGCACGTGATAGTATCTCCTAATGTCTTACCTACTGTCTCCTCTGCTTACCCATTTCATAGCTGACATCTTGTCTCCTACATGGGAGTTATTATTGCCTGCATAGAAGATCATATCTCCTACATATAGATATTATCTTGTATGTAGGGGTTATTATCTCCTTTGTATGAGATCAATCTAATGTTTTATACTATCTCTATCTTATACTTAGGAGATAATATCTCTCACTTATAAGATGAACTTTTTAGCCAACATTGCTCGCAATTTTTTTTCACATTGCCTTTCAGGGCTTTCATGTAAAGAAAAAAACCCACTGAGTGTCAATATAGATTTTTTTTTAGAGATATTTATAATATTGTTTAATGTTGATAATTATTTTAATTAATGTAAGAGTTTTCTTTGATTGTTCTGGTGTTTGAAGTTAAGTCCTATTTATTCTATTGGTCATGATAAAGTTTTGCTGACCCACTTCATTGCAAAGATCTGGGGTCGTAGCAACCAACAGTGCAGGAACAAGCTGTCGCACAGTCCCACAGGTTATAAACATTCAGTAATGCATTTTAAATATATCAAATAAATTAACACATTTTATTTATTTTGATGAGAAACCAAAAGCAAATGTTGATATTTGTCTGAGAACATACATTAGGTTTTGGACCGACTCCTTGCTCTCTGTTCTTCTTTTAGTGTGTAGTGAGGAATCATAGCCTCCAGGACGTTTCAAGTGCACCTGGTTTTACTACCAAATACATGATTTAGATAATAAGGACTAAACCAGAGGTCAGTTTACAACCTGTGCTCATCTGACCTTTCATGATCATACTCTCATCCTAAGAATAAATATTCTCAGTATGGTGTTAACATTGCTGAAAGGACTGAAGTAACATATCCCTTTTCCATAAAGTTATTACAGTCCAGAAGTGACATTAGGAGGTTTTGTTTTGTGTCAAAGTGCTCCTATATCACACTCAATCTCACTTCAAATGGTGAATTCCTCGGGAATCCAAACTCTATTTCAATTTCACGTGCCGCTGCACCTGTGGCAAAAGTGTAAACAAACATTTGTGAAGGCAGTAAATGAAACAGAACAGACTTGGCGGAGAAATTGCCTTTGGCCTCATTCATTCCAGGATATAAGGCAGCCGCAGCATACGTAAGAGGGTCATCTTACTCCACTGAAGGCCGACATTAAGAAGGCTAATTGCATTGAGAGAAATGACTGTCGGCGTATGCTCATTTGGACCGGGCATTTTGCTGCACATTCCAATCACATTGGCCATCTGAACTTCTCATATAAAATCTATTGGAGCTATAATCATGTTTGGCTCTGAAATATTTTGGGATGTGTGTGTGTGTGTGTGTGTGTGTGTTGCAGGTCACGACTGGCTGACTTCTTTGTCAACTGCCAGCCGGAGCCTCGCTCGCTGTCAGGCTGTCTGAAGGAGAACTACGCAGACTGCCTCCTCTCATACTCGGGTCTGATTGGTGAGTTCTCAACTTCAACTTCAGCTTCAGTTTCTTTAAAGTGCACATCATTCAGAGAGTCTCTGTATGCTTTATAAGTCAGGACGGATGCATTTGTAACAACTAAAACACAGCCACAAACCTTTAGAGGTTAAGTGTGGAGGATTTATGGGGAAATATTGGCAGAAACAAAATAGAATAAGTATGTTTTCTTTAGTTTATAGTCACCGAAGATAAGACTCATTGCGTTTTTGTTGCATAAGAATGAGCTACTTATATCTTCATAGGGAGCAGGTCTTCATTTATGGAGATCACCATGTTCACCACCATGTTTCTACACTAGCCCAGAGCAAACAATCCAAACACTGGCCCCTCTGCGATGTGAGCAACAGAAAAACACTAATTTGTAACATGAAACTGCTTTATCAGCATTTTAACCCGTTTAAATCACCAGGTTCATTTGTTTCTGGGGAGGAAGAGACCTCTGCGTATAATTCCGCTCCCGGTAACAACCTCATGAACATCAAATCAATAAAATCTGCAAGTCCAAAATATCAGGCAGGCAAAACACTCTGCTTCTGAAAAGCTCCCGGTGTGATATGACGCACACTGGAGAAAAGAATAAAGGCGAGTTGCAGCCAGAACATTGAGTACAGAGGGTTTGATAAAGATTACTGCCGGGGTACATCACACCAAGGCAATGCTAAATGATACTCAGCAAAGTAACTGCTGAGATTTGGAAATGCTGCAACATCACTACACAGTGAGCAGTCAGGTTGTCAGACAAGTTGTAAACAAGTTAACAGATTTTCTGTTCATTATTCATTTACACTTTAAAAACTATTTAAAAAAAAAAAAAAAAACAAAACTGCATGTGCAAATACGGCAAATACGGAAGACCAAACTTGTTGCACGAAGTTGGTCAGTAACCTGTTTGCAACAAACATTTTGACTTGTAATTTTGTAAATGTATTTTGCCTTTGTTTAACCTCCTGTGACCTAAACTTCTGTTTGGTGTGCATTTATAATGTCTCCTGGCTATTTGGGATAAGTGAGATAAGTAGGACCTGATAAGTATGACAGACTAAGCATTGCCTTTGAACAGTAAGTCATTTTGGGTAAGAAAAGAAATGATGTCCTTATATTCATTTCAATGCCTGAACATTGTTGTGCAAAAAAAATTGCAAACAATGCAACATTTGTTCAGTTTTTGTAACTCTGCAGGTTAGGGGCCACTTTTCAGGTCTAAAACTGTCCAGTACTGTTCATTTTAAGGCCTGAACATGGCTGTGCAAAAGCAACATTTCAAATAATGCAACACACCTAACAGCCAAGTGATTTGTTCATTTAGTAACTCTGTATGAATTCACCTTGCTCAATATTGTAAGATAGGAGCTTCCTTTTTCTCTGTAGGAACAGTCTGTCACACCTGACACCTGTGTGAAATGCTACAATAATACAATAACAGTCCAATTGTCTTTAAATTAGGTGATAATAAAGTCCCAAATGCTCAAAGTGGTTACGCTATATCAAACTACAAATGTTATTAACAAAGAAACAAGTTCCAACCAAAAAGTTTGATCAGGTTTTGGTCCTTCTCCACCTTTGCGTTTGTAAACTGACTTTGTAAACTGGCAGAGTTGGCTGCCATCTTGTTTTTAAATGTATTAGTACAGTGGTTTCCAACTGGTCCCAGGGCTGGACCAGGTTCCTTACTCATTAGTTCAAGGTCCACACAGTTTAAAAAATGTAGCCACATACTCACATTTGGCTAAGTTGTTAAGCTTGTTTGCTGTCTCTGTTAAGTAGCTGTCTGTTAGCAGCAGGAAACAACACTTCAAAATAAGAGCACTGTGCTGGAAATTCACTGTACTAAAATATAAAGTGTTTTTTTTACAAATTTTACATGTTTCAAAGTCACTTGCGGTTCATTCAGAATGGACCCGCAACCGACTTTTGGACCACGACTCACCAGTTGGGAACCGGGTTAGCGTATTGTGCTTTAGCTGCCACTAGATGCCACATCAGAGTGTCCATGAACGAGGACACCTGGTCTAAGTTCAGCAGAATGAAGTTTAAGGTGCAGCAAACCCAGAATTTAACGTTCTCATATGAGGACGCAGGCTCACAGGAGGTTAAGTTTGTCCTACCTCTCTGACCGTGTGACTACTTGTGATGTTTTTTAACGATGTCATAACCACTTGAAATCATGGACAAAACCATAAGACGAGAGTTGTGCTCCCGTTCATCTAACTCCAGCCTCACTCACTGCATGGACCGACCGCACTGTCCCCACAACCCACTGTGTCCTCGCACAACAGCGAGCTGTCAAGAAGCGGTCCTCACAAGTCACTAAAGCAGACCACACATACACACACTGTCCACACAGTGCCAATTCATTCTGCCTACTGCAAAACAAAAAGGCCTGTTTTGGAGCGCAGCCAGCACAAGGGAACAATCCATTGGGGGAGTGAGAAATCACTGACTGAAGCTATTTACTTTCCCTCGCCGAGAGAAAGCCTATTCTTCATTCCAGCTTCTCTGCATTCTGCTTCCTGCAGAAACTCCACCACACTGCGTTCACTCCTGCACACGGGGAGGAGGAGGGGAGGAGAAATAAATGTAACAATGATTTCACTTTGCTATTATAGCATTCATCATTTAACACAGACGGAGGATGATAACTGGGTTTAAATATTCTTTTTTTCCCTGACAGTTCGCAGCATGTTTGGGCCCTCGACAGTGACAGTTCACAGATTTCTGAAACAAAGACTCATGAATGCATGAATGAATTGGTTTATCCTCTTGCTGCAGGTACCGTGATGACTCCCAACTACCTGCGCTCACCCAAAATCAGCGTGTCTCCCTACTGCAACTGCAGCAACAGTGGCAACAACAAGGACGAGTGTGACAAGTTCACAGAGTTTTTCACCGAGAACACCTGCCTCCGTGAGTTATCCCTCTGCCCAGCTGCCGTCTGACCAGCTGTTTACTATTCTCTTCTGCTCTTCAACAGTACTTTAGTCTTATCTGTTCCTCTGAATGCTGCTGTCTCACTTTCTATTTTCACCCACTCTGCTCCGCTGGTCTTTCTCCCTGTTTTGCTCTTTTATCCTCTCTTTTCTTTTCTTGTCTCTCCTCCTCTCGCGCTCTCCTTCTCACCAAATATATCCCATTGCCATGCTTGCATTGTTATCCCCCAGCATTATAGAGAAACCAGTCATATTGCACCACCGTGTCTGAATGTGTGTGTGTGTCTCTGTGCTCGTTTGTGTGTGTGTGTGTGTGTGTGTGTGTGTGTGCCTAAAAGCTGTAGCGGAACTCCTGCTCCAGATCTTTGACAGAAAGCGGCTTTTTCATCCAGCCCTCTTACACAACCACTTTAATTAACAACCCCCCTCAAACACACACACACACACACACACACACACTGACTGTCTCCATCTCACACACACACACACACACACACACACACACACACACACACACACACACATATATATGAACACACCTATTACCAGCCAGGATTCATAAGTTGCAGCATGCTCTTACTGTAGTGTGGAGATAAAAGCCATATTCATCGTGTGTTTGTCTGTAATCAGAGCTAATTCTGCTCCATCTTGCCTTGATAGTACGCTCAGTGTCAGTCAGCCGGCTGCTTCCTCCACAATACTCTTTAAGTGTAATGTGATTCCTCATTGATTTCTGTGCGGAGGTCAGAACACGGGGTCGTGGAGAGAGTGTCTTGCGAAAGGACACCTGAGCTGGATAAATGCTAGTAATTACTGACGCTTGTTTAAAGCACGGTTTTTGAAATCTAGTGGTAGGGATGCACCGATTAGGATTCTTTCAACAGATACTGATAACCAACAATTACCTGCTTTTTTTAAGCCAACAAAAAAAGTGTATAACCTGTTGTTTATGTCCATCTGAGGGTAAGAAAGGTTAAGATGACCCATTAATTGCCGAGTCGCCGGCATGTTTACGATATTCATTTAATCATTGAATTATACATTTTCGGTGGGGGACCACAATTGTTTGAGTTCAGTATCTGAGAAAGAATAGTATAGTATAAGTGACATTGTTTGTGCTACATTACACGTCACACACTGAGCGAGCCGCCTGTTAATGACGCTGTGGGCTAATGGGCATGTAGCTTCTTCCATGTTTCAGATGATACGTCATGTTGGTTATGGTGAGGAAAAGTTTATGTTTTGGCTTGAAATACCCTCTTTTGGTGGCACAATGATGTCTCAATAAAAATCACCTGCTTTTGTGGCATTATCCTTGGTGGAAATAAAGCAATGGATCGCTAAAAAAACACCCTGCTTGGCTGCTAAAAAGCAGCTGGAAACACAGCAATGACTCTAGAAATCAACCGGTTTTGGTGATAAACAGTGGTTCATAGTGGTCTACAGCTTCGCAGGCATCGTGCTTAGGTGTCATATCATCCACCATCCCCTCCTTGTCACAGTGACAAAATCAGCTCATACTCTGCTTCACTATAGAAGCATTGACATGACGAAATGTGCAAATCTATCTCTGTGTTTGTGGTTTGCAGAAACGTATAATGGCGACATTTTCTTCTTGCGACTGGGCCTGTATGAGATCTATAAGCTTTGTTGCAGTCTAAAAAAAAAAGAATCCAATTCAGGAGATAAGATCTGTGCTAATACGGATGGATTAGCTCCTGAAACAAAGAGATTCTAACATGGATTATCATATTTATAATAGGGATAGAAAGGGATGAATAAATTGTCCATAAATAGTTTATTGGCTATGATTGATCTGGAATGCCGTGCGAGAGTTCACCTGTCGCCTCGGGCTCAGCAACAAAGTGTGATAGTCAGGGTTGGGTGTCAATGGCTGCTGGATTTATGATTTATCATACAAGTTATGATTTATCTATTCTTGTCAAGACGAATGAACAAAACATTCAGGTCGATGAGCTTATACTTTTACCACTTTCTGTGGCAGATCAGCTGTCACTAATTTTTAAGTTCTGTATTTCTGTCAACAACTTGACCAAAGACCAGAATAAAACCTGGTGTCTGGCCGCTCCCTTTACTAAACTCCACAGCAGTGAGCATCAGACAGTTGGTTTTTTCAGACCAACAGAGTCGTAAGAAACAATCGAGCCAGTTGCCTCATGTCAGTCTCAGAATCTCCCAGTTCAAGTCATCTTTAACTTTAGTGACTTACAGTGTTGAGAGTTGAACCTAAAGAGATTCAATAAGGGATTTAAAGGGATTTGGATTGTATAAGGGGATTTGATATTGGATTGAAGTTTTATAAAATGATTGAACCTCAGGCCTAGTGGAAGTATAATCTTAAATTTGCTGTCGTTGGCTTGAATAAAATGCTAATGGGTAAAGACACTACCTCTTCATGCATGTAAATGGAAACTCAAAGGGATACTCTGCTGATTTTCCGAAGTTTCGATTTTCTGAATAAATGCGGACCCACAGTACATAGGAAGGCACATTGAGACTGTCCGACATCCTTAGCCCTATTCAGCGCGCAGCGTAAGAGCGACAGGGCCTTTATGTAGAGGGCTAATAGAACTAAGCCTTTGACCTTTGTTCGATCTGACACAGGCCCCACCCTTGACTGGACAGTGCCTTCAGGTACAGTGCCTGGAGCCAGATGAATGATCACCCTATCGCAACATAATATCAACCCAGCCACAGTAAGTGCGTTTCCATTAACCCTAGAAATGCGCTAAACCTAAATATCGCAATAAAAAACTGGTAATGGAAACACCTACATTTCGAAAAAACTCTCAAATATCGAGAAAAAGTTTTGACGCTCTCATGAGGTCGTTTTTCAGATGTGTCGATATAGAAGTATATTGCAGAAGTGTAATGGAAACACTTTATCGCAGATATACGTCACCGGACATGACTTTGGTGAATTCCTCGCTCACGATCCTCTCCCAGAAATCCTTTATCCGTGGTCGCTGCCACACATCAGGACTTTGCCTTTGGAATACCACTCGCTCTCTTCGTCTTCGGTTGTAGACTGGTGCAACAGCAGCAGTGGCAGCCGAGATGATTGTTCCAGCTTGCAAGAGATTTGAAATGTCCATCCTGCTTCTGCAAACAAAGTGGAGTCTCGCGGGACGAGATTTTACGAGAATTACGGCTCATACGCAAAACAATTTTTAACGGAAACACCTGCAAGTCGCAATTGTATTTTGTCGAAACTTTAGAAATATTGCATTTATTTTGCGCAAAACTGTAATTGAAACGTGACTACTGATCCTATCTGGCTGGTGTATTCGGGTTGGTTACTTACCCAGGACATCTTATAGTTATCTGGCAGAGTAACCCTCACACTGTCCATCTGGATAATGGGTACCACAAAGCTGGTTATCAACTAGTTCTGTCAACTCTGGGTTTTTCTATCCAGCTACGTCATATCAGGTGAAATGGTACCAAAATGGTACCAAAAGTTTCTGCTACTGCAAGACAGTAAAATGTCAGTGGCGTGGGATGTAAACAATATTCTGTAGTCTCATAATGAAAACATAGAAATTACCAACGTAGAAGTTACTCTTATTTTGTTTTTGTATTTTTTAACTTGAGACTCCGGATGGATACTTTTTTTTTTCTATGATCTGATTGGTGTTGACAGGCTGTTCGGCATAAGCTGCCACGTGATTTGTCCTAGTAAAAAGAGAACCAGCTTCATAGTACTGAAAACCCAGAGTTAAAGGGATAGTGCACCCAAAAATGAAAATTCAGCCATTATCTACTCACCCATATGCCGAGGGAGGCTCAGGTGAAGTTTTAGAGTCCTCACATCACTTGCAGAGATCCAAGGGGAGAGGAGGTAGCAACACAACTCCACCTAATGGAGGCTGACGGCGCCCCAGATTCAAACGTCCAAAAACACATAATTGAAACCACAAAATATCTCCATACTGCTCGTCCGTAGTGATCCAAGTGTCCTGAAAACAGAGTTCAAATGATGTTTTTCCAAACAACTTTTTATGTTTGGGCTTCAGGACAATGAAGTTTTATGGTACTAATTCAAATGTTATACGAACTGTATCCTAATAATAGAAGCACATTGGATGAAGTTGTATCTGAGGTTGTTACTTGAAGTGAAAGCATCACATCATTAACATACGCACTGACCACCGTCTCTTTCAGGTGCACAGTTGCCTCATTAATGAATCAGTTAGATATTCGATTGATGAAGCAATAAGTCACAAGACACCTGTGTCAATCAATCACTTGGTCGATGTGTTCCTAAGTAGCTGTGTGCTGTAGAAAAATGGTGTGCATTCAAAATAATGAGCCATAGTCACAATAAACAGGGTGAGCTGCTGCTGCTGCTGCTGCTGGTTCGGCTCGACAGGAGCAAAGTGGGCGGTTTGATTTTCCTCTGTCAGAATGACAGCTACCAGATGAGAAAACACCAACAAGATGCAGCCTCATTTCCACCGACTCTTCTCTCTTTCACTCTTGAATTTGTCTTCTCCTCTTCTATTATTTTTTCCCCTCCCTCCTCCTATTTTCTCTGCTCTGTTGTCTTTTTACCAGTCAGGGTTAACGAGGTTGGTCTGCCGTGGATAATAAGGGCTGCTACGCTCGGTGTGGGTGTGTGTGTGTGTGTGTGTGTGTGTTTGTGTCTGAGCCTGCATGTGATCATCGTGTGTTTCTGAGTGTTTGTGTGTGATGTCCTTGCTTGATATTATACGTGTGTGTTCAAGTGTGTCAATGTGAGATCTTAGCGGGTTAATGTAGGTTAAAGCAAGCGCTCTTTCTGTCTATCTATTCTTTGCTTTCACTCACTGCGGGGAGCCAAGCAAAGGGCAATGTGGAGGAATACACGTCCTCTGAATTTCCATTATTAGTCTCTAGTATTTCTCTCACTCTTCCTTTACTGCTCCCTTGTTTTACCATTACAACCCCTTCCTTTGACTTGTTCTCTCGCTCATGCTTCACCTCTCTTTTTTCAGCTCATCCCATCTCTCTGTCTCCATCTCCTCCTTTCATGCCCTCCCCTCTTCCTGCTCTCATTAAGCTTGCTCAGCAGTAACTGGAACTGACAACTCTGAAGATCCTGACACACGCCGGTTATAGGGTCATGACTAGAGAGAAACTACGAGAGAGAAAAGAAAGAAAAGAGACAGAAAGAGAGAATATGGAGAGACTGAGAGAGAGGACTTTCTGTTATCCTGCACTTCAGATTGTCCAGAGAGAAGAGGCTTGTCTGGACAAACCAATGACAAGAATAAAAGTTGGCGTTGTGCTTTTCTGGAAAACTTGGCTACATTAACATTTACACATTAATGTGTAGCGGATATGTTGAAGTTTTACATTCTTTATGTTTCAAAAAACACTGTGGTTAAAGTGTGGGTAGGTTAAGGCACATAAACCAGTTGGTTATGGTGAGGAAAAGATCACGTTTTGGTCTAAAATATCCGCAGTTCTGGCCGAGGCTGCATGTGATAAGCAACCCACAAATGACATCTCACCGTGGAGCCAGGGACTTTATTCACACCAGTAAAATGGTAAAATGGTGGGAAAGCAAATTATAACGACAAACTGGAGGCGACCAGGTGAGCCGTCTTTTAGGGAATGGTTCACAGAGCTGGCAAAAGCTGCATCATACGAACAAATCTCTTTCAGTGCTAAGGACAGAACAGAGAAATATGTGGCGAAGTGTGGATACCTTAGAGTACACTGCTGGTGTGGACGTATCTTCAAGTGAATCATACACTTTTTGAGTGTCAGAGTTCATCTGCTGTAGATCAGAGAAGATTGAAGTGCATATTTATAAAGGAATGTTTTGTTTGTTTCTTAAGAATTACTTTTGCATTTTATATTGTTATTTAATGTTGCAACTGTGGTTTTTTTGCCCTCGTGTATGTACATATATTTGATTTATTAACACGCAGTGACAATGTTTATGTTAGAGAAAAAAAAGCAGAAACGGTCAATATCTTATCTTGTATCTTGTCAACGAGTAAAGTGGGCGGGACGGTTGGTGGATGGGTCCAACAAACACTGACTTTTTTTCCCCCAAACCTAACCACGTGCTTTTGTCTTTGAAGGCAAAAAAAAAGTCAATTTGCGGTGCTGCACTGACGTACTGCATTTATTTTGAAAGAGACAGTATGTAAACGGTAAATTTCCTGTGAAAACAGAAGTGTATTTTCAAAACAGACGATGCATGTAACAAAGTCAAAGTCAAATTTATTTATATAGCACATTTAAAACAACCTTAACAGGCATAACTTATTTTTAAAGGCCTTACAGGGCAAAAAATATAAACTAAATAATTCAAAAACACAGTGGTTAGACATATTTCTGTTATCATATCCTTTTTTTTCTTCTCTCACCTCTTCAGCATTATCTCTCCATCCTTTGAGGGGTCTCCACCCTCAGGTTTGGAACCACTGCATTTAATATTCTCCAGAAAAACATCGGAGCTTTAATGTATTCAAAGCCTTTCCAATGTGATTCCTCCCCATTTCCGGAGCATGTACTGAATATGCAAAGGTCACGCCGTCGAACATGATCATAATTCTAGTGTTACAGCAAGCCTTGTACATGTAAAGTGAGATAAAGTGGTAATGTAGATATCTGTGAGGGCCAAACTCATGCCTCCTACACAAATATCTGCTGCAGTGGGAAGATGATATCATGTCGGCTTAAATTCACTATGGAGTTTGCATTCATGAAGGTTGAATGAATGAATTTTTGGTTTAGAGCTTTAAAAGGTGTGTGTGTACGTTTTTTGTTTTAAGGACCAGGCCGATTGCACAATGCACGTTAAATAAAGATTTTCCTTTAAATAAAATCAGTTGCATGAAACATCCTTAAGTCATCTCCTTAAGGTTTCCAGACGTTTTTCTCCTTATCTTGGTCTTATACTTATGGAATTGCTTTAAGTCTGTTAAACCGTTGCACCGTTGCTTCTTCAAGCACCTCCATCATCGGAAAAAATGCGGAAAACTAGCTGTAAACGCTGAAAAATGGTTGTAAACAGGACATGACGTAATATTTAGATCGAGTTCGCACAGGATTAATATTACCGGTGGTATTTTCTCCAGACCGTTTTACAGATGGTAAAGTCGCCGTAATTTCTACTGACATTATCTGTAATGATTACAGACATGCTGTTCGGACGGGACTATATATATATATATATATATATATATATATATAATCACTTTACCCCACGTTACCACGTTAAACTAGTCCTGTCCGAATACGGCTTAACGAATTCTGTGTAACATCCTTGAATATTTTCCTCAGCTGAGGAAAATCTAAACCTTAAGGAGCAAACTTAAGGTGCTTTGTGCAACTGGCCCCAGATTTTAGACCATAAAAGTGAGGATATGTTTGGAAAGTGAGGACATTTTGTTCTAGTCATCACTTCTTAGCGATGCTGTGTGAGGGTTAAGACTTGCTGTTAGGATTTAGGATAAGGACAATAGGCACTTTTGGACCGAATGGTTCTGGGGACTTGCTGGAAGGAAGTGTCCACTGCGGAGCTCTCCAGAGAACTACATACACTCAGGGGCTTTTTTCTGTTTGCACTCGCATGACGATGGGAAAAGTGAAGTGGCAGAACTGGTCAGTATTTGATGTAGCGATGTTACTTTTGCTTTGACGGGTCTAAAACACCTCGTATTTCCACCATCACATATACACCAATCCGTCACATGTGTTTGGGTGGGTGGAGTGCGTCAAGTGGCGTCTGCATGTGTGCCAGGACTCAAGGTTTTCCCACTTATTCACTTCATTTGTCAAAGGTTTTAATGCTGTGGCTGATCCGTGTGCTCAGTAAAGCCTGGACTTCACTGTCGGCCCATTTGCCCGTGTTTTTCAGACATTTTTTGTTGTTGTTATCAGCTGTTTGTTCTTTGTTTTTTCTGTTGTTTATAATCTAAAAGGTTTGGATCAAGTGTTCGACCAGTCTATTCAGTTTTTTGTATGTAGCCAATATCACAGATCACAATTTGCCTCAGAGGGCTTTACCAAATGACACCATCTGTCCTTGGACCCTCACAGCTGATAAGGAAAAGCTTCTCCCTTTAACAGGGAAACGAGGTGAAGATCCCTCCTCAGTTGTTCTTCCTGAGGTTTTCTTCACCTCAGGAACCTATGCCATAGATGTCGTGTGTACAGATCCAACACGTTACTCAAAGCTTCTCTCACGCTGGTGAAACGAGCCATATAAGTCCCTGAGAATGGCGTTCTTAGAACTAGCTAATGTGGAAAAAGTCCTCCAGTTGTTACAAGATGATACTCAGCTAATATGTTCTCAGGTCAAGTGTGCTGATGTCATCCATTCTGGGAATAGGTGATTGGTTATAGAAGCAGCGGCTCCCAGGAGAGCTTTCACTTACAATAATGAGGCCGGGTAACTGTAAGCTAATTTGCTGTCTTGCAAAGCCGTTGATCAAACAAAGCTGTGACAGAAAGTATGCTGTACAGAGTAAAAGTAAAAATGCATGTGTGTAGTAATTGGATTGGAAGTGTACGTGATTTTAAAGAGGATTTGTTTGTAATTTGTGCTGTCATTTTGATTGATTCTTAGTCCCCAAATAAACTTAGAAGTGCTATTTAAAGTCTGAAATAGCTGAATGGACTCACTGTAACCCTTCAACAACAGCTTGCCAAAGAAAATTCAATTGTTTTGGAATAACAGAGAGGACAGTAAATCTATGAACAGATGTCAGACAGGTGCCAGATAGAGACACATACAATATGCAAAATAAAAGGAATCAGCTAAGCACAACACGTCTGACACCCTGAGGCTTAATTTGAGATGCTAACGGTCTTTCACACACGGTCACTGTGCTGTGAGTATAATTAGGCCTTAGGTAAGGAGACGGAGGAGCCAGGAAAGAGCCCATCAACACTTACAATATGCTCATCAGCCTTCTGCTGTCTCGGCACAAAATGACTCGCCACGCAATCACATAAGCAAAAATTAAATATGCACATGCACACTCATGAGCAGAGTCGCACATATCAGGGCTGCAGGATACTGACGAAAGTGACTTGTTTTGTGCTGATTGTTGCATCTCAGATATGAACGACAGCACATGTCGGCAGCTTTTTACACAGAATTACTTTTACAAGGAAATAAAAGTAGGAGTGGATCGTGTGACGTAAATGAAAGATTTGTTGTGAATTCCAGTTGCTTTTCAGTCTTTACATCATAATCACAAATGCTCCGCTTTTAATTGTCTATTATTGGGAGAGTGTTTCCATCTTTTGGGATGTCTGGTCGTAAATCCAGCGCAGCAGATGAAGTAAGGGAGTCTCCAGATCTACTTAGTTCAAGATTAATAGTCACGTTTATTAAATGTGCAGAGTGGAACTAACTCAAAGGTTCTGTTGAGGTCAGGGTGAGTTAAAGCAGAAGCCACTTCCACAAGACGGCAAGGAAAAGCAAGAGACGAGGATGTGACACACTGCTGCATACAGTGAAGGGTGATTTATATTTGTGCGTCAGCTGTATGCAGAGCCTACGCTGTAGAACATGCATGTGGTCTACACCATTATTAGCTTTTTTACGTGTACGGTGGTGTGTGTGTGTCACTCTGCAGTTACACCTCCAAACAGCTAGTGGGCAGTGGGGTTTCTGTGAAGTGCTGTAAAGTTTAGTTGATTCAAAACACACATCAAACCTACAAAGTACACAAATCAGCTTCACTATAACTCGCAGCATTCACAGACAAACACTTGTCTTTATCTGGACACCAGTGCAACATGCTAACGTTATTAGCACAAGCCTAAGACATTTTACATTGTCTAAATTAGCCTAGCAGCTAGCGGACTTTCCCTCTACTCATATGAAGCCAGGGAAAATAGCGACATTTAACAAAGGTAACGTTACAAAATTTGTCTCCATTACAACTCAAAAGTTTCACAGACAAAACAACCGTCTTATTCTCAACATGATTCCAAACAAATACAACATGCTAACTTTATTAGCACAAGCCTATGACATTTTACATTGTATAAATTAGCCTAGCAGCTAGCGGACTTTTCCTCTGCTCATATGAAGCCAGGGACAACAGCAACATTTAACAAAGGTGACATTACAAAATTCAGCTTCATTACAGCTACCAAGGTTCACAGACACAACAACTGTCTTATACTAAACACATTTTCCGAACAAATTTAACATGCTAACATTATTAGCACAAGCCTATGGCATTTTACATTGTATAAATTAGCCGTGTGAATAGCAGCGATTTCCTCTACTCATATGAAGCCATGATTAATCACACATAAGACGCTGTGACACGTAGTTACATTTCTGGGGTGCACGTCAGGCTACAGCGTAGGGTCTACATTGACGTGGAGCCAATGTATAGAAGTATAACTCTACAACAACTCTGATCAACATGTGTTAGAGTTCATCCAACACAAGTCCAGTCCAATGAGTATATTCACATGCACACTGGTATCCAGATGTCTTGTCCTTGACAGGCTGTCAAAAAACCCTGAGTTGCATAAAACCCAGTCCAAGGTAACCTTAATTTACTTCTCCGCAGTATTTTAATCTGTCAGAGCTGCAATCACAAATTAACACTGAGGGCAAGTCCGACCTGCTGAGATGCCAAGTACATCCTGAGAATCTCCCGCTTCCAGTTGCTTAAGGAAATATCTGGAAGTAGGTCAGCAGGAATAAGGGAACGCTGCCATGGGTGCTTTCAGAGAAGACCATAAGGAGACAAGGGAAGGTCAGTGACTGGAGAAATACCTGCGATCAATCATCCTTCACTGTTTTTAACATCTGGAGGATGAATGTTGCCAGTGCTGCAGCAGGTGTTCCTTTGGCCCTGCAGGGGACTTTAGGGCTGTATGATGCCACGATGTGGACTCGAGTCAGCACATTCGCTTTCTTCAGACTGATGAAATCCAAAGCGGCTCACAACTTTACTGTTACTCAACAAGTCCACATAGCAAAACAAGACTCACTCATGGGAGTGTTTTCTCATCTGCTGTCTCTGGATGATCAGGGCCTGGTTGACTTTAGAAGAAATGTTGGATTCATGAAATAAAATAACTAACATTGAATGTTTTCTCAAAAGACTTAATGCCCTCCTGTCGGTGCCATCATCGTCTTCAGAGACAGAGCAGTGTTAAAGGCAGGTTTTCATTAAATGATACATAAAAGCCGACCAACCATTTGCTGTAATTTACTATTGAATCAATGTTTCTAGTTCAATAGCAGGAGTTGTTGAAGGCGTCTGGAGAATCTGCACCGAGAGAGGAGCACAAAGAAAAGACTGACGGGATACTGCGTTAATGAAAGACGGCATTGATAAACTCAGGTTGAAAAGACATTTTATTTTGATGGGAGACAGATAAATTACACCTTGAATTTTTAAGTTTTTTATTTAATATCAGTTGCATCAGCTTATTTTGAAAACGTGGAATGGCACAACAATTCTCTGAACACAAATTTTTGCATCTTCCATGTTACTTATGCTTATCTGGTAGGACATCTATTCTGATGCTGTATTTATACATCCATGCTAGTGATAGCTGTGGCCAGAGGCATTATTTTTGTGATGTCCGTCTGTCTGTCCATCCATCCTTCCATTCTTCAAATTTGGCACAAACATCCACTTGGACTCAACTTTGAAGTGATGAGATTTTTTCACAGATCAAATTTCAAGGTCTCTGTGACCTTGTCTTTCTTAGTCTTGTGAACACAGTATTTTCTGACCAACTCATGAAAACCTCTTTAAATTTGGCACAAACGTTTAAATGGAATCAAAGATGAACTTATTAGTATTTGGCGGTTAAAGGTAAAGGTCACTGTGACCTTGCATCTGTCATTATCATAAACCAAATATTTCAAGAACACTTTCAGGGATTTTTTTCTACTTTGGCACAAACTTTCACTTGGAAATAACAAGAACTAATCAGAATTTGATGGTCAAATTTCAAGGTCACCATGACTTTTCTGTCCCATTTTTGTGAACTTGCTATCTTCAGTGTTTTTGTGAGTGAATTTCTTTAAATTTGGCACAAACGTTTACTTGGAATCAGCGATGAACTGATTAGAATTTAGTGATCCAAGGTCAAGGTCATTGTGGCCTTGTGTCCGTCTCATCAGCATGAACTTGATATCTCACAAAGTCTTAAGGGAATTTCTTAAAACTTGACCTACATGTTCACTTGTAATTACACTGTGACCTTAACTGTGTCTCATTATCATGAAATAGATATCTCAAGAACATGCGAGGGAATTTCTTTACATTTCTCACAAATGTTCTCTTAATCTACAATGAACTGATTAGAATTTCGTGGGCAAAGGTCAAGGTCACTGTGATCTTGCGTCCATCCCATTCTCGTGAACACAATACCTCAAGAACATTTTAGGGAATTTTGTCTGATTTGGCACAAACGTTCACTTGGTATCAACAACGAACTGATTAGAAAATGGTGGTAGACTGTCAAGGTCAGTGCGGCCTCACAAAACATGTTTTTGGCCATAACTCAATAAATCATACACTAATAATGACAAATTTCACACAAATGTCTAACGGGATAAAATCATGAAGTGATGCTCATTACTCAACATCATATCTCAGGAACAGAAGGGGAGACATTTGGACAGATATTGAATTGGTGACTCTAACCTTGAAACTGTGCTGACTGGTTAGATCCATCCATGTTTTCATAGACGTGGATGTAAACTATAAGAGAAACTTTACTGCTTCACGGAGGCGCATAGAAGGTCGGAGGCAGTAATTTTAGTCTTTTGTTGTTGTTGTTGTTATTATTATAATATTTGGAAAGAATAAGATGAAAAACAATGACCTGATCCAATATCTAATATGAATATATGCTGTAAATCATATAGACATACACATGTGTCTCTGCACATGTATGTATGAATATTTCAGTGAGGTTAAGGAGCCACTATGCAGATCAGCTCTTCTTTCCTTTACCACATTATCAGGGTCATAATTCACCGTTGGAGGGAAGAATATCATTACGTTCAAACAGCAGCTCTGTAAAGCTCAGCTTTCCTCTGATGTGTGCGTGTGTGTCAGCGTGTGTGTGTGTGTGTCTTTCACATCAAAGCCATAGAACGCTATTAATAGGGCCACTAATGGACTCTAATGGTAAATAGCCACATCAGCACTCAGGTTTTTGACTGTGTGGTGAATTTATAATGGGGGGAAGTGATAACAAAACTTAAGTACCTTCTAACTCGCCTTTAATTGTGGTTTAGACCAGTGCAATATAAAGCTTTATTTTAACGTGGGGACTAACAAGCGTGTGATTCATGGTAAGATCCAGCTTTGTGCTAAAGTGACCTGCTTGGAATTACGACGCAGTATCTCTGTTGTGGCCAATAAAAGCAATGTTTTTACCAGCTCAGCGAAACTCAAAGTCGTCAAGAGATGTGTTTGGAGCCTTGAATCTGTGTAAAATGTCACTTATTTATTTCATTTTATTTTATTAGTTTGCTGTATACAGAGTTAGCTATATAGCTATTTTGCATCTGTGGTCCCCAGGGCAGGAAAATATTAAAAGACAGTACAGTTGGCTACAATTCAGACAGTACAATACAAACAAGAAACAAGTAGTCAGCAAAACAGTTTGCAAATTTACAAACAGTTAAACATGTAAAATAACATGTTATGCGTGTTTCGACCCGTGATCACATGATCGGTTTGTCTTGAGCCATGTTGTAAGTGTTGTTTTGAAAATACCAAAACGTGGACATTCTCTGACAAGGGTGGGAACTGAGCTCCAGTTATAGTTTGCTCTGACTGAAAATGCTTATTGCAGTTCACCTAAATTTTAGCCAGGAAATCACCTCTGGCTGATGAGCTGGTCCTTCTGGCATTGTCCCTACAGTGTGGCACACAAAGTGATAATTCCCGTAAGAAATAATTTCACAGATTGTGTGTAAAGAGTGTATCATGGTTTTAGGGTAGTCACACCTGCCTGAGACCAGCTTGTAGCACAGTAAGATAATGTGGGAAAATCATTGAGTGCATAAAGAGCTAAGCAGCGGCTAAAGGCAGTCGGTGTTTAATATATCTTTTAGTCAGTGGACTAACTCTGATGCTTCTGGAGACCTTTTTTATATGTTTATTAAATTTAAGGTAGATTTATGGATTATCAACAGTATTGATGACCTTGCTCATGTTAAGAGTAAAGCGCCGTAACGTTACCTTTGTTAAATGTTGCTGTTGTCCCTGGCTTCATATGAGTAGAGGAAAAGTCTGCTAGCCTTAGAGCTAATGTATACGATGTAAAATGTCATAGGCTTGTGCTAATAACGTTAGCATGTTGTATAATTATTTGCATTACTATTTGTTTTTTCTTCAGATAAATCTGATAATTGTTGCTCGGTCTTTTGACTCATTTATTTATTAGAGTGTCCACACACCTTCTCATTCTACATATACATAGAGGTATACTGGTGGCTTTACAGCCTACATTTTATTGATTATCTCTGCTCCCCACGCTCAATTTGGGCGTTGCGACAGTGCGAGCAACACCGCTGACGCTAGGTGGCGCCAAGCTAAAAAAAAAAAAAAAAAACCCGAATCCTATCTGTTGCCTCTTTAAATCAACTTAACTTTACAGCACTTCACATCAGGGCACTTTGCTTATCTGTGTCATGTCGTTGGGGTGGCACACATATTCCACCTGCAGAGCATGTGTTTGTTTGTTTGCTTTATTTATTTACTGACATAGTTTCCTTCATGTCCACCACTCACCTTCCCCCGGAAAAAAAATATTCATTGACCACAGCTAATCAGCTCTGTGTCTCACTCTCCCTCTGCAGGTAACGCTATCCAGGCCTTTGGAAATGGGACAGATGTTGGAGTGTGGCAGCCAATGTCCCCCGTCCAGACCACCACCTCCACCACCACCCCCTACCAGAGGAACCGCGAACGCAACCCCAACACCATCGACAACACCATCAACACAGACCCTGGCATTTACCACTTCTGTGGCAGCCTACAGGTTAGACACACACACTCACACACACACACACACACACACACACACACTCAAGCTAGTTTTGGATTCAGGGAGCGTCTGTACTCGGAGCCTCAAGGGTTCCAGCCGGTCTGGGATAAATCTGATCCCTTAACATGAAAACATTTCAAAACCTCCCTTTTTTTTCCTGTGAAACTTTTTACAGAAGGTTGAAGTTTCTGAGTCACCGATGCTCCTTATCTGACCTGCTGATCTTTCTATCCTTTTCTATCAGTCTCACTGTCCATATGTCTGCGGGTCTGTTCATCTGCTGCTGCTATCTGTTCTCTGTTGCATACCTCACTGCCTCTTCATCCTCTGGCTCCATTTCTTTTTTAACTTTCAGGCCAGCTCCATTTGTTTATCGAGTATTGTCACAACACCAAATATGTCGGGTTTAAACTGTGAATCAAACGCTACATATAAAGTGAGGGTTGTTCATTTTGAAAATGCAAGTAAGGTTTGTGCAAAAGCATTGACAGCAGTTTACAGAAAACAACCTCAAACAAGTAAGTGGCTGGAGAAAGTGGAGCATTTAGCATTTAGAGAGTTGGAGGAGACCAAACTAGAGCTAAAAACAGAATGAATATTGGACTTAAAGCTCCAATGAGACAACAATATTACACTGTGCCTGCTCATTGTGCATGTTAACTTGGCTTTAATACAGTGTCTATACATTTCAACCTGTAATCAGAGTTGGGAAGTTTACTTTTGAAATGTAATAGGTCACAGATTACTAGTTACCCTGTCAAAATCATAGTATGAAACTGTCTTAATTACTTCATCAAGGTAATGTTATAATTAGGGCTGTCAAAGTTAATGCCTTAATAATGAGTTAATGCAAATTCCTTGTAACGCCACTAATTGTTTTGATGCACGATTAATGCACATACATTCAGTAATTATGACCCTCGGCCCACCCGGTAGTTTGGGAAATCAGGAAGCGGTGCAGCAGCAATACCATGGATGATTAAGCAGAAACAAACCTCCGTGAGCAGAAATGGATAAAGACAGGGGTCTTTTTAATGGCAGGTTCAGCTCCAGAGCCAAGCCAGATGGTTCTCTCGACAAGACAAAAATTATTTGCATTTACTGTCGATGTGAACTGAGTTACCACCAGAGTAAAGCCCCTTTTACACGGCCAGATTTTCAGCGAATGTTGGGCCATTTTGTCGGCAAGCTGCGAGCGTTTAGACACACAGAGCCGGATTGGCGAGTTGATCCAAGGCGCCCAATTTTCTGCCTCGTAGGGTAGACATATTGGTGGAACCCTTTTAGTTTAAACAGACCGAGGCGGCCTTCCACAACGGGAGGGGCTGTTGATGACGCCGCACATGCGACCCACTGGCGGTGGATAAACAGGAAACAGCTGATAGCAGGAATTAGCGAGCAGCTAGTAGCAAGAGGGAAACACAAACCTGACAGACACTGTAAAGATGAGCAACTGGGGAGACAAGGAATTGTGTGCCCTCCTTGTCCTCGCAAACGAAGAGGCCATTAACCGTCAGATGATGGGGACGGTGAAGGATGGACCGACTTATGAGAGAATCGCTGAAGGACTGACCAGCCGCGGCTTCCCTCCCACGTCACTGTTTACGTCACACGCTGAGCTACACGTTTTGTTACTTGCTCACGCCCCCCATTGCCCCGAAAAAGGCGCATTCTGTATAAACAAAAGTAGGTAGGCGCCATTTTGCTGCACTCCCCGAATTTGTTGTTATACTGCCAATGCTGAAAAAAGACTGATTGGGCTTTCCTGTAAATTTGCATAACTCCTGTTTAAAAAGGGCTTATGTCTAGCTGCTTTAAAAAAACAGGGGATGTTTAGTTAACCTTTACATTGTGTTAGTATTACTGATTAATGGTCAGTATGTCCATCTGTGTTGCTTGTTGGGCTTGAGTTTGCCAAGCGGTTACAGAAAATGCACCCAGGATACACAGCACGTCATGTGTAAAAGTCAAAGTCCACTGACCAAGCAGTGTTACATGACGACTTTGGGAGTGAGAATATGCTGCTGTGTTAAAATAATACATTTCCCATGCTCATCACTGCATCATGGTGCATCACAGAGCTCCATATATGCGCCCCAGTGGCACAGCACAGGGTACCTGGCATTCTCTGTGAGAGGATGAACACTAGGAACAATACAGCCTACTGCTGTGAGAAAGTGGAGACGAAGGTTACGCACTGCATCAGTCCAGCGAGAAGAAGAGGAGGGAAAAGGGTAGCGCTCCATGACAAGAGGGAGGGCGCACAAAAGAATCTCCCAATATCAGACACATGTCGTGTTCCTGCTGAAAGCAAACAGTGCAAATTCAAATGAGAACGAACAACTGCCAGGTGGATAGAGTCTGACTGTATGTAGAGACAGCTCTTTATAAGCCATCCTACGTGCCTTAAAATGACTCAAAGACGGATCCAAACACGTGACTCCAGGGAAAAGTCCCAACTCTGTTTTTTTATGTGACCAATCCACCACTTCAACCTGCCTCCTTACAAGCAGATAAGCAGTTAAAGTATCTTTATGTTTATAAGTTACTGATTTTGACTCATTTTGTTTGTGGTAAAGCATCAAAATGTTAGTAACCAGGCCTCATTCAGCCTGCACTTGTCTTTTTCCCGTCTTTGTCCTGTTCAGGCTGGTATCGACACACTGGTGTGTATAGATCCATCTGTGTACCTGTATGTGCCAGCCCCACTGTGCCCAATAAGACTGTGAAAGTGTATTTCTCAGTTGGAGCAGACACTCCTGCTCTGCAGGAACAACAGTTATCTGGCTGATGAAAGAGAGGGATCACAGGCAGCAATCCTGAACACCAGTGATGGGCTCCTCCTGGGTCAGGGAGGAAGTGGGATAATACTGTCATTACCAGCAGAGCAATGACAGGGACTCGGAGAGCTATTTCACATATAATCATACCGCAACCCGATGAAGCGTCATAAAATCACTAAAGTTATTGTTTACCAACATTGACAGAAAAATCCTCCAGCAATTTCTAACTGAAATCCACAACAATCAAACTAAACACATCACTTTTTATCTTATGTTGTTGATATTGTTTTTGATGCTCCACACTGTTGTAGTGATTGTGCATTACGATGGAGATCTTCTGGATTGTTTTTGTTCCTGTAAGCAAGAGTATTGTCTATATTATGGCGTTAAAGCCCCAGTCTGCAAATATTCAAACATGTAAACAAGCACTTTTTTGTATCTAAACTGAATACACTCAAAAGTGATAATATCTTTATTCACTTTTCAAAATCTGGACTTTAATCCCCAAGATTAAGCAGCATTAATATTTTTTTTTATTTATTTATTTTTCTGGCAATTGGATGCCACAGAAAAAGAGTTTCACTGAGAGATGTGTACCTGGCCTCCTGACAAATTGAAGTTTAAACTCACTCTTTTAGTTCTGTTTTAGTCTCCACCATCTCCCAAATGTATCACTCTGGCTCTTTAGCCGCGAAAGGCTCCACTGTGTTCATTAAGTATCTGCAGTTGGTGCTGGCTTTTACGCTGAAGGCAGTGTGAATGCAAGAACAACACAACACGTAAAATTAATGTATGTGTTAATGGGTGATAAGAGACAGTTAATTAAATACTCCAATTTGACAAACATTTTTGATCATAATAAAGATCAACTGAATGGACACTGACATCTCACTAATGTTTTGTTTTGTTGCTCACTGTAAATACTAAAATGATTTAAGAAATAGGTAATACCTGAAACAGTTCTATTATAAGTGATTAGAAAATGTGAAGTTATGTGTCATGATTATTGTTATAAAGCATTATGAATAATTATGAGTGCATATAATTCTAATTATAAAGTGCTATAAGGAGATTATAGTACTTAACATAAACTACAAAAGTAAGGTTTAGGAAAAGAAATCAGGTTGCGCAATGTAATGTTACGTACTTAACATAAAGTTACGTAGGTTAGGTTCAGTCAAGTAAAGTTACTAAGGTAAGGATTAGGGGAAAAAAACATTCCTGAGCATCATCATCTTACTAAGTTAACATATAGTCTAGTGTTTAACGTAAAGTTACATAAGTACGGTTTAGGGAAAACAAACATGCCTGGGCATCATTACTTTACGTACTTAACATAAAGTCTAGTACTAAACGTAAAGTTACGTAAGTAAGGTTTAGAGAAAAAACACACATGGTTGAGCATCATGATGTTAAATATGTAACGTAAAGTAAATAATAAGTAAATAAACGTAAAGTTAGGTACTTAACATAAACTACAAAAGTAAGGCTTAGGAATTGAAACCAGGTTGAGCATTGTAATGTTACATACTTAACATAAAGTTACGTAGGTTATGTTTTGTCGAGTCCATGTCATTGGTTCGACAGCCCATTAGTCCGACTGTCCGTGGTGCTGAACGGCTTGCGGCGGGCGTATGGTGAAACCAGAAAACAATTAACAAAACACAAATGTCATTAACAGACTAAATGAATTTACATTAGCACTTAGCGAAGTGTCGAGAACAGACATTAGTGTCCTGCTAAATCTATATTTGTTTGCTAGTTTTTGCCGTGTTTGATGCTGCGTTTTTGTAGATAAAGCAGCAGATATTTTTGTGGTACAAAAGACAAACTCTTGCTTCCATAGTGGCCTGTTTATAGTGACATTATAGTGGATATCCTGTAAAATTAGAACGCAGGAAATAGACATAGTGTTTGTAGTGTTTGACTTTAATTCATCCTCCAACACCTGAGGAAAAATATATTTACGTATATAGATAGATAGATAGATAGATAGATAGATGCAGGCATATAGTCCTGCAGATATTGTAGACAGAAGCAATTACACACAAATGCAAGTACACTGGCTCACTGACACACACACACACACACACACACACACACACACATATACACAGTGTGTTCTGATAATGAGCTTTGGTGGTGTACTGGTGCGTGTGTGCTGTTGGCGCTGCTCTGATAACATGTCAAGTACAAGTTAATGAGAGAGTTGTGTTAAACCACTTTTCTAGTGTGTGTACAACTCCTCAGTATACTGGAGTGTAGCTGCGTGTGTGTTTGTGTATATAATTGTGTGTCGGCAGAAAGAAAGGCTATGCTCTCGTAACGACACACTCGAGGGACGGGCCTGTGAGAGGACTCACTCCACACTTCTCATTGATCTCTCTGTTACACACACACACACTCACATACACACACATGCAGAATAATACCCATTAACCAGCGACTCAGAACCTATCCTCTTCAGCCAATGACAGCCCGGCAACACTTAGGGTGGTGTCTTTACCTCGGCTTGAAAGAAAATAATCAAAGAAAGACAGAAAACAAAGTGAAAGGTGAAACCAGTTGAGAGCTCCAGAGCTCCCAGTGAGATCTTTCCGAGGAAAAACCACCTTCCCTTTTGTCAGTGTTCTCAAATTGAGTCTGACTCCTTTGTGAAATGTTCAGACAACACCAGGAAAGTGCTTCTGACTGTTAGCTTCAAACTAAATTAGAACAGATCCAGTTCTTTATTTTTGTCTCCTACACCTGAACTAAAGAGTGCAGTTCCTTTTCTTTTTCGCCGTGATAGCAGCAAGGGGTCGGCCGGCTGGTTCAGACTGAAATATCTCAGCAGCTGTTGGATAGATTGACATGAAACTTTGCCCAGACATTCAGAAGATAGACGATAAATCCTCTCCACCTCCAGCAGGTTGAGATTGTTTTAAGGCCAGCCGCCAGAAGAAAATGTTGACACTGTACGTTTCTGTAAACAACAAATACATTTGTACGTTTCATACGCATTACATCAATGATTTGAGTTTATTTAATGAATGTCATGAGCGTAAATTGACACGCCATCCCTGTGTGTCCAAAAGTGAAACAGGAGGGCACCTAGTGTGTCAGATTTTGACGTGGAGGGCCTCTGACTAAGCGCTGGTATTTGACGAGTTGCAAGATGCCTGCCAAGATGCAGATCACTCTTCAAGACTAACAAACAACAAAAAAGGGTTACGGCTATGCGTCAACCTTCTTCCTGCGGCTTTTTAGGCCATAACTTGGGTGTTTTCCTGCTGGGAAAGAATGCCATGAAAACTGGTGTTTTTAGACAAAATCAAGATCTTTCCCGAATCATAACCAGGTGGTTTTTGTGCCTAAACTTAACCGTATGTTAACCACAGAGGTGTTGAAATGCCAAGAATGTAAAGTTTTACCGTATCTGCTACATAATAACATGTAAATTGTATTCACGGTTTGCAGAGACATAGAGCGCCAACATTTTTACCATTGGGCAGCATTTTAACCACAACAGGGTGGATTACTCTACAGTTTGGTGCAGATGTCAGCAGAGCCCGCAGGATGAATTCCTGGTGATCCACTTATGACTCCACTTATCCTGTGAAATATCTCAGCATCTACTCTCCAGATTGGCACATCTGGTACAGAGATTCATTGGTTCCAGATATCACATGCGACTGACTTTGTTAATCCTCTGGCTTTTTATCGACCACCACCATCAGGTTAAAATTTCAGTTTGTCCAGTACTTTGGTTTTAAGCCCCAGCTGTATCAAACTCACTCGCCAGAAAAAATGTTGGCATTGTACATTCCTGCAACCACAGATAAGTTACAGTTGGATGTTATTATGTAGCAGATAAGATGACACTTTCCAGAGAGGGGTGACCATAAAAGAGGGGGTGGAGCATTACGGGATAGGTGACTATCAGGACTGGTACCAGTGAGATGCCCTGCGGGGCAAAGGACTTCCAAAACACTCAAGTCTAGTCAAGGCTCATGGCTTTATTTCACACCTGTGGAAATGTCAGAAACATCGAAGCAGTGAAAGGAGCATCATATCAAGGTTAAGAAAAATCAAAGTTATGAAATTTCTCAATCCCATTTTCCAGGTCTGGAAAAGTTATGGAATTAGTGAAAAATCTGTGGGGTGGCTGGGCTGGAGGAAACTCATTTCGGCAACTTGTATTCACAATCTCATTCTTTTGGTCACTACCCAGAGCTCATGACCACAGCTGAGGGTTGGGACGTAGATGGACCAGTGAAGGCTCATTTATGCTCCCTTTACATACGGAAATGTATACGTCCGTTTCAAATGATGTTACCGTCACTGCCCACATACTGTGGAGGAGATATTGATAATGTACCTCTTGCATAAAAGACAAAAACAGAGGCAGCACTGTAGGAGGCGGTGGTCGGTGAGGCCGTTAAATACATCGCGACTGGAGGACGGAGAATTATTTTCTCTAGAACTGCCGATGAGAGAAATTAAATTATTTCTTCTTCGTGTCTCACTAGAGCTACGTATCGGGTAGTGACAGCAACACAGCCCCCACAGTTCCAGTGATACTGCTCCATTTGGCCCGTATCTGTAAGCTTTATGGAAACGTGCAGAAATATGGACGAAACGAACGCAGAGCACGGACAGAAGGCTCCGTCCGTATCTGGATCCATATTAACGTTGAGCGTAAATGGGCCTTTAATCGAAAGGTTTACCTTCCGACTCAGCTCCCTCTTCACTGCAGATGCCGCCCCAAACTGCAATCAATCTCACACTCCAGTCTACCCTCACTCGTGAACAAGACCCTGAAATACTTTAACTCCCTCGCTTGACGCAGCAACTCTCTCCCAACCTCATGACAAGAATTAAAGTGATGCACAAGATAAAAGAGTTAAAATGCTGAAATCAAGCAAAATGTTTATAAATGTAAAGCATCCATGGTTTGCAGAAACGTGCAATGCCAATATTTTCTTATTATTTTCTTTTTATATTATTATTTTTTCTTATTATATTTTGTGTTTTGCAGAACTGCCGATCAGCTGCATTTTAAAGTCTGTCGACGGTAGCATTCAGCTCGAAGCTCAGCATCACAAAGGCTTTAGTTTATTTTTTTCCCTCTGCATTGTCTTTGTGTGAACATAAAGCAAGTGAGAAGAAGCCTCCTTCTTCCTCTTCCTCCTGAGTTTTAGAGGAAATTAAAACTCTAGAAGGGCTACTTTTCCTTCTTTCCATTACTCAACAGAGCTAGTTGGTCCCACGGCAAACAAACCACAGATAAAACAACATATACACACACAAATGCTGGCATGGAGAGGATACATACACACAGTTTACAAGCCCCAGGGCTCCATGCGCCTGTTCTTATGAATATAGTTGACTCCCAAGCGGGAGGGGAAGTGCCCCGGACAAATATGGAAATCTACCACATGCTAATGTGACTTTTCAAAACAGGGAGATATTAGGCAAATCCAAAACACATGGACACGAGGCAGGAATATATATATTTGAATATGTTGACATCAAAATTTTGTTAGTTGGAAATAAGCAGTGCAGTTGTTCTATATTAAAGATTTACGAAGTTTACATGGGCATGTAATCACAAGCAATGCTTTCACAGCATGTATAGTAAGTGTGAGCTAATTTAGAGAGTCTCATTTGCCAGATGTTATGATACTGTATGGATGACATAGATATTAAGACCTCAAGTGTTTGCATGGTTAGACAGAAGTAAGTGAAATGCTGCATGTTAGTTTTAAATCAAGCTGAATATTAAATCTTTTACAGCATCAGAAGAAACGTAATATATATTTAGTTTTCTGGTGGTGTAACAGGTGCTATTGGGACCAATTTACAGCACAAAGGAGACGTGGAACAGTTGGTGATGATGTTTACTGTAACAACTTAG